>JADLZN010006194.1:0-223028 GCA_018155175.1 Sinocyclocheilus anophthalmus | reverse complement strand
TATTGGGCTGTGTTCTGTTAGTAACTTCCTGATAAAGTAATTATTAAATTTTCTATCATTAATAGTAACTCCGTTAATTGCAACATCAGGTCTGAGACTCACAGTCTCCTTATTCGCATTTCCTTTAAACAGACATTTTAGTCCGGATGGTATAGCATCAAACACTAAACAATATTCTTTAGAGATTTTTGGAATATTATACCTTTGAAGAAATTATATGTAGGTATACAGGTGCCCATTTTCATTAAATAACTGTTTAACAAATATAATACCATTGTCTACCCATTTTTGAAAAAACAAAGTTTTATGTTTAAACATTATATACCTGTTATTCCAAATTATTATTTTTAATAATATTAATAATTTTTTTCCAAAAAACGAGAAATAAGAATTCAGCTTAAATTTTAGTTTTTAGCTCAAATATAAAAACCCCATTTAAATACTAAAAAAATAAAAAAAGGGTAGAAAAAGAAATAAACAGGCTTGAAATTGATTTACATGTGGGCCGGGAATTTAAAAAGACCTTCGCTGATGGTCAGATGAAGATCAACCAGTGCAATCATCAGTTCTCTGCGTATCACGCAGCAGAATAATAGTCCTCCGCTGCTGTAGTTGTATGGATTCTTAACGCATTTAATGCAACTACATTTAATCTTTTTTCATCAAACAAAAGGGCTAATGAATAGCTCGACACGACTCATACCTGGGCAGAGTCTAGACAAGGCTTTCTTCTGTGTAGATAAAAATTCTATTCTTTGCATCAGCTGAGCATCTTCTGGTGCATGTCGCAAACATCAACCACAGGGAATACTCATCTTTTAAAAGGCTTAATTTAGATTATTTTACATTAAATGCATATATAAGGTCACTTTGGAAAAATCCCAGTAGGCCTATGTATCATGATAAAAAAAAGCGACTTTACAGTCTGGAAATACTTTAGGCCTAGACTCTTTCCAGGTATGAGTTGTGTCGAGCTATTAATTAGTCTGTTTGATGAGAAAAATATGAAAATTATAAAAATGGGTTATTAATCCGTACAACTACAGCAGCAGAGGACTATTATTCTGCTGAGTGATACTGCAGAAGAACTGATGATGACACAGTTTGATCTTCGGCTGACCAATCAGCAGAAAGGGGCGTTTAATTCCCGCCCACGTGTAGAAATCGAATATTCAAGCTGTTTATTCATTTTTCCACCCATGAACAAAAAACGAAAATTTAAGCTGAATTCTCGTTTTTCATTTTATGGAAAAAAAACAAAAAATGAAAAAGGAGCCATTTTCTTATTTTTCTACTTTCAATATAAAAAAAATCGAATGATACAGGATTCAACACACCATCTTTTCAAAGATTAGATTAGGAATTAAATACCAAATTTTATTTTTATATTGAAAGTAATTTTTGATCCATCTGTTCTTTAAAATTGCATTTGATGTGCTGAAGTCGAACACATTTAAGCCTCCATTACCAACCAAATTAGTTAAGGTACCTTTTTTAATGTAATGAGATCTATTTCTCCAAATGAAATTGTAAAGATTTTTATCTATTTGTTTAATGATGTTATTAGGGACTTCTAGTGAAATAGCAGGATAGAGCAGACGAGATAAACATTCAGTTTTTGATCAAATAATTCTACCGTTCATTGACAGGTCTCTCATTAACCATAAATTAAATCGATTTTTAACTTTTTGAACCACAGGTTGAAAATTAAGCTGTCCCCGTTCCTTTTCATCTTTACATATTTTGATTCCTAAATATGTAACAACATTCTTTACAGGGATGCCATTAATATCAAGAAGTTCACAATTTTTTAGCGGGAACAACTCACATTTGTTTAAATTTAATTTTAACCCTGAGACCAATGAAAAGTCATTCGAACAATCAATCACATTTTTAATTTCCAATGAATCTCTAACAAATATTGTTGTATCATCTGCTAATTGACAGCATTTTATTTCTCTTTCTAAAATCCTGATTCTGTGAAAATTATATTTGTTAATGTAAAGAGTCATTGTCTGGGTTACAAGTAAAAATAAAAAAGGAGATATTGGGCATCCCTGCCTTATGCCTTTCTAAGAGAAATCTGGGGGTAGTGCCATTTGCAAGTTTTACTGAGCTATTACACCCATTATATAAAGTATAAATGGCCCTTTTAAAGAAATCACCAAAGTCAAAAAAAATAAAAAATCTCAAACATAAATTTGTGGTTAATGGTGTCAAATGCTTTATAAAAATCTACAAAAAATATAAAACTTTCACTATCAATATACTCATTATAATCAATTAAATCTAGGACCAAACTAATATTATTACTTATATGTCTGCCAATCCTGATTGGCAATCATCTATAATTTGCTCTAAGCATTTTTTAATCTTTCTGCAAAAATAATGGCAAACATTGTTATTGAGTAATGTAATAGGTCTCCAATTGTCTATTAGGGTAGTGCCCTTATTAGCTTTTGGTATCAGACTAATCAATCCCTGCCATAATGATGGAGGAACTCACCACGTTCTATAGCTTTATTAAACACACGTAGTAAAAGCTCAGATAATTGTTCTTGAAATTCCTTGTAAAATTTGCTGACCAAACCATCATTACCGGGAGATTTATTATCTTTTAATTTACTGATCCCAAATCTAACTTCTTCTATAGAAATATCTTTGTCGCACGACATCATACTATCCTGATCTATACATTTAGCATTTGCTTTAATGCTTTCTAAAAAAAGTCTTGTATTGCCATCATCTTCTTTACTATACAATGTCTGATAAAAGGTTGATATATAATTAGAAATTTTAACATAATCTTCAGACACCTCCCCATTCATATTAAGTTTTAATACAGAATTCAGCTCAGCATTTCTTTTTTCTAGATTAAAAAAGTACCTGGAGTTTTTCTCCCCTTCTTCAAGCCATTTTCCTCTAGACCTTACAAATGCCCCTTTGACTTTATATTCATACATCTCATCTAATTGTAACTGTAATTCAAATAACCTGAGTTTGTCCTGCTGATTCATTACATTAATACTTGTCAAATTAACTATCTCTTTTATTACTTGTTCCTCTCTAGTCCTTTTAGACTGTTATTATTTTTCCTCTAACAATAGCTTGCTTCCTTATAAGGTACTTCATGTACTCCCAATTGGTACCATACTTATTTGAACTTTTTGCATTGTTCCAGCAACTCAAAATAATATTTTTAACTTCTTTTTTAAACAAGCCATCTTCCAATATTGTCTTATTTAATTTCCAGTGTGTTCGTGTTCTTATATTTTTATTAGTATTTCCAGATAAGTCAATAACTAGATAAATGACTTTATGGTCAGTAAGAACAGATGTTTCCACAGTAACCTGGCTTACTTGATTTTCTAATACACTGGATATGAGCCAAAAGTCTATTCTAGACTGTTTACTCCTGTCACTAGAACACCATGTAAATTCTTGTTTAGTTGGGTTTCTGATCCTCCAAATATCAATTAAATCCAATCCTAAACACAAATTATGTAATTCATTGAAATTATTTAAACTATTTCCACGAGGAGGAACACAGTCTAAATTATTATCCCAAATAGAATTATAATCTCCTCCAAGAATTAGTTTAGCATCTGGAAAACGGTCCAAGATGTTTCTGATTTTTTCTTCAAATTCTTGTAGTAAACTTTTATTCCTTACAACACTGTTCGTTGCATATATATTCCCTAATACAAAATATTGCTGGTTGAATTCGACAATCAAAATGACCCATCTGCCCAAAGAATGTGAATAACTTTTAACAATTTTACCTCTAAATTTACCCTTCAAAATTGCGACACCTTCAGAATGATTGCTACCATACGACATCCATGTATCGTTTCCCCACTGGCTCTTCCAAAACTGAAAGTCTGATTCAGATGCATGTGTCTCTTGGATGAAATAAAAATCACAAAAATATTTTCTACAAAACAAAAAGATTGCTTTTCTTTTAAGTAAATTTCTCATACCTCTAACATTAAGTGAAAAAACAGCGAGTGAACACATACTCAGAAGAACTTCTCCAAACCCCGCATAACATTAAAGTTCACCTGATGTGACCTGGCATACTGTAGGCATTTGTAAACTCGAGTCAAACATAAATATCATTGCCTACTTCACATTTGTGGATGGGATCTCCTTCCCGTCCACAAATGCTCTGGTCCCAACAAAATAAGCCCTCCTGCCTTCTTTTCGTGCAGCTTCAACACTTGGCCACAGCTGACTCCTGGTCTCTTTATCAACTGCCGTCAGATCTTCAGCAAATCTCAACTTCTTTTCTTTCAAAAAACTGCATTTCTTTGCACTTTTCCACAGCAAGTCTCTGATATGCCTGGATCTGAACAGGAGAATCACAGCTCTTGGCCTCTGGTTCACGTCGCCAATTTCGGCAGCGAACTTTCCCTTTTCCTCTGGCAGCACTGCAGCGCCCCCCCCCCCCCCCCCCCCCGATGTCACGACCTCTGTTATGTCTTCGCCTCATGTCGGCAAGACCATGAACGCATCAAGTTCCAGCCCTGCTATATTCGAAGTTCATTCACTTTAACTTCAGATCCAGGGTTATATTGTCTGGGTAATGGCTCCGATGTTTTCAGTCCAGTCAGATCTGCTCTGATGTCATTGATCTCACGAGACAAGAATTCGGTGGATTTCTGGAGAGCCTCAATCCTGTCAGAGTTCTTTTTAATTATTGTTTCCAAACCGTCAGCTCTTTCGTTAATGTTTTCTGTCAGCATTCTGACGATGTTATTTTGCAGGTCGAGGAGGGATGGCTCGTTTTTTGATTTCTTTGAATCGGGGGTATGCGGAGCCGAATCAAGTTCTGTCAAACCTTTAGAAAGCAAAATTTCACGTTGCTGTTGGATTTGTGCATAATCATGCACCTCCGCGATTTGCTGTTCAGCATCCATCCACACCTCTTGAGGGCCTTTCTTGGAACGTTGTCTCTCTTTGGGTTTTCCAGCCATAGCTTGCAGTGACTTCAATTAGTTTGCACGTTAACGGCGATTAAAACTTGCTTATGAGATATATTTACAACAACAAATACAGCTCAAAAGTGGAGTAAACAAGATTGCAGAGTTATTACTCGATCAGGGTAATTAATACAAAGGGTGGGAACTGGGAGAAGAAACTTCTCGACCTCACAGATTAACATCCTCCACGGTCGCCATCTTGCGCGCCCCCCGCCGCACAGTTAATATACTTGCGGCAAATCGGGAATGATGTAAACGCCACCTATTTCCGCCATTTGGGTGTGTGTGTGTGCACGCTTTGTGAAGGACGCAGCCTGCAGTTTGTGGCGTGTTTCTCTTCATTTGATTGTATTTGTGCATCTCACTGAAAAGGGTAATAAGGTAAATGATTTTGTACATTGTATAATGCGTAATGTAATGTCCGGTTTCGTATTTGGTTTATGTATTGTTTGTTTCTGTTTTTGGTTTGTGTGTTCGTAGTTCTTACGGTGTCTACTTGAATGTCAACGGATTAAACATTTTTGGAAACATCAGTTAAGGAGCAGTGACCTGACCATAATTTCAGTGGGGTAGCAACAACGTGTTCATTGTGCTATAAATCATCATAATCGTAAAAGCTACCACAATAAGTGTAAAATATGTAAGTATTATAATGTTTGTTATGATTATTCATGAGATTATACAACATATTATAAGGTTTTTTATAATGCATTATGCATTCATTATAATGCCTTAAGAATACTCTTATAATGTATTATAAATATGGGCTTCATAGAAAGTGTTACCAAAATATTTAACATTAAAAAGCACTGATGGTACTCAATTTTTTTCCAAGGTTGGCAGGTTCTGGAACAGTTTTGTTGTGGCTGCATGCAAGTTCTGTTAATTCACAAGCCAACAAACTATGAGAGTCGTACTCGCAAAGGTAATGTTGATTATTTAACCAAACAAAAAACAAAGCTTTCAAACACACTCAGAAATGTGATTATTTTATTGGCAGTTGGTTTAATCAGCATCTTTCTCACATATCAACTGCTCCCTTTGGTTAAGCATATTACATTGTTCGTTTCTCCTTAAAGATGATGTGCGGTACTATCTCAGTGTAGACGGAATGCGATATAGGATTTTAAATATATATACACATGTAAATATTTTAAATATATACTGTATGTGTGTGTATCTATATAAATAATAAATATACAGTACACATACATATATAATGTAAAAAAAACTTTTATTTTGGATGCGATTAATCGCAATTAATTGTTTGACAGCTCTAACCTGTACATTTAAATGCTTACAACTAAACTCTATCATAACTGTTTAGGCTAATGTTATCTAGCTGGTAAACAACATCATATGGTATTCTGATAATCGATAACTTAACTTCTTAGGCATGAATTAACTGGATAGGTACACAGGTTGCCACTGGTGTTGCCTGTCTGGAGGAGATTAGTACAGTTGTGCAGTAAAATCAACTTTTAGCCTGAAGATAGTATGAAAATTCCTGGCAGAAAACAAAGACTTTTTAAGATGAAAATGACTTGAAATTAACATTTTAACCAGTAGATGGCGGCAGAGGATCACTCATCGGCACAACTCCCTAGTTTCAAGTCTTGCTTTTGGATTTATCATAAAATGAATATTGTAACCCATTTTAGTACTTGTACTGCACTGAGTATAAAGTATAGCAAGTGCAGGAAAGAAGTCACAAAGTCTCATGTCATTTAAAAAAATAAAAAATAAACAAGTTGTTTTAAAACATATTTAACTAGTTAACTACAAATTAAACAAGTTAATTATTAATGGTATAACAATCAAATAATAATGCATTAAATATTTTGAAATATTTTTAGATTTAATTTAAAAACTACATTTTTTAAAGTTTTATCTTTAACTGTAGAAACGGCTAAATACATTCAGCCAATACAGACGTGCTGCTATAGTTTTGTTACTCTGAATTTCAACCCGATTTCATGAAAGTGCCTATAAATAGTACGCCAAACAAAAACCAAAACTCGTGGTATTGATACGCAAAAATGGCCTTTGGCGTGTATATGCTACGCGATGGCTAGGTTTAGGGTTGTGGGGTAGATACGTATCATGTGTACGCGAAAACTGCGTATTATATGCACGCCAAAGTCCATTTTTGCGTATCAATACCACGAGTTTTGGTTTTTATTTGGCGTACTATTTATACGCATTTTCATGCACAGGATTATTTTTGACATCGGTTTGTCAGAGAGTTCGTTCCGTCCATTGCTACAGTTATCACTGTCAATCATAGCAATGACTCGCGGAACAATTTAGCGGATTCACTCGCCTAATTTTGTTTGTCATTCCAGAAACAGTATAGGCCTACGGTAGTATGTAGTATATAGTAAGGTCCTCTTGGCACGCCCCTTATAGCACAGCTGATTTTGCCAGTTGACTGAGCTGGCTTATCTAAAACCAGGAAGTATCCGTGCATAGTACAGTCAATTTTTCAGTTAAGGTCAGTTCATTGATGATTCAGTGATGCCATCATTCAGTTCAGCGACAGCGGCAAGGAACCAAATCTCTGTCGGTGACAGAAATGGAGAGAGAAAAACATGGGAGAAACCGACAACAGACAGTATATGGTCCACATAGAGATATATACATTTACCTTGTTAAAGATTTATACATTTACATTTCTTAATATTCAAGTGTTAACATTACTTAATGCATTAGTTACCATGAACTAACAATAAACAGTATTTTATTACTGCAGAGCAATAAAGCATTGTGTGAACATCAGAGCATGTTTGTCAACTCCTTACTAAAAAGTATTTATGATTTACTTTGGTGAATCTTATTGTAAGGTGTGACCTATTTTAACGTTACCTAATGTGTTACTAATGTTTGTAGGCTCTTTACTAATATGATGTATCTTTAATAATGTAGTTATTATGCACTTCTGTGAACTACTGTAAAACTGCTGTGACCTATTTCAATATTGTTATATTTCAGTGTATTACTGTTGTATTATTCTTATCTCGTGAATGGCACAGAGTCTTTTGAAACTGTTCCTGAAGTCCTCTGACCATCAGTGAACCAGCGGGGGTATTACTTCTTACATTTCAGCTCATAAACATGCAGAAATCCACTCGGTTTCAGGATTTACAAAGCACTGTGTCTCAGTGGCACATCTCCTCGAACCCTATAGAAACACGACAAAACCTGAGAACTCATCCTCACACTGCTGACTGAAGAATGTAGAAGCGCAGAGTTGTGGATGTGTAAACGAAGTCTGTCATTTCATGTTTTTCTGATGGGTTTATTGCATGATGCTAGTAGTCCCTGACCGCTTGTTGTCATAGACCAGCTCGAGTGTAGAACGAGACACAACATTGAGACTGGAAACTGTCAAGTCTGCAGAGCAAACTCAGTGCCCTTTGAAAGTGTACTGTAATATAGTTAAACAGATTAGAGAAGTTGCAATGTGTATTTGTTTGTATTTTTATGCCTTGTTTGTTTGAAAGGCATGATAATTTCTTGTATTAATGTATGTTATATAAGCATTATTATTTATTTAATGTATTTATTATTAGTGTACTAACGAAGGTTCAGAGACATGAGCATTATTAAGAGAAATAATTTACTGAAAAGTGGCTTTATTCAGTTTTTCTTACAATACCATGCCGTAGAAACACTGTACACACAACAGTAACTCAGAAATAATAAATAGTATTTAAAATCATATTTAATAGTTTAACAGCACCATTATCTAGTGGATAAGGTCGATAAAGCCCACAGATGGCCAATGAGATATTTTACAGTAAGTGTGTCTGAAGCATCTCAATCGATGCTTGAAGTTTGTTCCTCAAACAGTGACTTTGAATGTTAAACATTTAAGAACTAAATGTAAACGTAAGAATAAAATGGCAAAGAAAATCAATTTACAGAAATATATCCAATATTTTGGTGTCATTTCTTGATGCCTCAAACAAGCCTCCAGTTTGCTTGTTCGTTTGCTGTTGTCGAGGTCAGGTTTTGAAGCTCAAAGTTGTGCTCCATTACACTTTTAAAGGGTGCTGTACAAGAAGACTTCTAATACAAGGACTGAATTATTTTCTGCGTCAACTAGTTTCACGGTGTGATGTATTTAGTCTTTTGTTGTATCTACACATGGTACTTCAAGCCTCTTGTACGTTCCACTCTGATGCTCAATGTTCGTTCCGCTCTGAAACGCTGGTTTGACATCCACTGTTCCGTTTCTCCTCCAGAAGCATTCCTGAAAGGGAATTCTGCTGGTTCTCCTGTTAATGGTTCTTAGGGTTGGAGGACTTCCCGTGAACCACAGCTCCTTGGCACGCTGAAGTGTCACAGATGCCGGGTGATCCCTGGTGTCCTGGTCTGCCGGCTCTTCCTGCTTCTCCTGGTTCTCCTGGATCTCCAGGTGCTCCGTCACGGCCGTCTTTGACGATGCCATGCACGCCTGGCAGACCTGGTGGCCATAGAGAAGATAGATATAGGACAATGTTTGAAAAAGAACTACAAGAACTGCACATCTATTCAGTTATTCAGCTGAAACTGGTTTCTTTCATTGGAAATGACAGATCTAGTACAGTTGCATATAACCATTTTATGATTGATTGCTCATATACTTTATTGTTGTTATTTATTGTAGTTTAGTTTGAGCTGAACATTCACATCAGTTAATGAAGTCACAGACATCCACTGGCGTGTTCTTGGGAATCGATGCTAGGTTGTTCTTAGTCAGGAAGAGTACTGCCTGCCATCTCTGGCCCAACTACCTTATTTTTTGCACGCTATTCATTTAGGAACTGTTTTTTAAGTTAATATTTGATGTTGATTACACAGTATTTGTGTGTGTGTGTGTGTGTGTGTGTGTGTGTGAATGGTTGACTGGGGCGGGTATTAAATGTGCTTATGAACAGACTGTATATACCCGGGTCACCCTGGTCTCCTGTGGGCCCTTCGATGGCTTTACCTACAGGCCCCTTATCACCTGGCTCGCCCACATCTCCTGCAGAATTAAGATACATCCAAATTCATTCCGGAATGCGGTATATGATTTCATATTAGAATATATAATTTTTCTTGGATTCATATACATAATAGCAAATATAATTTTTCACAGCAGTGAAAAACTGTTTTTTCATTCGCTAAGACCCGTTTCTCAAAACTCTTCACACAGTGAGCACAACAGCAGTCTGGATCATTTAGCATTGCTTTGACACAAAATACACTCAGTGACTAAATCTTTCAAATGACATGATTTCATTTCTCACTCGGGCACAAACATGTACATGTACCTATACAAATGAGGAAACTTAGAAATAATATAGTACTGCAATGTAAACATTGCAAATTCATAAATACTGCAGTGAATTCTCAGCAGTGACAAGATTTATTCTTTAGTAAAAAAAAAAAAAAATGTACAGAAGTAAATGTTGTTATAATGCTATGTGATGTTAGTGTTTTTAGGTTGTTTTGTGAGTGGCAAAGAATGATTTGTTTTTGAGACATGTATGAACTGTTCTGGTAGTGTTAGTGTGTTCTGGATGTGAAATAATTGACTGCTGTGCCAAGTTAAAGTTGGGTAAGGAAAACTGCGTGAAGAGTTTTGAAAAAGTTACCCAAGTATTGAAAAATGTATCTTAACAATTGTAAAAAAAAAAATTTTTAAAACCTGTAATACTCTGCACGTATAGAATGTGAGTGAACTTTCAAGCAGTTAAAGCCTGTCCTGAGGAAATACTTTATAATAAGGTTCTGTTCAATACAATGTTAACTACATTAGTTATGAACTATCAATAAAAAGTCAAACTAAAATCAAAATTGTCTTAATATTATTTAGTGGATCTGAGCTAACAATGAACAGTTGTATTTAAAGATTAATATTCTTAACTAATATAATTAATACTCTTAACAAATCCACTGCATTAACTGACTAGAAAGCAACCTCAATGACATTGCATTGTACACTTTTATCCTTTTAACCATTTGCTAAAACAAAAGCACAACATGACCCGTCTCTCACCTCGAGGACCAGGATCACCGAGATCTCCCGGCAGTCCTCTGTAACCCGGCAGGCCAAGGGCTCCAGGGTGACCAATGGATCCAACCTCTCCTTGCTTCCCTGGAGGCCCGGCTGGTCCAGGCCGTCCCACGGCACCAGGAGCCAGAGGTCTTCTCAGGTTAGCAGCGAGCTGAGCCATCTGATCTGAGATCAACACCAGCAATACACTACAGGCTGTATCGTGAAGCTGCATCAATAAATGCCGTTTATGGGTGAACAAAGGTCTTACCATCGATCATCGAGCTACACAGTTCTCTGATGTGCTGCTCACTAGACAGTTTGCCCTGCAACATAATCACAACAGCACTCCTGAGACATATTCTGTGTTTACAGCGCAGTACCAACATGTATCGTCTGGCAGGTGCTTACAGGAACACCAGTCTTTCCAGAGACCCCTGGAAAACCTTGCTCTCCTTGGAATCCCATCGGTCCTGGTTTTCCAGGTGCGCCTCTGGCTCCGGTCTCTCCCTGTGGTCCTACAACTCCTTTGGCTCCCAGCTCCCCACGCTTACCGGACTATGACACAGGAAAAACCACACGGATTAAACTGATTGTCCTCAGGTAGCAGCATAAAATGTTTTGCATTTGGTCCTAGATGCTGTAAGTGTTTCAGTCAATCCAGCTGTACATGATATAAGAGCTATGTTGTGTTTCCACGCCTGTGTTCACCTAACTACTTTGTACAACTGAGGTCATACGTTTGCATACACCTTGTAGAGTCTGCAAGATTGTTTTAAAAAGTTGTTTTCTCCCCTGATTAAGCAATTTCAATTACATGCCACATGACACAATAATAACTGCAGTGACACAAATTATCCTGTTGAGAAGTGTTTTCTTGCACAATTTTTGGTTTTGCATCTCCACATTCCATCTCTTCCCAACAGCTTCAGCTTTTATCACCGAGGACAATTAAGGGACTCACTACTATTACCAAAGCTGCAAACATTCACTGATGGATGAATAAGGAAACACATTACAATAAGAACAAAGAACATCTTTTTTAAAGATCTTATTTAGCACTGTTTTTCACAAGCTGCATACAATATTTACATATACAGGATAAAATGCTAATAATTCACAGTCATGCTGGGTGGCTCATTAGGTAGCGCTGCTGCCTCACAGAAGAAGGTTCGAGTCCCAGGAGACATTTTCTGTGTGGTGTTTGTGTGGATGTCCTCAGGATGCCCTGTTTTCCCCCTCAATCCAAAGACATGCAAAACTGGTGATACTAAATGTTCTCACAATGTACAAAAATTATGGTTTGAAATATTGATTCGCAATTGTCTTAAATACTAGATTAGATAGGTTCTCTACTTGTAATGCTCCATTTAATGCTAACATGTAAATACTCCAGTTTTACTGTAAACTGGTTCATTACAACAAGAATTTTTCTCTTAACCCTCCTCCTCCCCAGCACCACTTGTCTAGATCTGCTTACAGGGCATTTTACATATGTGCATTTTTGCAGCTGCAGCAGTATGTTTTACAAGCTCACTGCAGTATGTCTTATAACAGGGGCACCGTAACGGGTGGAAGGGCCCAACGAGGGAAATGTGGCCCAAACACGATTTCCCGAGTCAATATGCTGTTCAGGTGGCCCAGAAACCTGTGTCTTAGCAGTAGCAAGTAACAAATACACTGAGTTCCCATATCCATTACCATGCTAAAGGTTTACTCATGATTGAAACTATGTAGCTACTATGTAGCTTCTGTTTTCAAACCGATAACCATTATCTGATAGCAGCATTAATTTAATTCCATACTTGACCGACCCATTTGTCAAAGTTCGCCACCCAAACCACGCCCGCATTAGCAGCATATATCAAGCGATATATCAAAATAAAAGTGTGATTGTCAGACCACACAGGTGGCAATTTAATTAAATATACTGTATGCTTTACCGGTTTCAAGCGTGACATTTACACACTTGTAGTTCACGATACAGTGTTTGAGTGTTGGTTAATTTACTGTGAATGGAGCTGTTCTGAGACACTGATATCATGAGCTGCATTAACACACAGAGCTGAACTTCACAATGAAACTCGAAATATTTTTACTTTGTTGGCAACCCTTCAAAATAAAAGTTTGATGGTTTACCCTTTGAAAATGAAGAAATTAAGCATAGTTCACCCAAAAATGAAAGTTCTGTCATCATTTACTCACCCTCAAGTTGTTCCAAACCTGTATAACTTTCAAGGACAAAAGAAGAATGAAGAACGTTGGTAACCAAACAGTTGACGGTACCCATTGACTTCCATAGTATTTTTGGTCCATACTATGGAAGTCAGTGGCTACCAGCAGCGGTTTGGTTACCAACGTTCTTCAAAATATCTTATTTATGTTCTGCAGAAGAAAGAAACACACGTTTGGAACAAAATGAGTATGAGTAGATGATGACAGAACTTTCATTTTTGAGTGAACTATCCCTTTAAGACAGCAATATTAGTTTTGTAATTTTACAGTGTTATTACTATATATTTATCAGTTGGTTTTTATTTCATAATATCACAATAATCTCAATATTATAACCGTTATTTAACAATAAAATCATGACAATTTTATTTTAGTTATTTTTTAAATACATTTTTTAGCTGTTTATTATTCTTATTTTCTATATAGATGCACTCCCTAACAAAATTACCCCACTAACTCTAAAATGATTCATACTTTTTAAATATACAGTAGCTATTCAAATCTGTTAAAAAATTACTGTATTGTTTATATCACAATATAAATAGCAGAAAAGCAAAATACAGCAATGTCAGTTTTTATTTATTGAGTGAGTAGTTTCACGGCATGTTAATATCCAGGGCCATTTCTAGCCAATTTGAAAGCCCTAGGCGAAATCCCTATTTTTGTTCAATTTTTTTGTTGTTGTTTCTTGAAACATTGATTTAAAGTGTCAGTTATTGTATTATTATTTCAGTCAAACCTATAAAAACCCTTTGTTACCCCAAACTACATATAAAAGTTTTATCAGTGGCATAAAAGTAACCAATGCAGCTACTTAATCATTTGCTACTCGTTAACGCGTTAACGTCCCCTTTAAATAACGTGACGCTCTGCCCTCTATGACGCTGCTCCCATTAAGTGCTGTTGGAAGTGAATTAATTAATTCAGCATTTCGACACCTCCATAAGGATGCATTTAACTCAACAAAGTGGTCTAATAAAGGATGTATTGATCTCGTGAATTAGCGAATTTTACTGTACAAATATTTTTTAATTGGATGTTAAAGTTTATATGGGAATATTACATGACACGCTGATCCTTTAACAATGCATTGGCGCAAAAAATGCACACCTTTTGGACAAATCTGCCACAAATATTTGGACAAAAGTGCCACAAATACCGCCTAAACAAAATACTGATTTTGTGCACTTTATTTACTGTACCAATATTTTAAATTGGCCTTTGTACTTAACTTTATTGCATGGCAAAAAAAGTGTTACCTTGCCAAAGCACTGACAGAGCCCACTGATCTAATGGCGTTGTTGAGCGCTCCAAATTCAAACTTTGCATGCAACAATCAGGCAGCAATTGACAGCACTCTGATCTAGTGGCATACAGGCATCGTCAGATTGACAGTACTCTAGCCCAATAATGTTGGGGGATCCAGTGGGGGCGGCAGTCATATTTCAGGGTGACCGTGCCACTCTTTATCACAACCCTGCTAAAAGTGCCAGTACGTGCGCTCATTGACGCCCCTTCAGCTGGTGGCACCCTAGCCGACCGCCTAGCTCGCCTATGCCTAGAAACGACCCTGTTAATACCTCTGACTGGACTCTGATTCTGTTTATGTGCTCAACAGACATGTCTGTGATTGCCTATTTCATTGTAAATGTAAAACTTCACAGTGTAAACACAAACATGGCACATTTGAAAGCAGCTGGCAAGCTATCAGTGATTTCTGAACTGGGCTACACAGGGGTGGACTTAGTGATTTGGGGCCCTAAGCAAATTGCAGAATTCAGAAATTAATTAGTCAACCTGATGGTGTTTTAACAGTAATTACTTTCTAAAATGAAATGTGATGTTGTGAGTGGAACTTGCCAGCAGTTTCCTGAGATTGAATGAGTAACTTAATATGAATATGATTTTTAAATGTCCATGCATTGTGCTTGCTGTGTTCCCTGAGGAAGGCTCTCAAGGCACTGCACAATTCATCTCTTATTTACATTGTGTTCATTGCTTTGTTACAGTGAGAGGATTGGTGAGCGTGTTGATTAGAACTCAGCAATTAACAAAACCTCCAGCATTTTGAGTGATGAGTGGAATCTGTCCAACTTAAACACCCCTGATTAGCCATTGATTCCCTGGAGCCCTCACTTCTAGGTTAGCCTGATTCCTGAACTGCACCGCTAATGACAAGGCAAATATTTCCCAGCAGTTTTATCAGACACTGTCGGCTCACTTGTCGGGTACTTGCCCACATGCAGGAATCTGGAGTCTAAAATCTTATGCAGATCATTTGAGTGGACACATTTTTAAAAGCCGTTTATAACTCTTCAGAGTCGAATCCTGCCATCATGGGCTACTATCTTTGACCTGTGTTTCTGTTACTCTGCTCTTTGTTTGTCATTGGTTTTGTGTGGAATGACAAACTGACATTAGGCACGTGTTCTGCATAGAATACCTGGACAAACTACTACATTTCCCACAATGCATTGTGCCTGCCATTTCCAGTGATGACATTACAATAATTTTAGATTAAACATTTTTACAAGAATACTCAGTCAGACATGATTAGGTAATGATAACAATGTATCATGGGACAGTTTGAAAGACTTACCACTGTATAATGCAGTTTCACTTAATAATTAATTTAATTAAGTTTTAGGCAGTCTAGATTGTATACTGTGTGGTGTTCAGTAGTATTCTATTCCAAACGTCACTCTGTTTTCTTTGATTTAAAGCAACATACATTTACCAAGACTGTTGAATGTGGTAACATGGAAATAATGTTAATAATTGCATTGTCAATTAAATGTATCAAAATATATAATTTTGGGAAAAAATTATTATATAATGGGAATCATTATACACTGGTTTTGAAGTAAAAAAAAAAAAAAAAAGACCTTTAAATATTTACTTTGACAAAATTGTTAGAATAACATAAAAACAGGAAAATGCAATAAAATGAAATGAGATCTCACTTCTCCTTTCTGTCCGACGGGACCGTAATGACCCTGAAGTAAGAGGAAACAGAGGCTGTGTCAGAAATCAGATGACTATCAGACATTGAGCTGCATGTGGCAAGTGATCAGTGTTACGTACCGGCTCCCCGTTCTCCCCCGGTAAACCATCACTTCCAGCAACTCCCTAAACACAGAAGCACACGGCACCATATGCAAACATGCATACAAATAGATTGTTTTCTCTAAATAGAAAAAGAATTGTTTTCTTTTTTTTTTCTCATCATACAGTAGATATGCCTCATACCATGTCTCCTTTAGGCCCTCCAGCTCCAACTGGACCCTGAGAGAGAGAGAGAGAGAGAGAGAGGAGTGAGTGTTATGTGTGTGTGTTACACATAGGCTTTGTTCTGTGGCAAGAGCTCTGGACAGCGAGGTCACCAGGACCTCTAGATGTCTACTGAAATATGAGCTATGCTCTTTACTGCATCTGTGATTAAACAAAACTAAATAATATATCTGAATTTGTTTGTCTGTATGCATCTGTGTATGTATGTGTCTTTGTTTTTAGAAAAGGAAAGCTCATGGGAAAACTCTGATTAAAAAAGAAAAAAGAAAATACATTTTAAAATCGTTTTACACAGGCTGAATACTTCTAACATCAGTAGAGAGACAGACAGATGTGTGTCACTCACCCGCTCACCAAAGCCGCCTCTGATTCCAGTAGGACCAGGCAGACCTGGATCACCTAAAGCTCCTTTAATACCCTGCATGGAAACACAAAATGAATACATTTCATAAACCATGGATCAGATGACACACAACTACTTCTCCCAAGCGCTCAGCCCTCAGAGCAACGGTCATGACTTTTGCCAAATAATAAATTACATTTACTCTCACCAAACCCTATCCTTCAGAACACATGGAACATGAGGCATGTTTCACGTTTCGATTATCAGAGTTTTTCTGTTGTGGCATTTGACATGAACCCATAACGCAACTCACCTGGAATCCTTTAACACCTTGTGGTCCAGGGTTTCCAGCTAGTCCAATGCCACCCTGTTAAACAAGCACATACAGTGAACAACCACAAATCCTGGAGCTCTCCTGACTGCAGCACATAACATCCTCATCTCTCAGGACCAGCTGTCTGACCTTCTGTTCAGATGAGCATGACCCAGTCTAATACGGCACTATTATATGTTACGAGTCAGTCTTAGAACCTGACCTCAAACAATTCATTCAGAAAAAGCAAAATGGGGATTTTTCACTTGTGGTTTTATGTTGACAAAAACATAACACAGCTGAAACACACAGCTGACCTCTATGAACTCAATAACTTCAAATGAATCTTGCTCAGCCGTTTTTAATCAGCATCTAATGTTGTCTCTGATGTTGGATTTGTTTTTACTTACAGCCACACCTCTGGGTCCAGCCTCTCCTCTCTCTCCAGGGATGCCAATCTCACCCTGTGGGAGGAGTCACGTTTAGACACGATGTACATCAGAGCATGGTGACCGTGATGTACAACATGTTCCTGGATCAACATCCTTGTTGATCCTGCAACAACATTCCAATTAAACAATCAGAATTGAGGGATGTCTTTTCAGGAAATGTCTGTTTTAGGCTTACGATCAGGGTTAGGTGCTTCTACACCCTTGGTAATCAGCTATCATTTCACACTGATTTTAGGAATACATTATGGGTAGGGTTAGGTTTAAGGGGTAGGGATTGGGTTTAGTCTATATTTTTAGACAGTAATGTTGATCCAGGATCCAGGAACATGTTTTACTTGGCAAAATCACGGCGACCATCAGAGCATGTAGCAGTAACCTCATAGGATTCTACTAAATGATCTGTATGTATTGTGCAGTCACAGAAGTTGGCAGTGCAGTAACACTGGCTGAGAATCTGAATGATCTTACAGCATGCATTACTACACTACAGCTGTCAGAAATGGTTCATATCTGGTCATGAGTCAGATACATACAGGTATACCTGGCTCTCCAGACGGTCCTGCTTCTCCCATCTCTCCTGGACTGCCCTGAACGGAGAAGGATTCTTGCATTATTCACCATTTCAGGGTAAAAGAGACCTCAGACTGTCTTACAGTCAGAAACACCAGACCAACAATGAAAAAAGATGGGATGGCTGTCATTTTTAGCTGAAAGTACCTCTGCTTAGCAGATGCTAACAGAAGCCTCTCTCCAGAGGTGCTTATCATTTCCTAAACTGTCCAAACTTCAACAACAAAAGGGCAGATGCCTTGAATGTAACTGATTGCACAATGAGTGATCAGTGATATTCCTACTTCAAATACTTTTTTCGTCAGTTCTTCCACCCCTGGTTCCTTCAAGGAGCTAGAACACAAGGAGCTAGAACTCAAGGAGCTAGAACACAAAGAGCTAGAAACACAAGGGGCTAGAACACAATGAGCTAGAAACACAAGGAGCTAGATCTCAAGGAGCTAGAACTCAAGGAGCTAGAAACACAAAGGGCTAGAACACAAGGGGCTAGAACACAAGGAGCAAGAACACAAGGGGATGAGTTTAAACTTGACTTTCCATTGGATGCACACGTTTAGATTAATGAAGTTAAGATACTCCGATGACATGAAAGCATTGTTTAGGAGTAATCTGAACTTAATTATACGAATTTAAGCTAAGAAACAGTGGATGGTATCACTTTCTAATCATGGTCTAAGTGCAAAGAATATATTTGGATGCACACTAGACTCCAAG
Organism: Sinocyclocheilus anophthalmus; assembly: GCA_018155175.1. Taxonomy (NCBI): domain Eukaryota; kingdom Metazoa; phylum Chordata; class Actinopteri; order Cypriniformes; family Cyprinidae; genus Sinocyclocheilus; species Sinocyclocheilus anophthalmus. Next base: position 204,103 of record JADLZN010006194.1, on the reverse strand, counting down.
AAGTATCTTAACAACACACTCTAAAAATGATTCAGGGGACCTGATACCACAACTTAAATAAATGCATGGTTAATAATTTAATTAAACCTTTTAAGTTTCAAACATCATTCAGAGTTCAGTTGACCATTACATTAACTTAATATTGTGCGGAATTTAAACTCAAATTTTTGTTAATTGAAGTTCTTTAAAAAGAAGTAGTAACTCTTGTAAAATGGGATCTTTGGAAATTGGGTAGTGGATTTCTAGTTCCCATCATGCTTTGCATATGGCTGGAAAAGGAGAGTAAATGTTGAAATGAAGTGTTATTTTATGTGTTTTTTAGTGAAGGCAAAGTCCTGTTAGTGTTTAATGCTATATTTGACATTTAAAAGAGTTTCTGTTATGTTGAAGTTTTTATGGTAACCATTGAGCTGAAGAGTAGTGCACATGACCAGAAAAACACTACACTGACTCTATTAGCAAAGAGTGTGCTAATGCCAATGACAAGTAACATCTTAATATGTAAATAAGTTACATTTAGCGTGCGCTAAGATTCGCATGTTTCATTTAAAAAAATAAAGTTCATTCAGCACTGATAATATACATACTAAAATATGTTTAAATTTATGCTTAAAAATATTTACACAGAGACCAATGAAACAGGACGTTTTTTTAAATTCCACATAAATTCCATATTTCACATAAAAACACATTTTTGGATTTTAAAGAGAGATGCAGAGTAGTGGAATGAAAAAAAAAACTTGCTTCTTTTAACTCATTCATCTAGTGCAAGTGTACATAGAGAAACAATGTGAAAATTCATTCTGTGTGAACAGTGACCACACTGAGTTTATACAATCTCATAGAGGATGCCTAATCTAAAAAATGTACACTTTACACGTCTAAAAAAATTATTATGGAATCGTGAAGACAAATGTGATGACATTTTGTATGTCTCTCTTATCTGAATCTACTTCACTCGTAATACAGCTCTAAATGGCCCTGCTCTCATGTAAGTTGCAAATAGATCGATATACTTACAACTCCTCCTTTGGCACCTTTGGCACCAGCTTTTCCTGGCAAACCCTGAATTACACCCAGAGAGATTTACACTTGTTGAGAGTTGCACAATGATACAAAACCCAGCAAACAAAGCTACTAAAAAGTAATAAAGCACTCAAAAATGTTTATTAAACAGAACAACCAGATGGTTTCCTGAATGAAAACTTTGCAGATAAAAAACAAGCAGAGATGAAAGGCTAAAATCACATTATCAAACCACTTCTTATTAATATTTAATCTTTGTGCTCATCATCTGAACAGTGTAATTAACGGCAATACGTACAGGCAGACCGTTAGGGCCTTTCTCACCAGGGACGCCAGGTCTCCCAGCATCTCCCTGTCAACACAAGCACACAGCATCAGCATCAGCATCTCGAGAAATAAGGCCTAGACATGTCTCAAAACAAGCGGCTGATTACCTTTTCACCATCTAATCCTTGAGTGCCATCCTTCCCGTCCCTGCCCGGGATGCCCTGCGGTTCCACACAAGGCATTATTATGGGCTAATCTAACACTCATCATAAGAGTCAGCAAATCACACAGTTCCTCACCGGTTCTCCTTTAGGTCCTGCACCTCCAGGGAGTCCCTTGGGGCCTATTTTCCCCTATTCCGAGGATGACATCCACAATATCACAATCACACTGATGTTACACTGAAATAAGTATGAAGGGCTTACAAGAAACTGTATCTAGCAAGTAATGTGCTTACTATCTCTCCTTTGGGCCCTTTGAAACCTTGCGGTCCTTTCTCACCAGCATCACCCTATTCAGAAGATTCACATATCAAACGTTTTTTGATTTTATTATTTATTAACAGAAACACACATTAAGGAAAAAACACGTGCAAACTGTAATGTGCAAAGGAGTGATGAAACACTCACAGTTTTTCCAATGATGCCAGCAACTCCAGGTTTTCCTCTGAAGCCCGTCAATCCCTACAGATACAGAGTAGATGCAAACCATGAAGGGCACAGCTGTCTGCACTCGGCATATGCTTGCATCTATTTCAGTAAGATGTGTGTGGTGTGATGTTCTTGAGGTCTTACTCTGTCTCCTACTGCTCCCACCGGCCCCTGCAGTCCTCTCAGCCCTCGAGAGCCCTTTAACACACCATTACACACAAAACATCAATGGAAGAAGAAGAGAAAAAACAAGCTACTAAAATTTGGACATGATATTTGTGTTTCCCACAACATACAGTGTTCATGTTTGAATAGAATGTGTCACTTTTTATCAATTCTATTCTATTCCACTCTATTCTATCCTATTCAGTTCTTCTAAACAACTGTTTAACACTGGGGATTGTCATCCTAGTGCTCCATTTTATTAAAGAAAGAAACGAGAAGTAAAGTACCAGGTGTAGCAGCCGGTCCTCAGACCAGGGCCACAGATGCTGAGTTTGTTTTGCTTTATTGTCTTTAAATCCTTTATTTCTTGATTTCCTTTAACTAAAAAGGAATTAATGACATATTTGTGAGAGAGAGCAACCTTGCCCAAAACACAAGTAAATTCTAAGAGAAATGTTTGCAGGCCTGTAGGTGCTGCAGCATGTCTAGCTGAGGTAATCAGTCGCACCTGTAAACCCACTGTCCCTGGGATTCCCGGCGGCCCCGGCGGGCCCTGATCACCCTGATGGGAAGAGACAGACACACAAACACATTACAGACAAGCTGCTCTCTGCTTCAGCTTCATTCAGACAAAGTGCAGTTTCAGTCTGATCTCACCTTCTCTCCGTCTTTCCCCAGCTCTCCCTTACTCCCTTTATGCCCTGTATGACCCTAAACCAAAACACAGAGGCAGAACCACAGTTTGTGATATCTTTTGTAATAAGAAACATGTTTTATCATGTCAATGCTGACGCCAAGTCATGTTTATCTTAATAGTGCTTTATACAATACAGATTGTGTGAATTATGGAAACTCAACGATGGACACAGTTCAGATTCTGCTGTAAAGCAGCTCCAGAAGACAATAGTGTCATTATTCAGCTCAAATGAGTTCAGTGTTGGTTCAGTTCAGATCAATAACAGTGTGAAGTTCACAGTTTGAAAAAGTTCAATTCAGATACAAGTAATTCTACAAAACTACTAATTCAGCTCGAGTCAGTTGGGTGTTAAAGCTGCTCTATGTCGTGTTGTTGAGGTCAGGTACCTTGAATCCAGGCATTCCCGGCGGTCCAGGAGGACCCGGAGGACAGATGGCCGGACACTGCACACAACACAATCATGCAATCAGTCTGCATGCAGAGAACAACAAGACCGCTGACGAGTTATCCTCCCTGACAGCACAACCACATGCTCTTCAGATGCCATAGTCATAGGAGTTTTGAGATGAGCGTTAGCTTTATGATTATCCAATTTAAAGATAATCTGAGTTGAAAATGGAATTACACTTACAACAGACCTCTCTACACACTACAAGTACCATAGATGTAAAGATGGATGTCTATGCTGTATACATGCACTGAAAAGTATCTGATCAAAAAACATGATTTTCATTTAAAGCTGTTTACTTCAGTTTGTCTAAAGGCAAATAACACTCCCCATCGAATAAATGAAAAGAAATCATTTCGTTTAAATAGCAGAACACAACATCACAGTAAACATTCAAATTTGTCAAAGTTGTAAGTAAACTAAATTAAACATTGACTAACTATTTTTTATCATAATTGAAGATTCGACTTTATTATATCTTATTTAGCTTTTGTTTAAGTGAAATCAAGCTGTAAAAAGCCTATATATATATATAGGTTTAGAAGAGAAAGCACAATATATACAGTATATAGGCCTACATATATTATATTGACCTACATTCAGTAACACTTTGGGTTATGTCTAAAAAAATAAAGTCTGGTACACTGAAGAAAATATTAATTGACAGATTATCCAATCAATCATGTGTGGTCTACAAAATGAAACTGCTTCTCTTCTAAACTTGATTTCTTTGCTCTTAATTAATGTAACTGAACCATATAAACCATAGGTGAACCATATAAAATCATTTTGAGACATTTGCTCAATTCAGAATAACTTAATTCAATTATCTGATGTGGATGATTGAATAATGTAAATCCAACAATTTTATAATAAATAATTTTATATGTTGTCTTTTGTCTTTGAGAAGAAATAATTTTGATTAATATTAAATCAAAATGAATGTTTGAACCAAACCATAATAATAATAATAATAATAATAAAACTAATAAATTTGGCTGTAACCAATTTAAGTTTGTTTTATAGTTTGTACAAAGTATAATTTTTTTTCAGTGTAGTATTGTAGTACATTACAATAGTTTTCATGCTAAACTGGTAAATCATCTTAACGTACCAGAAGATCTCCACTGCCTTCAGGAAGAGTTCCTGGGAGTCCCTAAAAAAAAGAGGAAGAAGTATACATGAAATTGAATTATTTGAATGAAATAAATGTGTTTTTGCAGCTTGAGTGCTCGTGTGCAGGTACTTACAGGAGGTCCATCTGTGCCTGGAAGACCAGGGAGTCCTGGAAGACCCTCGGGCCCCTAAACCAGCACACAAACCAGAGCCACTCAGCACGACACTCGCCCATGAGCTTTGCTGCTAAAATACACATCTATGTGTGTGTTTACTCTCAGTGGACTGAAGAGAGAGGTCCACAGGATTCACAATCAAACATCAGCCTGTCTGACACAACTGTTATGTGCAGCATGTTTCATCTGCTTGTCTCTGTGCTCTGCTTCCTGTAGCTCTTCATGGCCAAAATGCTGTTTTTCATTTCTGCAGTGCAGATAGCAACCTGTGTTCGTTTTTTTCTCAAAGTACATCTATGTTTGATCACTAACACATGACCAGCAACATAAACGTCTTTGCTATTTTTGCTGTAAAAAGCCACTCACCGGCGAACCCTGAGGTCCTGCTCCACCTGGAAGTCCATTAGCTCCAGCAAGACCCTGACATCAGAAAACACACAGAAATGCAAATGCACACTTTCTTTTGCTGAGTGTCCTCATTGGATAATAAATGACCATAAACGCAGCCCGTGACCGCATCTGAACTCATAGATAATGCCTGTGACAGCAGGAGTGTTTTCCTCTGATTCTGGTTTTGGACGGGTTGTACTCACCAGAGCTCCTGGTCTGCCTCTGCCCTGAGGAAGACAAGAGAAGAGAACCTAAGACAAGTCACTGACTGACATTACATCATGATACGGCACTCTTGCTGTACAGACGATTTGTGAATGTAAGTAATGACGGTGGTCTGTATGAATCAGAGAAAAGTATGGTGTGGGTTTGAGCTGGAGAGCATCTGTTGGAAACAGGATGAAATGTCATATGACCGTGTTTACTGTGGATTTACTAATGCTTGGCACCTACAGGGGGTCCGTCCGGTCCGGGAGGTCCTGGGTCACCCTACAACACACACACACAATAATGTTCTGAGTTCACAATAATATGCTAAATAAAAGTCTGAGCTGGCAAGCTGGGAAAGAGTAAGTGCATCAGGGCTGTTGTGAAGACTGTGTTCTCTCTGACCTCCATCATTCAACACCACAGCTGATCACCAACAATCTTACTAAAAAGACTTCAATTTGTCATGCATTCATTTTTTCTGTGGTTTAGTTTAAACCTTAAATTCTGATTTTATTTTCATCAAAATAATTAAATAAGATAAAAACAGACAAAGTAAAAAGATTTTTACACATACATAATTGGTTCATGTAAATGTCGGATCATTGACTTTTTTCAGTTATTTTGAAGTGACCAAAGGAAGAGTCTCAAAGTGATTTTCTGTGGTTTCATTCATTTATTCACTCAGTTTCATACATATTTCCTGTTATAGCACTATTATAAGATAGTGTTAAATAACTCATTATTAGTGAGCAATCACACTTCATTAGCATACTAAATTGTAACGCTGCGTCCAAAATCTAATACTTCTTACTATATACAGGGTTGGGAATGTTACTTTTAAAATGTATTTCGCTACAGATTACAAAATACACACTTTAAAAAGTAATTTGTAATGTATTTTGTTAGATTACACAAATTTAGTAACTTAGTATTCAGATTATTTTGGAATTCTAGTATGTACACAAAGTAACACAAAGGGTCCACCAAATGTAGGACTTGGATTTCCTCTGAATATTATTTTTAAGTGAAGTGACATGTGGCCAAGTATGGTGACCCATACTCGGAATTAGTGCTCATTTATGCTTGCGGCGCCCGGGGAGCAGTTGGGGGTTCGGTGCCTTGCTCAAGGGCACCTCAGTCGTGGTATTGAAGGAGGAAGAGAGCGCTGTAGATTCACTCCCCCCCACCTACAATCCAGATGTAGTATGTCCGAATGTCATTCATACTATATAGAAGATACTTCTTGAACAGCTGCGAAGTCAGATCAGATTCAAATGTATGACGCTATTTCAGACGCACTGTAAGTCTGCTTCTGAAAAGCAGCACTCTTCATGTGTCCGTCTTCAGTGCAGTGCTAACCCAGAGGAGCTGAAACTCTTCTAACTCCCAACATAACTCAACACAAAACTCTCCCACTTTTCCCATCTTGCTCAAAAGCACAAAACAATACTTAGTTTCATTTTTTACATTACGTCCCATGCAAAGCATGCTACAGTTTCAGTTATGCCAACATCAAAAATCATTTTCAAGTACCTGATTGTTTCACTTTCGCCCTACATAACGTAATCTAGTAGATTGCACATTTGGAAGAATTACATTGCTTGAGTAGTATTACAGTGAGCATGCCATATTTAAAATATATTTCATATGTACTTATTATATATATTTTTACAATATATTTTCTTTAGACATAAGCCAAAATGTAATCCAGTGTAGGTCAATATAATATATTTGGCTTTTTATAAACATCGCCATAAACAAAACCTAAATAAGCTGTAATATGAAAGTTCAATTTTCATTTTATATTTATGAAAAAAATTTAATATGCATCATATTTTCTGTTATTTACTAACATAAATAAATAAATAAATATGTTTTATCCAAACTGAACAAAACAGGCTTAACTGAAAATCATGATTTCTGATTAGAACAATATAAAAAGGTACTTTTAATGAATGGTGTGGTCATTGTTTCTGTTCCCCATGACAAATACAACTTTGAACATCTCCTGAACTCATTATTTGATGAGACAAACTTTTTTTTTTACCCAAAATCGGACTGATAATACAAATAATAGCATTTATTTCTGAAATGTCTGAACAGTGCGCCCCTCAATGAACTGCAGCAAAATCAGGTTAATTTGACAACGACAGTATGTAGCATTCTATTGCTGTCAAACAGTTCATGCATTAAACACACTGATAAGACATCACATGAACGTCCCAATGCACCCAGAGCTCAGTCCATCAGCCACACAGAATTACAGTGATTTCTGCTGATTCCAAGAAACTAATGAACAGAAAAGCTGTGCTGGGACGACTTCACATTCCAGGCTGGATTAGAGAAAACTACCGATTCATCTACAGTCAGCTGACCCTCATTAAAACTGCTCGCGGCTGCACACTGTGCTCAGGCCACAACACGTTTGACAATCAAAGCTACAAGAGATATTAGTAGTTTTATTAGGTAATATGATATACATTCACTACTGTAGATGAGCTTAGACATTTTTAATCACAGAAACAGAAAAGTGTGTGGTACATATTCATCCTTAATATGTTATGATGTTATGTGACTCGACAACTCAACTCAACTCAAACAAACTCAAACAAACTGAGAGTCACTTACTGCTGCTCCTGATGGTCCATCCTTGCCAGCTGGACCGTCCGGACCGGTCAAACCCTGCAGAACAGGGCATTTTCATGAATCCTGTTTAGTGTTTATATGATTTCCTTTCTATAAATAAAAGAAAAAGTGGTGTGTGTGTGTGTGTGTGTGTGTGTGCGAGAGTGTGTGTGTGTGTGTGTGTGTGTGTGTGTGTGTGTGTGTGTGAGTGTGTGTGTGTGTTTGTGTGTGTGTGAGTGCGTGCGTATGTGTGTGTGTGTGTGTGTGGTGTGTATGGCGTGTGTGTGTGTGTTTGTGTGTGTGCGTGCGTGCGAGCGTACGTGTGTATGTGTGTGTGAGTGTGTGTGTGTGAGTGTGTCTGAGTGTGTGTGTGTGTGTGTGTGTGGTGGCGTGTGGCGGAGTGTGTGTGTGTGTGTGTGTGTGAGTGTGTGTGTGTGTGTGGGAGTGTAGTGCGTGCAATGTGTGTGGGTGGTGTGTGAGTGCGTGGTATGTGTGGTGTGTGGTGTGTTGTTGGGTGTGTGTGTGTTTTGTGTGTGCTTGCGTGTGAGTGTGTCTGAGTGTGTGGTGGGTGGTGAGGTGTGTGTGAGTGTTGTGAGTGTGTGTGTGTGTGTGTGCGTGGTCGAGTGTGGTGTGTTGTGTGTGGGTGGTGTGCGTTTGTGCGGTGTCTAGAGTGTGAGTGTGTGTGTGTGTGTGTGTGTGTGTGGGAGTGTGTGCGTGTGTGTGTGTGTGTGTGTGTGCGTGTGTGTGTGTGTGTGTGTGTGTGTGTGTGTGGGGTGTGTGTGCATGCGTGTGTGTGTGCTTGGAGCTGAAAAGGCTACTGTCTTTGTGAATTCCACCACAGGCAGGGAGCAGCGTCAAGGGTCCTGCGGCCCAGATTTACCTGCTTTACCTTTCAGCCCCTGCAATCAGAAGAGAATATGACAATATTATTAGTGTATCGATTCTTTGTTTACATGCTATTTATTGCATCTAACAAACCAACTTGAAAAAAAGCTTTAGGGAAGGGAATAACGTAAGCAGCTGGATGGGGTTAAAACATGACACTCGACTATGTCTATATTCTATGTTGCCCTGCTCTAGCTCATTATTTATTCAAAATCTAGATAGAGAAGCATCGTCTGAATAATCATCAGAGATGTGGATGAGCATCTTTAGCATTGTGATGCACGTTAAATACACAAGCAAAGTAAACTTGCAAAATCAGTGCTTTAAAGTATTTGACATGGGAGTATTTTACAGGCAGCACATCCAGAGATACTCACAGGCTTTCCAGGAAGTCCGGCAGGGCCAGGTTTACCCTGCACAGATAACAATCACTGACTTTCTCAATGTTAGACATATACGTGATTAGACAGCAGTCCACAGGGATCATGCATTCATCAAACAAACTTTGTGTTACAAAAGGTTGTGCTGTTCTCCATCTGCACGCAGAGCTGCTGTGAGAGAGCGTGTGGCGAGGCTGAGAGCGGGGCTGGAGGGGGCTGGAGGGGGCTGGGGAACGTTAGATGCTTGTGTTTGATTTGAGGCTGAATGAATGGGCTCTCTGTCACTGCACCTCTGCTGCTCACACTAAGCAGATTTGCGTTTACTGAGGAAACATTCACCGCTTTCATCGTTTACACGCGTAAATTCCTGAGAGTTTTTCCTTTACCATTTACAGCCTGTCTAAAACAGCCAAAACATTACAGTTCACACTTGCAATATAACGAAGGTCATTTACATGAAAGTTTTAGATTTTTTTTAGTTCACAGAATGTCATATTTGTGAATTTTGTTCCTCATCTAAATGTGTAACAAACACACACAGATAAAGGAAACGGAATATAAAAACATATGTGTATATATAGGCTAATAGATGAACACATGAAGCTGGAACTCACGTCAATGCCATCTTTCCCCGGCGGCCCCGGCGCTCCAGCTTCACCCCGAGGACCCGGCCTTTGCTATAGACACAAACCACACGAAATCAAGAAGGAGAATAATCAAAAAAAGAAATCAATGTAAATAACAGAAATCCCTCAGGTCTGTTCTCAGCTCAAAATGTCTCAAAAGTTTCTGAGTGAAGCTAGAATTAAATGTGTTCATAAATCAAAATGAACTAGTCACAATGTGATTTGCAAGGCATTTTTAAATAATCAGACAGAAAAAGACTAACATGAAGAACACAACTGAAGAGAAATGAGTGCGCAAAGATCTCACAAACATGCCATTGTGCGACGATCACATTACTCTGAGAAAAAATGTTCTGTAAGGTAACCGGATTTTTTTCCTTTTCATATTGTAACATCAATATTAACATATTTATTCATGTAAAAAAAAAAAGATATCTGACGTCCACTTGAAGTGACACCAACAAAAGTCATTTTAAGGGTCAGGTAGTCTTTTGCAATATACACATTACAATCAGTCCACACAGCGCTTTTCTCTTTTCTCTTACCTGTGCGAGAGACGATGTTAACAGCTGGAACAGAAAGAGTAAATGAAGCGCTGAGAACCCGGCCATGGCTCCTGTGCTCCCCGCAGTCCTGTGCCCTGTGCTGGACGCTCTCAGTATGATTGCAGATAAAGGGGCAGCACGGGGTCCGGCGGAGGGGGTGGTCATCAGCTCAGTACAATAGGGTGGCCCTTATTTTCGGACTTTTGAAATCTTCTGCTCTCACCTGCCCCTTTTGATTATGAATATGAATATAAAGTTTACTTGCTTAACCCAGGTTAAGTTCAGATAAATCTATTCAACAGTGCGTAAATGTGTGTCATAATCCTAAATTAGACCAAAAGCTTTGTGTGTGTGTGTGTGTGTGTGTGTACTGTAACCTGTCACGCTGCTTGGGACAACACAGGAAGTAACTCAACATAAGGAACTCATTATATATATGTCGGAATTAGTCTATCATACAAGCAAGGATGGCAAATGAAAAGAAAATAGTTCCAAACAAAGCCACAGCAAAACCGCTGAGCGTCTCTGAATGAAACACTGCTTTTGAATCAATCAGATGAATGAATGATTCATTGCCCATTTCATGTCTGAAATCACTGAGTAAACATTTGAGGAAGAATTATGAATCTGGGCAGCATGAATGAACCATGTTGGTGTCAGTTGCATTGCTTAACTGCCATTTACAACTCCTCTCCTGTGCCTCATCGGATAGAAAAGCGTTCATAAAATATTCTGTTCATATACTAGTTTTCGCCTCTATACTAGGGACGTAATTCAGATGCAGATCACTTCCTTTGTTCCTGAATGAATAAGGAGTTAATTAATGAGATAAATGAGAATAAATTAATTAATGACTCTCATTACAACAGTGACCGCCACCTATTTGTGGTTTTAAATTCCTATTTAAAAGTATAATTTCTTGTTAATTCTTACATTTACATTTATATGAAAAATAATGCCATATGTCAAAAAAGCACATTGAATAGCACTAACTGAAAAAATAATGCATTGTATTTTCAGGGCTTGCATTTTTAAGGGTTGAAATTTAACATAGTTGTTTATTTAAGCGGTGAATATTTCAATTCAAAATATTTCACACACATTTTCATAATTAAAAATTCAAAAATCCATATTCACCTTCCAGAGTTCACTTACAAAATATTAAATCTTTTTAAAAATATGATGTATAATATTCAACAGGCAATTTTCAGTCCATTTTATTTCACCTTCCAAATTCGCTTCCACAAATTCAGTGGTTAAAATTCGGCATTACACATCCGGGATCTGCAGGAATAGCAGTAGAGCACTGATGCTTGATCTGCAGCTGCTGTCAGTCGCTCACCAGCAAGGTGGCGCAAGCGGCTGTCTGAAGCCAAAGCAACAGTATGGATAGTATGCATTCACCAAAACTGATCTGCAGTAATGGAGCAAGTGCTAAGTAGAAGTTTTGATTATCGGGGGCCAGTATAAACATGTGGAAAAGCTGATTGTGTGTGTTTAATTCAACATCTTCACTGTTTCCCGTAGCCTACATGTAAGCAGCTTTCTCTACCACAAAGAAGATTATAATGCTACTTTACCCAATGCTGAACTACAGAACTAACATTACATCTGAGGAAGAAATATACATTGCTTTCGGTTGCTTAGTTTCTTTTACTTGTATCATGGCTTGTGTGACGCTGTGCTGTAATACTGCGGTTCCCCTCATACACCACACTCCAGGATTCCCCAACGACCTCAGTGAACTAATACAGTGATATAAGACATCAGATCTCAGAATACACTTTATTGATTATGCAAACTAGACTACAGTTAAGCAGATGTAGAATATGAACGAACGCGCAAGGTTTCACCACCGTTTCCCTCAGAAATATGTTAAGAAACGCATTACACGGCTCGTGCACTAACCACATGACAGATATTAAAAGCCCAACAACTCAGATCGATGATGATGCAAACTATAAACAGGCAGATGAGGATATGAACCCAAGTTACGGGCCGCGCAAAACTGCACGTTAAACATCTCCCATAAAGAACACACTTAACGTAGTTTAATGCCTTAAGACAGTGATAAATGATTCAATTCGACACCTAATTAATAATATATATTACTGTATATTATGCACATTTAAGCAGATGAGCCCACAACCCACAAAGTTTCACCAAACCATTTTTTCTCCCATAGAAAAACAAGGCGCAGTATTTTTATGTTTCATATTCGCTGCGTATTCGCCTAGGCTGCTTTAGGGACCGTCTGCAAATTTACCTCTCAGTACAAAACGAAGTCCAACAATTTATTCAAATTAATGTTTACAGTAAATTAATAATTTACTCAAACTGATTAAATATATATTGCCAATAACCTGCCTTTCCCTAAGTATGTAGCCTACACAAGTATTTTTTAAAGAACAAAATTACAGTAATTCACCAAAATGAGGTTTTTCGTGTTGTGTTCGTGTTCAAAATGTTGTGTTACTAGTGACCAGACTGACTTACTACAGTTGAAATTTTGCCAATATCTTCCTCACTGTATATGCAGTATATAACTATTCTTATGAAATTACTGTAATTCACATAAAGTGTTTTTTATGTTCCAAAGGTTGTAGTATATTCCTAGTGACTAGACTGACTTACCATAGGTGAAATTTGGCTAATACGTCCCTTACTGTACATAAAGTACATCAATATTTTATACACAAGCTTTGGAACATGAAAAATCCCTTTTGGGGTCTTACAGATTTTTTTGTTTGTGTTTTAAGTAATTGTGAATGGTACATACAGTAAGGGAGATACTGGCAACATTTCACATGAAGTAAGTCAGTCTTGTAACTAGCAACGTACTACAACCTGTGGAACATGAAGAAAAAAACCTTCTGGTGAATTACTGTAGTTTTTAAAAAAGATATTTGTGTACTGTACATATCGTAAGGGAGATATTGGCAAAATCTAACCTGTAGTAAGTTAGTCTTGTATCTAGCAATGTACTACAACCGTTGGAACATGAAAAAACCCTTTCCAGGGATCTTTTATATCTAAATAATTGTGTACTGTACAGATATAAACAGTGGCGGCTCGTCGGGGGAGGCAAGGGAGGCACAGCCTCCCCATAATTATGAGGTGAAAATGAGAGGAGGACGATTTAATGTTAATAAAATTAACAATTCATTTCAGTTCATGTCTCAGAATGTGTATATTTTGTTTGTAATTTCACAGTTGTAATACCATAACGTGAAAGCGCCGCGTTTCTATCGCGAATGTGCCGAATCTGCTGATGTAATTACAACCAACTAGGTTAAGAGAAGGAGGACGGGGGGAGGTGAGCGGGGGAGCGCCTGAGCTCTTGTGCCTCCGTTAGTAAAAAAATGAGCCAAATCAGAATTCGAGTGTTCCACTTTCAGCACTGAGGAGGTTTGAGGAAAAGGAACCTCGCAGGGAGGGCTAGCATCATTCGCTATCAACCCATCATTAGAGACGTAACTTACGGGATATTAGTTTGAACGTTCCTACTGCCGCTGATAAGCTACCAAGGACTTATGATGTAGTAGCGGAATGGACTATTTGATGCAAACAGATTTACCAAGCTGTCATTCAAAAAGTATATATACAAATTTAGGGAAAACAGCCTAAGCTGGATATAGGCTAACGTTACAGCAGTCGGCTTAATTAAACGGCGCAACAGGCAGCTCTCTTTTAACAGACTTTTAAGAAGGGATGTATGTTTGCTTCAAGTGATAGGCAGATAAGTGAAGTTATATTATCTTGCTGTATGCATGTCCTTTTCTTTACGTTTTCTGACTAAAAGCAACCAAAAAGCCAATTTAAAGTGGTTAAGCAAATAATAATAACAATAATCGGGGATCCCAGACCAATACAATTAGTGAGCCTCCTCTTTTAAAACCCACGAGCCGCCACTGGATATAAAGGGAGGTATTGGCAAAATCTCACCTGTAGTAAATCACTATGAGCAATACGAGCTTTAAAATTTGACAGTATGTTATTTTAAATGTTAAAAGTCATTTTAATTAAAATACATTGGGCGTTTTAACCCAGTCGGTGGAATTGTCAGAGGGTCCCTTGGGTGCGAATAGCGCGTCAAAGCTGTATCCGCCGTTAAATTTGCATCAAACACTAGGCCTTTCGCACCGCTTTAGTTCCAGAACTAAATGTACGGTACAAAAGTACTGGGACGATTTTGCGCGAACTATTTCCCAGTACCACTTAAAGGGTGAGTATTGAGAAGTGGACAAAACAGGGTGCAAAATTGAAAAAATAAACCTTGTACTCAGAGAAATGAAACTACATTTATGTATCTTATATGTACTGAGCTACTGAGCTATGCTTTGATACAACCTCCCAACTTTTCTCTTTTTAACAAAATGTGATTTTTTTTTACCTTGGACTGTGTAATACAAATTTAACTTTATCTTTAACAGAGATCAATGTGTTTTTAACATTTCAAAACACATTCTAGCAGACAGATTACACTTTCACATGAGACCAACAATTCCTCAACAAATACAAAATATCAATTAAATATTATCAAAATATTCATCTGACAGAGATGACACATCTGACGGTGGTGACAAAAACCTGAATTTGTAATAATTTTAACTATCAAATACATTGAATCAGTCAATTACTGTAATTACTGTTATTGTTTATAAAGCTTTTATTCACGAGTCACATTGAAGTATTGTGATATATCACTGGAACACAAGATCTTATGGTGGTGACATCTGACGGTGGTGACAAATTTGGCATTTCTTTCACAAAACCAATGGAGTTCATGTAATAACCATTAGATTTGTTTCTGTTGATGCTAGATGCTAACGGAACCTGCTTCAGGAGAATAAAATTATCAAAATATTTCAAATAATTTCCTCAGAAACTGGAAGATGGTGTAGACATATCATGGCTGTGACAAAGGAAATATTAACTATGAAACTGAGCAGAGCCTGTGTGACACTGATGTACTCTGCAGAGGTTAATGTGGCAAGGGGCTCCTTTAGAGTGACAGCTGCCGCTGATATTCCCTGATTTTATTACATTTTATTGAATGTCTGACGGTGTTGACAAAAAGTGGGGACGCAACTTAAAAATCTTATGAAACATGCATGTGTCATTACAAAACAAACTTGCTTTGATACGAGATATTATTAAGTGTTGCTTTTGATAAAACAAGCTCTTTTTCATCATTAAAAAAAACATTTTTATCCATTTTATAGCATATGAATAATTAGACCCTTCTCTGTGGACACACTGTTTTAAACATAGTGAGAGGACATTAAGAAACACAGATTAGGTATTTTTGTTGTTTTGGGTATAATAATGAGAAAATTAAAATTGAAGGTGATACTTGTGTTACATTACTTCTTTATGAATCCTCATGACCATTTTAATTGAAAATATTTTTATTTTTTAAGCTAAAGCAGTACCCGGATTACTGTTTTTGTCCCATGTCTCAAGAATGCTCCGGTGTCGACAGCGTCGTCATTTGTGCGCGGCGTTCAACAACTGAAACAAAGAAGAACAACATTAACAAAAGGAGGATGAGGACGCTGTGATCGGAGCTGTGTTTTTGTTGTGTCTCGCGGGGTTCACAATAATGGACATGGAAAGTCGAAGTATACGTAAAGCGATTGAAAGAACGAAAGGAGGACTAAGAATCTCCAACGACAACTGGCAGTGCTACATTTGCTACAAGTGCCTGCACTTCAGCGTCCGTCCTTCTATCACTGTTCTCCATACTTGCAAAATAAGTTGACACAATGTTTACAGTATGTTTACACAGAGTTTTAAATCATGGCAGGTGAGGGCGTCTTTGTACGCGTTTGGCCAATCAGTGTCTACTTACGTCACGATTAGTACCAGTTGTGCTGGTTAGACCCTGCTCCGGAGTAGGAGCTAATTGGGTTCTCGAAAAAGGCAGTACGGTACTAAAATCGCTCCCAGTTCCGACGGTGCGAACACGCCGAAAAGTGGGTAGTTCCACAATTATTTCTGGTACTATGAAAAGGTTCCTGCGGTGCGAAAGGCCCTCATGTCCTAGGCGGTTTTTGCACTCTATTTTAGGTCAACATAAAAGTGGTTGAATATTGATTAAAACTAATCGTGTAGAGATCAGTGTTAAGGGAAAGCAGAATAAAGAAAGCAGCGCGTTGCGCTCTTCGACCTCATTGGCTTGCGTATGTAGTTTGCTAATCACAAAGAAAGCGTTGTTTTTTGCGATTTGATGTTCGGGTGTGTAGGGCTCACTGAGGCGCGTTATGCGTCGTTGGGGAATCCTGGAGTGTGGTGTATGAGGGGAACCGCAGTATTACAGCACAGCGTCACACAAGCCATGACACAAAGTTCCGGAAACTAAGCAACCGAAAGCAATACATGTCTTCCTCAGATGCAATGTTAGTTCTGTACATCAGCGTTGGGTAAAACAGCATTATAATCTCCTTTGCGGTAGAGAAAGCTGCTTACATGCAGGCTACGGGAAACAGAGAAGATGTTGAATTAAACACACACAATCAGCTTTTCCATGTTTATACTGGCCCCGATAATCAAAACTTTTACTTAGCGCTTGCTCCATTTCTGCAAATCATTTTTTGTGAATGAATGACTTAATCCACCTGTTGCTTTCCGCTTGCGCCACCTGCTGGTGAGCGGCTGACAGCAGCTGGAGATCATGCATCGGTGTTCTACTGCTATTCCTGCAGATCCCGGATGTGTAATGCCGAATTTTAACCACTGAATTTGTGGAAAAAATTTTAGAAAGTGAAATAAAATGGACCGAAATTTGCCTGTAGAATATTATACATCGTATTTTTAAACAGATTAAATATTTCGGAAGTGAATTCTGGAAGGTGAATTTTAATTACTGAATTTTTTATTATGAAAATGTGTTTGAAATATTTTGAATTGAAATATTCACAGCTTAAATAAAAAACTATGTTAAATTTCAGGACCTATGCTGTGCATATATTCAGTTAGTGGCTATTCAACGTATCAAGAATATGGCATTATTTTTCTTCAATACATTTATTAATTTAGCAGAGGTTTTTATCCAAAGCGACTTACAATTGATGACAATAGAAGCAATCAAAACCAACAAAAAAGCAATGATATGCAAGTGCTATAACAAGTCTGTTAGCTTAACGCTGTACACGTAGCAAGGTTTTTTTTTTTAAATAATATAATAAATAAGAAAGAAAACGGATAGAATAGAAAAAGTATAGAGCAAGCTAGTGTTAGAGGCCTTTTTTGCTTTTGTTAATCAGAAGTCAGAAAGTCAGAATTATAATTGTATAATAAATAAAAAGAAAACAAATAGATAGAATGCAAAAAGATTAGAGAAGCAAGTGTAATTTTTAAAAAAGAAAACAGGCAGTTAGTAAATAAATAGAGTGCAAGTCTAAAAGGGGCAAGTTTTTTTTTTTAAAGAATATAATTAGAATAGAGATTGCTAGAGTTAGAGGGTAAAATAAAGATGGAACAGATGTGTTTTTAGTCTTTTCTTGAAGATGGCTAAGGACTCAGGTGCTGGGATTGAGTTGGGCAGGTCATTCCACCAGGAGGGAACAGTTAATGAAAAAGTAAATGAAAGTGATTTTGTGCCTCTTTGGGATGGCACAATAAAGCGCCGTTCACTTGCAGAACGCAAGCTTCTAGAGGGCACATAAGTCTGAAGTAATGAATTTAGGCAAAGGGGTGCAGAGCCAGTGGTGGTTTTGTAGGCAAATATTAATGCCTTGAATTTTATGCGAGCAGCTACTGGTAGCCAGTGCAAATTGATAAACAGAGATGTGACATGCATTCTTTTCGGCTCATTAAAAATTAATATTGCTGCCGCATTCTGGATTAATTGTAGAGGTTTGATAGAACTGGCTGGAAGACCTGCCAAAGAGAGCATTGCAATAGTCCAGCCTGGATAGAACAAAGAAGTTGTGTTGCATGTTCTGAAAGAAAAGGCCTGATCTTCCTAATGTTGTATAAAGCAATCTGCAGGACCGGGCAGTTTTAGCAATGTGGTCTGAGAAAGTCAGCTGATCATCAATCATAACTCCAAGGTTTCTGGCAGATTTTTGAAGGGTATGGTTTGGTGAAGCCTAACTGGATGGTGAACTGGTGATTTGAAACGATGGGTTTGTTGAAACCACAAGCAGTTCTGTCTTGGGCAGGTTGAGTTGAAGGTGATGGTCCTTCATCCAACAAGAAATGTCTTTTAGACATGCTGAGATGCGAGCAGCTAACGTCGGATCATCTGTTTGGAATGAGAAGTAGATTTGAGTGTCGTCAGCATAGCAGTGATATTAAAAGCCATGTTTCTGAATGACAGAACCTTGTGATGCCATGTAGAGAGAGAAGAGAAGTGGTCCAAAAACTGAGCCCTGAGGCACCCCAGTAGCTAGATGTTGTGACTTGGACACCTCACCTCTCCAAAGTACCTTGAAAGGCCTATCTGAGAGGTAAGACTCAAAACACTGGAGATTTCTTATGATTTTATATGATTTCAATACATTTTTAATTCTTGAAATGTAATGGTTTTTTCAGTCATTATATGTTCACATAATAAAAACGTTATATTTAAAACATTAATCTCATAACATTGTTAATTCATTAATAATCGTTGGCACACCTGAGCTGCATTAAAGAGTCTGTGCATATGACAATAAATGTATAAATACTCCTCTCTATTCCTCAAAGTGTTATTTCAAAACTTTGATATCTACTCGCAACTGAGAGATCAATTCCTGCATTATTGTATTGTAATAGCTGTTTTAATATTATGTCTAGTAGGGATGTCCCGAGCCATTCTCAAGAATCGGTGCAGATAAGCATCTTTTCACTGATCTGTATCGGCTCTCCTCAGCCCTATCCTATATTTTACGTCAGCTGTCATGCAGGTGATGTGCAGTAGGTGGCGGTGAGTACCTTCCAGTAGGTTTGCAACCGTACGCCATTAAACGAAACAGAAGACGCTCAAATGTGTGGGCATGATGCGCGAGAACCATTGAAGTCTATTTAGCACCTCACACATGTTTTATCTTCTGTGTTTAATGTATTTGATGAGCACTTTTGTAACGAATCACTTGGAAGTCATTTATTTACCATTAACTTTTATCTGCCGTCAGACAATGAGACATCGTGCGTCTTACTATCTGGAAATCATTTAGCAGTCTAACATAGTACACGTAAAAAGTTTTTTTTTTTTTTTTACAATAAATAAAAAGAAAACGCACTCATTTACTAACGTCGGTTCCATGAGATATGGGAACGAGTACTGACGCTTATGGGGAAAACTCCTTTTCTCCGATTTTTTCAATAATGCTGTGTAACCGCACGGCCATTCTGGCATAGGATCCTCAGGTTAATTCGAAGAAGCCATGACACTGAGTCGCTGAGTCGAGACACTGAAGTCACAGAGGTCAGTCCGGCCTTGGATAATGGTTCCAAAAACGATCCTGTACAGCCTCTGCACTTAAGGAGGGCCGAGAGCGTACCTGAAGTGAGGCAAAAAGTCTGAAGGATTGGACTTGCCTTGGTGCATGCCCATTTATGCAGAAAGGACCTGAGCCTGTAAGGCCGGGACGTCCAGATTATAAAACCTGGTAATTGTGGACGGCGAGGCCCAGCCGGCCGCCGCACAGATGTCTGCTATGAACACACCACTAGACCACGCCCAAGAGGAGGCTACACCTCTTGTGGAGTGTGCTCTTACTCCTATGGGGCATTGTAGGCCCAGGGAGGAGTATGTTAGTGCAATAGCATCAACTAACCACCAAGAAATTATCTCCTTTGTGACCGGAAGCCCTTTGGAGTGGTCACCAAAGCATTGTTGTTGTTCCGACTGCCTGAACACAGCAGAACGCTCTATGTAAATTCTCAGAACCCTGACAGGGCAGAGAAGGTTCACTCTTGGTCCTCTACGAAGGAGGAAGCGATTATACAATACTGACTGTGTCAAAGTAGCTTTACAGTGTAAAACAGGAAAATAGTTTAATAATTTGTCAATAAAGAAGACAATAACAAAGAGTCGTTTTTATAGTCAGTTCATTGATGATTCAGTGATGACATCATCCAGTTCAGCTCTCTTCCAAATGTGTCTGTGAAATCAGTCAAGCGTCCCCAACTAAACAAGCCAAAGGCGACACTGGCAAGGAACCAAAACTTCATCAGTGACAGAAATGAAGAAAAAACCTTGGGAGAAACCAGGCTCAGTCGGGGGCCCAGTTCTCCTCTGACCAGACAAAACCAGCATGGCGTGGTTTAATTCCAGCCTGCAACACAGGAGTGCAGAGGACTTCTCTGGTCCCCGTGGTCTTGTGCCTATAGTCGTCCAGGTGATGAGGAGTTCACAGGGGATCTGTCTCTGGGGATCATCAATATGAAGTGGTCTCCGCTGACATTCAGAGCTGTAGAGGTTGTCTCTAGGTGCTGATCCACCATCTGATCTGGATACAGACTGGATCCGTATGGCTATGGTGACCTCGGAATAAGAAAGAAACAGACTAAAACTTAGCATAGATACCATTCTTCTTACGATGTAACGAGTACATTGGGTGTTATGGGAAGTGTTCTCGGTTCCGGCTGACCTAATTAATGCAGCCTAAAAATACTTTAATGGATTTGAATATTAGACATTATCGCAGAGAAAAGTGATTGTGTGTTATGTGTATGCCAGGTTAAAGAGATGGGTTCTTTAATCTAGATTTAAACTGACAGAGTGGATCTGCCTCCAGAACAACGATAGGTAAGAGTGTTCAGAGTTGGGCACTAATAGGAAAAGGATCTGCCAACCGCAGTTGGATTTGATATGTTAGGTATTATCAAATGGCCACAGTTTTGAGATCACAGCGGATGTGAAGGGCTAAAATGTGATATGAGCTCACTCAAGTATTGAAGAGCTAAACCATTCAGGGCTTTATAAGTAATTAGCAAGATTTGAAAATGTATTCGTTGTTTAATTGGGAGCCAGTGTAGAGTTTACAGAACCGCGCTAATATGGTCGTACTTCATGGTTCTAGTAAGAACTCTAGCTGCCACATTTTGGACCAGCAGGAGTTTGTTTATTAAGCATTCAGAGCAACTACCCAATAAAGCATTACAATAATCTAACCTTGAGTCCTGACCGCAGCGGATAACACATTTCTGCATTTGACATTGAGAGCATAGGTCGTAATTTAGATATATTTTTAAGATGGAAAAATGTGGTTTTACAAATGCTAGAAACAGGTTTTTCAAAGGAAAGATTGCTATCAAATAGCACATCTTTCTGCCTTGCCAAAGATCTCCCAGATTCTTAGAACCATTTGCAGATGGAGCGTCCACTCCTCTGAGGGGACGTTGCTCAGAGACAGCATGTCTGCACCTTGGTTTAATATGCCTGGCACATGCGTTGCCCTCAATGAGCGCAAGTTGAGGTGTGCCAATTCCAAGAGGCGTTTTACCATCTCGTAAAGGCGCTTCGAGGTGAGCCTGCCTTGGCGATTTCTATAAGATACCACTGTCATACTGTCCGAACGGACCAGTACGTGGTGTCCCTTCAGGTCTGGTAAGAAGGTCTGAAGGGCTCGACATACTGCCAGCATTTCGAGGCAGTTGATGTGTGGCCGTTCTTCTGTGTCTGACCAAGAGCTGAATGTCGGTCTGCCCTCGCACAGAGCTTGTGTTGGATGCATCTGTTGAGACAACCTTCCTTCTGTGAACAATACCCATGGTCACACCCCGCTCAAACCACTGAGGGTCTCTCCAAGGGGCCAGAGCTGCTACGCCGGCCTGGTCCACCTTGACTCGAAGGCGTCCGTGACGCCACACATGGGGCAGAACTTGCGATTTCAGCTAGTACAGCAGGGGCCTCATGCAATGCAGGCCCAACTGTAGCACCGGCGATTCAAAGGCCATGAGGCCTAGCATCTTTTCAAACGTCTTGAGAGAGGCTCCAATTTTGAAGGAGGCCGCGAGCTGCTGTATGGCCAGTGCACGTTCTGGAGTGACCATCACCCTCATTTGAGTCAAAGACTGCCCCCAGGAATGAGACCCATTGGCTGGGGGACAGTGAGCTATTGGCAAAATTGGTCCTGAGTCCCAGGCACTCCAAGTGGCTGAGGAGGAGGGATCTGTGAGATAGTAGCTCGGCCTCTGACTGGGCTAAGACGAGCCAGTCATCGAGGTAGTTCAGAATGCGGACCCCCATCTGTCTCAGAGGGAAGAGAGCCGCATCTTTGCATTTCGTAAAAGTGCAATGAGCCAGGGACAGTCCGAAGGGGAGGACCGTGTATTGATATGCCACTCCCTCAAAGGCGAATCTCAAGAATCATCTGTGATGGGGGGCTATCTGGATGTGAAAGTAAACGACTTTCAGGTCCTGAGAGAAGAACCAGTACCTTGTGCATATTTGCAAGAGGATCTGCTTCAAAGTGGTCATCCTGAACGGATGTTTTATGAGGGCACGGTTCAGGTGCCTGAGATCGAGGATAGGCTGGAGGCCGCCATCCTTTTTGGGAACGAGGAAGTAACGGCTGTAGAAGCCGGACTCACTCTGAGCAGGCAGAACCATCTCTACAGCTCCTTTTGCCAGTAAATTCATTACCTCCTTGCTCTGCACTAAGGTGGGACCCACGCCGCTGAAGTGCGGGGGTCTCCGAGCGAACTGAAGAGAATAACCTTGTTCTATGATCCCCGAAACCCAATCTGACACTCCAGGATGGCCCATCAGGCCTCGGCCTGCGTCCCTGTCCCTCAGATCAGGATTGCGCCTGAGGCGCTTGATCCAGCGTCGTCTTGGGCGACGACACTTGGTCAGGTCCTTGGCGCTTCGGGAATGGGTAGCATCTGGCAGAGCGGGAGCACTGTCGGTGCTCAGGCTTTTGAGCAGGCTGAGTGGGCGAAGGCACATGTTTCACTGGCTGCAGAGCTCACACAGGCTTGGGGCGACTGGAAGCAGTTGGAGAGCTGGAGCGCTTGGGCAAGAAGTGTTGCATTGCCAGGGACGACGTCTGTACACTGTGAAGCGCTCTGCAAAGCCCTCCACTGCAGGTCCAAAAAGCCCCGTGGGGGAGACCGGAGAGTCGAGGAAGGTAACCTTGTCTGCCTCCTTGATCTCAGTCAGGTTTAGCCATAAGTGGCGCTCCAGCACCAGCACCTGCCGATGGCCTGCGCTGTTGTCTTTGTGGCTCGTAGGGCCAGGTCTGTCGTGCTGTGCAGCTCCTTGAAAGCCGCGGGGTCAGGTCCGGACTTGTCCATGCAGTGGAGGAGTTTGGCTTGAAAGGAGCACGGCCATACAGTGAAACCCCGAGGCCGCCTGGCCAGCCGAGGAGTAGGCACGTCCAGTGAGGGCTGAAGTAGTCCTACACGGCTTGGACGGGTGGGAGACCCTAGTCTTCCACCCGATGGCAGTGGGCGGGCAGAGGTGTGCGGCCACTGTCTCATCCAGCAGAGACAGCTTCTTGTAGCCCTTCTCTTCAGCGCCGTCGATGGAGGTGAGAGTGGATGAAGCAGACGTACGGAGGTGAGCCAAGTAGGGAGTGCGCAACAATCTTGTGAGTTCATCATGGACCTCCCGGAAGAATGGAGAGGCTCGCTGAAGAGGGGCCTGGCGGTGCCCTGGCAGGAACCATTCATCCAGACGACTGTGAGTGGGCTCCTCCGGCATTAACCACTCCAAACCCAGCCCCTCGACCACTTTAGAGAGGACGCAGATCTGTGTCCACCCCTGTTTTGGCGTCGCTGAGATCCGTAGACAGCAAAGGGGCGAGGTCGATCGTCGAGCCCTACAAGACCTCTGCATCTGAGGCTGCTAGAGACATGCTGTCATCTAGGGGATCATCCTCGATTCCACCAAACGAGAGTGAGGCACGCAGGGCTTGAGCCAGCATGCGCTCACTTGTAGCCGGGTGCTCAGTCCCTTTGCCCCGCTGTTTTTTCCTCACAGGTTCCTGGGAGGAAGAAAATGGGAGGGCGCGAGGGTTGGAGTCACTCTCTGAAAAGAAAGCGATCCGAGCATGCAGAGAGGTGAGACTCATGTTCTCACAATGAGAATAGTCCATCTCGGTGAGAGCGGCTTCTGCGTGGCACTTACCCAGACAGGAAACGCACTCCTGGCCATTGTCAGCGTGCAGGCAAGTCTTGCATGAGGCGCAAAGACTTAAATTTTAGGGCTTCAAAAATGGAGAGCAAGGCAATCTTGGTTGAATGTCCACTGAATGTCGAGGAGGTTGTTCTGTGCGAGAAAGGCAGAGACTTGGTTGAACACAACTCGTTCAAGTGTTTTTGCAGTGAATGGAAGAAGGGATACTAGTCTGTAGTTTTCTAAAAGTGCTGGTTTCTTAAGTAGTGGGATTATCCGAGCCTGTTTAAATGCTGGGGGAAAGACATCAGTGTGAAGGTATGTGTTAATGATGTGTGAGTGAGTGCAGGTACAACTGCAGGAGAAAGTTTATGGTTTGGAGAATTTTGCGCTGATGGTTGTAATGCTATTAATGAAGAATATGGCAAAGTCGTCAGCTATTAGAGTTGATGAAGGAGGGGGAGGAGGAGGACAAAGGACAGAGGAAAATGTTTTAAAGAGCATGTGAGAGTTAGACGAATTGAAGCGGTGAAAGCAGAAGGGGTGATACAGGCTGGCCTGGAAGATAGGGGGCGTACTGTATCTAAACAAGACGTAAAAGTGAAGCAGAGATTGTCAGTAGCACTGTTAGCATCAGGTGATGAGAACTGTTTAGGAGGAGGAAGTGAAGCTAAAACCATAGAAGATAGCTGAGGGGGTGAGAGTGAGCATAGGTTAAGTCGAAAGGTGGAGGGGTATGTGTTGTGTCAGGAACCATGCTGAGGTTAAGAGAGTCAGGAGGAAGTGATCCGAAGTATGCAGTGGAGTAACCAGCACATGATCAGTGGAGCAGTGTCGTGTGTAAATAAGGTCCAGTTGGTTTCATGATTTGTGAGTAGCTGCAGTTTACACACTCTTGAGCGGCAAGCAGAGTGTGGAAGTCTGCAGCCTGAGGTTTATCTTGGTGGACGTTGAAGTCTCCAAGCATAACCACAGGAGTGTCATCCTCAGGGAAGGTTGAGAGCAGCTTATCGGGGGTCGATAAATAACTACAAAATGGATTTTTAGAGGGTGAGAATATATATATAATTACTATAGTAATTTATTTTTTCCATTTGAGTCCCTGTCCCTCAGAAACTCTCTGTACATCCTTGTATAAATCTGATTGACTTTAATAAAACTTGAATGTACTTGACGTGTGCTCCAAGCAATAGGAAAATACATGTGTATCGGCAGATACTCAATATTCAATTACTCAGACTGGATCAGGGGCTGATCAATGTCTAGATGAGGCATGCTGTATATTCATTTGTCTAGGCTCCTCATAGCAGTTTACTCTTATGTGTAACTCACTAATGTTTTAGTTTAGTATAACAGTGACTCAAGCCCAGGGGCCTCCAGCCTCATATAAGTCCTGCCCTGTATTATACCAAATATGTAAATAAATATATTCATAAACCACACATTAATAGGACAGTATATCATAGTATATTCAAAGGTACTTCAGGTATATCATGGTATATGATATACCTGAGTATAGGTATATCATGGTATATTCAAAGGTACTCCTGCCACAGGAGCTGCTGAAACAATTCAACATAGCCATCATTGAATCCGTCCTCTGCACATCTATAACTGTCGGGTTCAGCTCAGCTACCAAAACTGACCTCAGAAGACTACAGAGGATAATCCGGACTGCTGAGCGAATCATTGGTACAACCCTTCCTACTCTCCATGAACTGTACTTATCTAGAGTGAGCAAAAGGGCTGGCAGAATCACTCTGACCCCTCACATCCGCACCAATCCCTCTTTTGAACTGTTTCCATCTGGTCGAGACGCACAAGATCACTGAGCACCAGAATATCTCCTTTTAAATTCCACTACAGAAAGAAACATACAAAGGTATGTAAATGATCACAGACTAACCAGTTTTGCATTAATTGACCACTTAATGTTAAAAATTATTATTTTTTATTCTACTGAATTCTGAAATCAAAATGGTTCCTTGCCAGAGACCTTTTTAGTTTGTGACTAAAAGAGCATGATGCTCTATTCACATGCTTTAGTAAAACGAGGTAGAGCTAAAGAATTTATTTGTGATATTTGAGTAAAAGGTTATATTTCAAATACTGTTTAAACATTTTCAAATGTTGTAAGAAGCATAAAAACAACACTGCATATGTTTGGATTCAAAAAGAGCTGGCTCTGAGCACATTCATTATTCAAGCAAACCTAACGAGTCCACCAAACTATTCCCTAACCCAAGATACTTATTTATTTCCCAAAACATTCAACAACATAGTCCATCAATTCAAACCTACAACTTATCTCTAAAACTATGACTGCAAAATGTATCCAAAAATGTTTGATTTTTATGGCTGTCACTAGGGCTGTGCAATATATTGAAATTATCGAAATATCGCAAATGTATATATCGCAATATGCATATCGCTACAGCTTGCAATATTTGGGGCCATGAACAAAAGACAAAGAGAAAATCACTCACTGCTCTTACCTAAATAATTAATAAGAATCAGTGCATATTGAATTCAAAGAGGAAATTCTAAGCAGTGTTTTATTTTTCCTTTTTATTATTCAGTTCCTAAACTCATGTTAAAATGATTACACTAATGTTAAAATTATATTTTTATGTAATGCTCGAGTAAAACATACCGTTCACTTTCAGAAGTTGTTGTAAGGGGGCTTTCTATTAGAACAAAATCATAAGGCTTTATTCACCACTTATAAGTGTCGCAAACAAAGGAATTGTTGTGGTTTTATCTGGATCTTGGTACATACATACATCAATACCATATATTATGAACACAAATAGTTATAGTTCTCAGAACTGACTCCGCACACGCTGAGTAAAACGGTTGCAATTTATTCATGTTGCACTTTAAGATCTAGTATCGCATATCGCATATTTAATGAGTTATCGCATATCGCCTTTTTTCTTCAATATTGCACAGCCCTAGCTGCCACGATTAATCAAGAAAAGCATCTAGCACAGCATTCTATTTAGAATGCTATATGTATTCGGTTGAACATTGTAACCATTCACAAACATGTATCTTGTGTGAATCAGTCATATTTTTTTTGTAATAACTTGCAGATGTGTTTTAATATAAATTTGATCAATTAAATTCATAGTTGAGATTGCACTATCATGGGAAATAATCAACAATTTTATAATCATGCAGCCCTACCTAAAACCAATGATCAAACTTTAAAACGATCAAAACTAAATTGAGATATTTCCTTAAATTCGATTTGTTAAAACCTACCAGTGATATTCAGCCAAACCTTAGGCAGTATCTGTCCCTGTCTAACCTAT
Source organism: Sinocyclocheilus anophthalmus (assembly GCA_018155175.1). NCBI lineage: Eukaryota > Metazoa > Chordata > Actinopteri > Cypriniformes > Cyprinidae > Sinocyclocheilus > Sinocyclocheilus anophthalmus. Next base: position 176,524 of record JADLZN010006194.1, on the reverse strand, counting down.
GAAACTTCAAAATCAGTCAGCAAAACCTTTCTCCAACTTATTGTATAAGACATCGTACTCAGAAAACAGCTTGAAACATTATCCAACATGATTTAAAACAAACAGGGAAAAATCTGGAAGTTATCTCTGACATTTTTAAGCAAACAAAGCAAAAATAGACTCACAGAGCCACAACATCATTAAAAACGAACCCCTTCAGCATCTCAAAGGGAGATATTTTGGGACAGTCAATTTCTTTAGTGGGTCAGATGAAATGCACAATTTTCTGAATGTTATTTTTTATATATAAAGTTCTTGCAATGGGCAGCTCTTTAGAGCATGTAAGCTCAAGCAGTGCCAACTTGTAAACAGCAGATGTACTGGCCGTGGCATGTGGCCAGACAAATTTTACAAACCACAGAGAGGCCATTTCTAATTTGGCACAAAGGGAAGCACAATTAAACTGAGTTCTGTAAAATTCTCTCACGATAAACTTTTACATATAAAATATATATATTTACATATAAAGAAGGGAAGAAATCTGATGATTTGCAGCCTGCATGTCATGATTAGGAAACAAAGTGATTCGTTTTGGTAAAACAACATACATTCTATTCATCATTACTGCATAAGTGTCTTTACTTAAAGCAACATGTGGATGCTATTGTCATCTAAACAGATACATCTTAAGAGACTGTTCCAGATTTGACACAAATATTTAACTTACACCATCTAGCATGCCATTTATGCCTCAATTTGAGAAAAGAAACTAATTTACATTAATACACTTACAATGGAAGCTGTACATAGTTGTTTTTTCAGAATTGTGTATTTCAATGTTAGACTTTAGTGCATTCATGTAAATAAGGTTGTTTGTTTTTACAAATTGAGAGATGAGCCGCAATGATCAACGAATGCATGCCTCAGATGTGGTCAACGGATCTTGTGCTGAACCCGGAACATTCCTTTACACAAAATTCCTATTAAACCTATTGCCATGTACCTCCTGTCAGCTGACAGTAAAAACATCCTTAAAGACGTTAAACAAAATCTTGATGAAAATCAATTCTCAAGTGCATATTTAGATTTCCCTGACTGAAAATACAATCTTATTTGGCCAAATTTAATGGGCTCATTGGAAAGGCTGCAAACAGGTTAGTGCAGACCAATCTTGGTAAAACAGCAACATGTGTTCTTCCAGCCAAACATGGGAAGACATGGACACACTTAATACCCTAAAGTGCAATACTTTTTAAAGCAAGTGCGATGATAGGTGAGATTAGCTTTGGCCAGGCCTTATATTTGCATTTAGATAGAAACACATGGAAGACGCAACAAAATCGACCACAAAAATCACTGGAAAATTCCACGATACTGTTACAGAATAACAATATCTCATTATAGAGTGCAACGAGTCGGGTTCCGGAAGTAAAAATCTGTAAATTTTCTCCATAGGGAAATTCATTTTTAACGATGACTTATAAACGTTTAAAGACAGAAGTACAGTGAGTTGAGATCGAATGGTATATACTTTTGTTGAAGTCATCTTTTCGCATGATTCTGTACAGAAAATTCCATCAATCAGAGATTGGTAGCGAACAAATTGCGGCAAATGTGTTTGTGGTTAATGCCCAATCCCATAAAGCACTTCAAAATATATATATGATTTGCTATGCTGTCAAAATACTTATTGCATATTTTGCAATAAACTTGTAAAATAAGTTGATGTAATAATCAACTTTAAATTAGTAGTTTCTATTCTTCCTCAATTGTTTTTAACTTGATTGTCATTTGCAATGCTTCATGGGATTGTAGTTCTTTCCTCACTAAAACGGTTAAGCACACAGTTTTGTACTTTTGTCTTTTGTCCAATTTCGATTACTTTTTTTCATTTTTTAAGTTCATGATGTTGTGATTCGCCTTGTAGCTGCTTGGCTTGCTACATGGCTTATAATATTTTAAACACTTTTTGAAAAATCCCTATGGAAAAAAATTATGGGAAAAAATACTTCCGGAAACAGTGCCGCTGAAAAAGTGGGCGGGCACTAATGCACTCTCTTATATACATATTGAAATTGACGCACTAGCACAATATGCATGTGGCCTATAAAAATATTTGTTATAATAACCCAAATAAACAGTTCAATCTTCTAAAGAATAATTAGGAGTGAATAATAATCCATGTGAAACTTAAATATATATATATATATATATGATATCTTTTCATGACCCTCTAAAATAATCAAAATATTTGTTGTCACAAATTTTACAAACTTTTCTCATCCATGTTACTATGATAAAGAGAGAGAGAGAGAGAGAGAGAGAGAGGAGAGAGAGAGTAGAGGTTAAGGCAGAAATGACCACCAAGACCTTTAGATTGGCTGTTAGAGAGAAGAGCTATATCAACCACAAAGAATTCAGCATTGTCTGCACACAGCTCCTCACCCAGAGGAGGAAGAAACAGAAAAACAGAGAAAGGAAGTGCTGAGATAGCCAGGGTGAGGGAAAGAGAGAAAGAAAAATGGAAAAGGGGGTCTCAGGCTCAGCTGCAGCGGAGTTTGGCCAGCAGGTAGGCTATGCTGAGGAACACCCAGACGATGAGCAGGTTTGGGCTCAGGGCCAGAAGGGGCAGAGAGTAGAGCAGACTGGGGTCCAGCCTGAAGTCACGTACGGGCAATAAGCCGCTCAGGTTCTTCTGAGTTACCCCCTCCCTGGTCCCAATGCTGCAGAGAGGGGCAGGGACGAGGGAGCGGCAGCAAGGGCCAGAGAGGACAAACAGAATGGGGCGACATGCACATGATGGTGACATGACCATTGGGGTGGTTCCAACATGAATGTAAAGAAAAACAAAACGAAAAATGAATTGCAGACACGATGAAAAGGTCCATCCGTCAGATGTGGATGCAAACAAAAAGTAAATCCGACATAAAACAGACAATGTGAATTAGGAAAAAGAAACAGAAGGGAAGGAGAGAGAATAAAGAAAGAGAAAATTAAGAGTGATGTTCTGCATCTCTGCCGTTTAAAGTAAAGAAAGTTTAAGAGATGGGTTCTCCATGTTGGACAGAAGGGGGCATATGTGCTGCTGCTGCCATGCAAATCAAGCGTGCTGTGTCCTCCCAGCATGCAACAGGCCAACAGAGCCATCATAACAAACCAACTGCGAACATAAAAACAATCTTGTGTACAGTGTCTCTGCATCCATCTGTTTTGTATCCAGGCTTGTGAAGGATAGTACATTTTTAGGTACAGATAGACTGCTGGCTTTCTTTGAGATTATTCATTTCAAGTCACTCAGCCTCATACACACAGGGGACAGTGGCAGATCATGCACAGTGCATTGTGGGTAAAACTTTACCTTAACATCCAATTTATTAACCTTGGTTAATGAATTAGATATTGAACTAACAATGAAGAACATTTTTTACAGCATTTATTCCTACCTACTTTAGCTAAGGTAAGAATAGGGTTATTTTTAGGTTTTTAATTTATAAATTCAATATTCTTTACTTTGTTTGAATACTTTATCAAATTTATACAAATCAAAATGTTTTATCGACTACCATTCAAAAGAATGGGGTCAGTAACACTTTTTATTGTCTTTTAAAGTGTCTTATTCCTACCAAGGCTGCATTTATGTGAACAAACATACAGTAAAACAGTAATATTGTGAAATTTTATTACAACTTTTTTTATTTTATACATTTATATTTTAAAATGAAATGTATTGCTGTGATGTCAAAGTGAAAATTTCAGCATCCATTACTCCAGTCTTTAGAGTCAAATTATCCTTTAGAAATCATTCAAATATTCTGATTTGCTGCTCAAGAAACATTTTTTTTATCAATGTTTAAAACAGTTGTGCTGATTGATATTTTTGTGGAAACCATGTAACCTTTTACATCATAAATGTCTTTACTGTCACTTTAAATCAACTGAATGTGTCCTTGCTTAATAAAAGTATTAATTTCTTTCAAAAAAAGTAAATCTTACTAGCCAAACGGCGGTGTTTGTAGAAGTTAACATTATCTAGAAGAATATATGCTGTAAACTGTGCATTGCTAGTTTATGACACCCAATGCATTAACAAATGTAAATGAATTAAACCTTATTGTAAAGTGTTACCACTGAGCATTTACTGAGACTCTATAAAACAGCAACAAAACCTTCCTGTACTCATCTTGTCTCTTTCATCAGCTTCAACAGGACAGATAAAAAGTTTTCTGTACAAATTTAACTACAATGTTTGTTTAGATCTATCCTTAGATTGCACAGGAGACAAGAGGAGACAATTATGTGAAAAAACTGACAATTTCATACCCTTATTTATAAGCACAGAGCATCTGGCAAGCACACAGTCAAACAAATCAGCAGATTCAAAGTTTCAGCAGTTTCCTCACACTCTAAAGGAGCAATTTATTTGTGTTTACACCTCTCGTGGAGAGAAGGGATGAAATATGGAAGTGTGGAGTGGGAAGGAACAAACACCCTAAACAAGTGAGTAAATATAAAAGTAATGAACATATTAGGCCACATAAGCCACAAAGCAATAAAGACAGAAAAGTGTTACTGAAAACACCAAGAAGCCACACGCAACGAGGGATGATGCATTGGAGGGGATCCTTCAGAGAGAAAGAGAAAGGAAGAAAAGAAAAAGAGAGGCACATCCCCAAAGCGTGCGATGCTTATGAATTGAAGTGCAGGCAGTTGTTCAGGAGTCTTACCTGCGCATGCAGTCGAGGGCCTGGGTGAAGACCTGCGGGGCCATGCCATGCTCGTGCTGCAGGATCAGACACTGCTCCAAAGTCACTGACATAGCAGTGCGGTCCTTGGCACTTTTACAGCTGGTAAAACGTACTCCATTTAGTCGCCGACAAATCTGAGTGAAGGGGCACAAATACTGTATTTCAGCCTAACACATATTCACACTTATTCCAGTTCAGCATTCAAGTATCTTTTGAAATGGCACTAGAACCACTTAAAGGCCTTCAGATACAAACTCTGTATAAACGTATATATAAACTTTTTGACTTCATATGCTCATGTTATTAAGGGTGCACCAATTAACCCAGTGGTTCTCAATCCTTTTGAAGGATTTTTGAAGGCCCCTCATGATCCAACACAATATTCAATAAAATTGGCTAAGACGGGTATTTTTGTTGTAATTATGATAATACAGCTTTTCAAACTTTTTATTAGCAGAAACTGGGAGTGTTGATATATTAAATTAAAGATAAATCATTTTGTGATCCCAGGGCATCTAAGATTCTTGTTCTGTTTATTATTAAATAATAAAAATGTTATTGAGGAAGAAATAAAGAAACATGATTTCAGTTTGTATCCTAATATTTTATGATTTTAGCATTTTAATCAATTAACTTTTTAAAGATTTTTTAATTGAACAATTTAAGTCTCCTTTTGTGGGTGCCTTGGAAGTTTTGTGAGGCCCCCTCTGGTTGAATACCACTGAATTATCTTACACTTAGAATATTTCTGATGAAGAGTCTGATGAAGAGCCTGCATGCTCGAAACGTCACCTGTGAGATAGCCTGTTATTACATTTTTGTATCTTTGGAGCCCAGGTGTGCTGACCTTTTTCTATTTTCATGTATACATTTTTGTCATGCCCCTGTTGAGAGTTTTTCCAGGGATGGTGTGCGCCTTTGTTGTATGCATTCGAATGTTTCGATTTGTAGGCTTCCACAATAACTTTTTTTTTTTTTAAATGTCATGTAAACTGTCTGAAATCATAATTATCAGATTACAAACTGGCCTCAATGTTGTGCGCTTATGTTGAAAGACAGAGGTGACGTGCGATGTGTATTCTTAGACACTGTAGCTCGACTCCACAAAACCCAATGTAGCTTAATTATAACTACACATGCAAAATTACTGAATGTGATCCGCCAATATACCCGAACATGCATTATGCCTACTGTATTGTATGTGCATAAGACTGCAGCAAAATACACCAATGCAAATTACATTTCGTAAAATGTTGACTTCTATTGGATTATCAGTAACGAAGATTTATTTTTTTCAGGGTTTTACATAGGCTTGCTGTTTCTTTTTTTCTCTATGTATAACTATACAATAATTTAGTGATAAAGAGAACTGCTGTGATTAAAATGGATTGAAAAAGGACACCTCACAACGTAAATATTTAATATTTCTATTTTCAGAGGTGTCAGTACAAATGAGATGCACTCAAACATGGATTTTACTCTATTTCGGACATGAAAACTATGGGTGATGAAGTTTTTATTTTTTAAATTTTTTTATGAGAATAGTTTTAATTGAAAACAACGCCAAATGGGTTTGAGCAATTATTTGAATATAATTTAGTAGTAGAAGAACCGTTACCTCTGCAGCCTGCCACAAGATGTCTACATTTTTATTTTTCCTAGCATGAACGTTTTGACCAAGGAACCGCAACAGCTCTGGGAGACACGTCTGACTACGAGAGCGAGGAAGACCTGAGAGAGACAGAAAATTAAAACCAGAGTGACTTGTATAATTCAAATATATTTTTGGTTATGTAGAGAGGGAAAAAAACATAAGAGAAGAGTGATGACTTACAGTCGTCAGGTAAAACCTCTTTGAACTGCTGGTAATAAGAGCCAAGACGTGCCAGGCTCTCCACATTGATGAGCTCCTGAAGCGACGTGTCTCCAAACCTACAACACAAACATTTAGATTTTCCCTTTAGATATCTTCAATATGAACACAAGTGTATGCCAAACTGAAAAAGAGATCAGATAAATCAAACAATTATGATATATTGATATTGATAATTATGATAATGTTGTTTGTTGATGTTATGCAAGCACTCTTGTGGAGTGTTTTACATAATCAGGACTCACTTCTCGGCGAGCGTTTGCTGCTCGTTGATGCCCACGTTGAACAGCACCGGCTGTACCCGCAGCAGCATGCCGTTCTGGATCTCCCTTGGCAATGCATCAAACATGCTTCCCGGGAGCGGGATGCGAACGTTGAACCCGTCTCTATTTCCGGTGATCACCGGCAGCATGTCAGGGGAAGAGGTAGAGATGGCCTGTGTCACCTTGAACGTCACGTTTCGAAGATCCATTATTCCTATGCTCATGTCCTCTAACATGGCTAACTCCTCTCCTGTGAAACATACACACAACAAAGCAAAACCACTGTAGTCAGTGTAACATGTTTCAGAACAGAGCGCTTCACTCACATAGAAAAAAGGAATAAGAACTGTGCTCTCAATGAGTTTACATAACACAAGTGATTCAGTGGTCACCGTGTATCCAGGTTCAAAGTATGGGCATACTGTATGTGTGTAAGTGTGTGTTTACCATAAGTACTTAATAGGCACTCGAACTGAGCGAGCAGACCGATGGTGTAAAGCTGTCTCAGGAAACCGTCATCACGGAGACAGTTTCTCAGTTTGATGATGAAGCCACAAATTAGTGCTGTGAGCTTAAGAGAGGCAAAAAGACAAAGCAAGAAGACATTTGTCAGAGAATGACAGAAAAACAGGTGTAGAGGAACAATTCACCCAAAAACATAATTTCATGTCGCAACCCGTAGACGTTTGTTAAACTGTGTGATTTATGTTCCCTCCAATGAAAGGTCCATTCCTCCAAAACTTACTTTTTTTAGGAACTTTTCAGTGTCAAGAATCCTATCAATCATGCAGTTTAATAAGTCTTGTGAAGAGATATGATCACTTTATATGATGAAAAGGTTTAATTTATGCTTTTTTCCACATAAGCATTGATTAGTGGACATACATTGAGTTCGAGGGTAAACAGCAGCTCAAACTTGCTTGCTCATGTGGTTTGTTCTTGTGCGTCAAGAAAGTGTGGTTGAGCTGCCGTTTACCATATTTGATGTGCTCTATGATGTGCTTAATGTTTTTAGATGTAAATAAAAATCTGTTAATCATATAAAACAATTGTTTCTCTTCAGAAGACTTGAATTGAACGGCTCGATTCATATCAATTTATTTGAGTCTTTTTGAATCGTCTTTCGTTTCAGTGGCAGACATCTGTCAAGTTTGATTAAAAATATCTTCATTTGTGACCCCTGACCTCAAAACCAGTCTTAAGTCGCTTGGGTATATTTTTAGCAATAGCAAAAAATACATTGTATGGGTCAAAATTATCGATTTTTCTTTTATGCCAAAAAACATTAGGATATTAATTAAAGATCATGTTCCATGAAAATTTCCTACCGTGAATATATCAAAACTTAATTTTTTTTAAAATGTCGATTTTCTCAATATTAAATTTTTTTTTTGCACCCTCAGATTCCAGATTTTTGTATCTTGGCCAAATATTGTCCTATCCTAACAAACCATACATCAATGGAAAGCTTATATATTCTGCTTTCAGCTGATGTATAAATCCCAATTTCAAAAAATTGACCCTTAAGGACTGGTTTTGTGGTGCAGGGTCACGTTGTGTAGTCCTCCTAAGCTCTTGGAAGACATGAGGTTCGATAAATGATTTTTTTTGGGTGAACTATTCCTTTAAGGTTATGTATGTGTTCACTAATGTGTTTGTTTGAGAACTAACTGTCTGGCAGAAGACCACGTCTCGGCGGTACTGCAGGTTGAGGTCCATTGCGATGGTGGGTGCGCTGTCTTGCATGAGCAAGAAAACCATTGACTTCTTGGCTTTGTCGCTCATCATGGCCACACACTCCGTTAGGGTCGTCAAGAGGGGATACAGAGCCTCGCTCCACTCACCTGACACACACAAAGAATCTGCTGCTAATATCTTTATTAAACATCACATATTTACATGTTTCTTTAAATTCTCATGTTTCACTTTAAAGACCCCACTAAATCAAAATGTAAGGTTTGTTGCTTTTAGTCTGTTTATTAGCGCAAATATTTACATTTTGTCATCATTTATTCACCCTCATGTCGCATTATTAGACTTCCATTTATCTTTGCAGCACAAATGCAGATATTTTTTAATGAAATCTGAAAGATTTCTGTCCATTCACTGAAAGTCCATTCCACTAAACTTCATTAAAGACACTGTAAAAGTAATCCATACGAATAGTGCAGTTTGTTCAAGAAATAAATAGTCAACTAAAGCTCAAATGTGCTTTCGTGATGTGCGAGAACCAACGAAGTCGTGCGAGCACAAATTTGAAGAACCAATGAGGTTTGAGCTTCCGTTTACCATATTTGATGGGCTCTATGTATGTGCGTTAACCAATGTTTACATGTGAATAAAAGCCTAAACTGAAGTGGTTGTGTCTATTCAAAAGACTGAAATAGCTTGATTCATATGGATATGGATTCATACATTTATAATGTTTTTTTATGAACTTTTTGATGGGTTACAGTTTTGGCAGACAGAAAATCACTAACTAAATTATCTTCATTTATGTTTTGAAGATGAATGAAAGTCTTATGGGATTGGAACAACATAAGGGTAACTGATGGCTGTATTTTGATGTTTGTGTGAACTAACCCTTTAAGGTAATCTCTATACTAGTTTAATAGTAAACACTGACAAAAAATGATTTTAGGAGATATATGCTCAAAGTTTACAATCCATCTTTTTCAGGAATACAGATTTAAAAAGGTGATGAGATTTTTTTTTCCAATTAAATTTCTAGAACTGGAAAGTCTGTTTGCCCCAGAAATTATAAATACCACTACAATAATATGCTTCCTGTAAGAGTGTAGTAGTAGTAGTATATTTTTATTTAATGCCAATTGTATTTTTTTTCTTCAAAAATACAAGTATAACAAATACAATAAAAAACAGCAAACAAAAGCAAGTTATATTACACAAGATTCCCGTAAGAGTGAATTGCATTTTTAGTATACTATATGTCAGGGCCGTCCTTAGCTGACTCTGGGTGGTAGAGTCATGGCCCCCCTCGGGGGGGAGGGGGCTTTCAGTTTGCAATCTCGTTCCGGGTGTGTGTGTGTGTGTGTGTGTGTACCCCTCGGTCCGTTTGCCGCGGGGCCCCCTCAAGTGTGGGGCCCGATGCGACCGCACCAACTGCACCCCCCCTAAGGACGGCCCTGCTATATGTATACTTAATATATATTTTAAGCATTTTTAAATGCTGCTGACCATTATATTTTAACACATCAGGGGTACACAAGCCAATTCACAGGGACTTTAAATGTAAACGTGAGTGGACAGAGTTCAGAAAACAGTAGCAATGACAAGTTTACAAGAAACACCATTAACAAGGATGAACAACAACAACAACAGATGTGACAAAAGTAAACACAAATTCAGCAAAAGCGCATAAGCTTAAGGGGCGAAGGGGCTCCTACCTGGGTAACTCTCCTCTCCACTGCTGCTGCTGCCATCTAGAGGATGGAGGTGCAACATGCAACAGTTAACTTAGCGAGTGCAACTAGCATAGCGCACGCAGCTCACATAGACATTGAATACAACGTAAGACAGCAGCAACTTTACAACATAGATTTAACAACTACTGTTTTTCCACTAAAATGCAAAGTGGAATGCTGGATAGGTTTGCCTAGATACAATATGTAAGTAATATTCACAGCTGCCTGGCAAGCTAATGATTTCATAGTCATTATATAATGGAAAAGGCTACTGTAAATCACAGCATGCTAGCACTGCCAAGTGACTAACTGGCACAGACAGCCAGAAACAGACAGACAGCCTGTGAGCCTGTTAGCCAGCCAGCCAATCAAACGAGAGCATCCGGTCACATGTTCACAGTAGGCAAATATGCTGGGTCAAACAACAGAATGTTCCAGAAACATGTTCCAGAGACATGGCACATCAACAGAGAGTCACACAGAGTCAACACACATTCATTAACATAAACTGTGGAATTCACTTGGATGTCAGTTTTTCCATACATTCATATTGCTTTGTTTTGGCAAAAAGTAAACAAATTTACACATACTACTAGACTCAAATCAGACAACATACACAATGATGCATAATAGATACCTAGGTAAAAAAAACAGATGATGAGATTAGAAACAATGGGAGAAGAATTTCAAGCCACAACCAGTCAAGTAAAAGTAATATAAATGCTAGTTGCTATGGCAGCATGCAAACCTGTTTGAAGACGAACAGGTGACAGAGTTTGTGAAAAACAGAGACTGAAAGTGTAATAACTAGAAAAGAAAGAAGAGATGAGTATGTACATGTGTTAGTGTCTGTACCACTATAGAAACACAATGGACAAGCAGCAGGGAATGTGAAGCAGAGTGCAGAAGGCAGAAAAACGTAACATTTGGAATTGATGAGAGACTGCCAACTAGGCCCGATGCTGTTCTTAAAAATATAACAGAGAGAGAGAGAAGGTGTGAACAAGACAGTGAAAGGCACCTACAGGCATGTGTTTCTGCATTAACAGGGCATGCAGGGTTCAGATCGGGTGGTGAAGATGGTGACGATGATGGTGAAGGTGACTGTTGTTGCGGTTCAGGGACAGAGGAAGGCTCCTCCATGCAGACAGGGTTGATCCAGAAGGCTTTTGTTTTCCCATTACCTTTCTTACTGGTGCCACTTTGCTGGTCAGTCTGGAACATGTCCTCACTGCTGCTGCTATGCAAACGGTCCCTCTGCAGCAGTTTGTCCACTCGCTGGATGATACACTCCAGACTTTTGTCAACATTCCCCCACACCTTTTCCTGTGACAAAGAAACTGTTTGTACAAAGTGCAAATTTTGGGCACAAACACATGCATGAAAACATTTTTAAACAAAATGATGCACTCATTCAGTGATTTCGGTCCCCCAAAATTTTAACACTTCAAAAAATTCATAACAACACCTTAAAAGTAATCCATCTGAACCGAGCGGTTTAATCCAAGTCTTCTGAAGAGACAATGACTTTATATATTTAATTAGCTTTATATTACATTGTTAACAGTGGAAACATACAGTTTTATAATAATAATAATGTGATTATTGTTTTATGTAATAGTTAATTGGGATTGTTGGGGAGTATTTTCTTTAGTGCATTAAAATTTTTCTTTATCTGGGTTTCAATAAAATCAATATTGAGCAAACCTGATAAAATGAAACTTTAACCCAAACCAAAACCTTATCAAATTGATAAACTGATCAAATGTGACAGTAAAACTTTTACATTGTCACGGAAAAAAAACTTTAAATAATTATTTTGAATGATTATTCTTAAAAGATCCTGAAAAAAATGTAACAGGAATCCCACAAAAATATTGAGCAGTACAGCTGTTTTCAAAATTGATAATAATAATAATTGTTTCTTGAACACCAAATCAGCATAATTTATCGATTTCTGAAGGATCATGTACTGAAGACTGGAGTAATGACTGCTGCTGGAGTAAATTCAGCTTTGCCATCACAGTAATTAAATACATTTAAAAATATATTAAAATAGAATATATTCACAATATGACTATTTTTACTTATGATAAGCAATAAATTCTAAGGAGACTTCTTTCAAAACTCAAACTTTTGAATGGTAGAGTTTATGTCAAGATTAACCCAGTATCTGAACACATCAGATTACAAAATATTTAGTTCATATACCCAACTGCTTCTGAGATGTAAATGTGTAAAAAGTTTAAATATTTTCGTAAATAATTTACACTTTATTTAAAGATATGTATATTTTACTTCAAATGGTTATGTTTACATTAGTGCGGGTAACGATTACCGTCCAAATTAAAAGTTTTTGTTTATATAATGTGTGTGTACTGTGTATATTTATTAGTATGTATAAATACACACACACACATGTATATATTAATGAAAAATATGTTGGATTTATATATATTCATTATTTATCTCATATATAAACATACGAATAGATAAACATATATTTTTTCTTAATATATACATGCATGTGTGTGTATTTATATACACATAATAAATATACACGTACCACCCTTCTTATGTCACACACTTTTAGTTTGGATGTGATTATCGCAAAAAAAAAAGAAAAATTTTTTTTGTTAATCGTTGCCCCAGCACTAGTTATAATACATTTGTTGTTATCAGGCCTCTAAATCCTTCTTACCCACTCTTCCTCATGCCAATCAACATGGAGGGATGAACGACTGTTTCTGCCACTCCATTTGGCCAGTAGTGTGTCCTGATCATTCCTCAGCACCACCTGCTCTGAGTCAGCAGAGGGCGAGTTTTTAGAGGCGATGTACTCGGGTCTAGCTGCGTTCAGGGCCTGCATTGCAGACGCCAGCAGTTTACAGTCACACACCATCACCAGCTGCCGTGTCTGAAAGTGAGAGAGAAAAAGGGGTTATAAATGTCAAATTCAGAATACACTGGGTCCAAGTTAGAAAAATTAAATGTGTTAATTTGTATCATCAAATGGATATAAAGTACTCTGACACCCACCTTATCCGCTAGGATGGCGAGGGTTCTCTCCATGCCGTTAGCGGAGCGTTCTTTAGCGGCACGAGACAGGCGCTCAGCGTAGTAGCTGACCTGAGTCTTGAGCGTGTTGATATGGGAGATGATCTCTTTGGCACGGATAATATCCTGAGGGATGTAGACGATGGACTGGGAGCTGGACAGAGCACTGCTGCTGGACCAGAGAGAGCTTGGTTACTTAAAAACACCATACAAGCAATAAACGCACATGCACTTTACTACATTACACAACAACAGACACATAATGATTGTGCATTTAATTCAGACAGTGATGCTCCAGAGACTTTGACAAGCACCAAACACTTCAGGTCCTCAAACTTCATTTTTCAGAGCAAAGAGAACAAGGTGCTCAGGGATGAACAAACGGGGTTATGTGTTCTGCAGGAGAATTATGCCATCAGTCCTTTAAATGGCAGATATGTTTCACTAAGTGCTTCTATACAATACAAAGGTGCAGTGAAGCATGTTTGTACATCTTCGATGAACAGACAGTATAATTTCAGGAAACACATATGGCTGAGTGAACCTGTAAAGAACCAGGTCATATTTCACCTCTGTTTTAAATGTGATATGCAAGACACTGCATTTTGCATAAAGAAAAATATGTCTATTTTTAGGGTCCATTAATCTTAGTCCTATTTTTTCAACTGAGAAAGTCACTGCAAAAAAAACTTGTCAAAAATAACTTTAATGATAACTCATTTTAATTGATTATTATTAACTGACTGCTAGAGATTATTTAAAAATGTAAAACTAGTTTATATATTATTTAAATTGTAAAATAAAGTGTTGCTAATTAAATAAAAAGGTACTGAATTTAATTTATGTAAGACTGAGATTTTTCAAAATTTAATTAGTGAGAAACGTTTTCTTCAATTTTTATGAAAAATGTGTCACAATGCAATTATTAAATGACCCTAAAATATGTGCATAATTGTCTTTATGCATAATAATATATACTCTTTTGCTTTAGGGACTACATACTGTACAACCCAGACATTTATACATGAGATTCCCCCAAGTTATTGCAGTACAACAGCATAAATGACTAAAAAAAAATTGAACAAGAAGCACAGATATATATGTGTGTGCTCAGCAAAAGACAATTATATGACTTTTTATTCAAACACACAGACTCCTATTACTCTTTTGTAGCGACTACAGAAAAGGGATGATGGAATCACAGAATAATGAATATCGTTCTGTTTCAAAACGTAGTGAGGCAGTGTAGGCATCATATGCGCTCATCCGGCGCAAAGCCTGTTTCAGAACATAGGCAATCTAATTATGTTGCCTCCAAATTTTAAGACAACATTAAAGGCAACCCCAAAATGCATTAGATGAGCTCTGGTTATAATGCTGCAGCTCACTAGGTTTTAAATCAGAGATCTCATGCAGTAAATGGGAAAAAAAAACAAACAAACAAAAAAATAAGTTCAAACTAACTCACCATTCCTCCTCATAAATGCTGATTAGAAAGCAAACAAAAAAAAAAAATGCAATTAAAACGTATGAAAAATAAACTAAGAGTGTATCTTAAAAGGGGAACTGCTACTGATGTAACACTAGCAAACCAACACATAACCAAAAGCAGCCCAGAAGGTGACAAACACTAAGAGCAATGATTTTGAAAGTAGAATATAAATTTTACATTAACAGGCAAAAAAACAAAAGACAGCGTACAGTTATATATAAATACATAGTTAGTAGCAAAAATCTAGTGCGATTTTTTAAAGTTTATAAGGTTTTTTTTTTTTTTTTTTTATTGTCTTATCCTTAATGAATGAACTCACACACACATTTATTTCCTGTTAATATATTACAGCAAAAAGGAAACAGATAAAGTTTACTTAAGTGAAACTACCAGACTGCCATTTAACAAAACAGATATAAACGGCCATCTGTGACTTGGGACATTACCACAAATTTGATCCACATGATAGCTCTTCCTTCACATGCACGTACATGTGAACACATGCGTACAGTACACTCAGTTAATATCTTGCATATTTTCAAAGTTAATTCAAAACGTGACTTACACTTTTTTTGTCTCCTCAAATTTTTGTAATAGTTTCCGCAAACCACCATTTTTGAAGCCCTGGCAGTGAGCTGCAGGGGCCCCGATCGTAACCACATCATAGGTGTGATCTAGATACACAAACATCCATGTCACAAAATGAACAACTTAGTTCTTAATATGTAATTATTGTCAGTATTTGAAAATAATTGAATAATAGTGACCCTGCACATTGACATGAAGATCAGTAGTGTAACACATGTATCTCACACTACTCTGGACATCCATTTCTGCCTCAGAGATAAAAATTATAAATGAGTTTAAAATAAGAAATAATGTCGCAGGGGGGCAGATAAAAGTTGTTGCGATTAACGCCACCCAGCTACAAGATTATCACGTCAACAACTGGGAGAGATGAGATGTATAAAAGTGGCCACTCCAAGATATACATTTGGAATAACAAGGAATAAAGTTGCATTATGATATATGTTGCAATTACAGGGGGAAAAAAAAGTCATGAGAAGTCACATTGTGAGTAATGAGGTCACACTGCAATATATAAAGTCAATATAAATTTGGGGAGCATTAAATAATTATTTAAATTCATTCATTAAATATTAAAGTCGTGGTTGTTGTTGGTTGGTTGTGGTTTGGTATGAGATATACATTTGCAAACATGCAAAATAGTTGCATTGTGAAATACAAAGTAAAGTTACATTACGAGATAAAAAGTCACAAATACATAAAAATAAAAAAAATCACACAAGATGTTGAATTGTAAGATATTAAGTCACAAGTGTGAGATACAGTCGTAATGCAAGATAAAAAGTCACAATTATGTGAAAAAGTCATGAGAAACTGCACTGTAATACTGTATCTACAAAGTTCTGAAAGAACCAGTCACTGATTGGTAAAGTCACTGTGTCACTGCAGCAGCCGTTAGAAGCTCAGGTTCCCTTAGAAACCTGAGGCTAGACCAGCCAAAGCGCATAATTGGGCATGTGCAGTAATAGGCGCATTATGAACTGCACAATGACATTGGTAGCTAGCCTGAAAAATAAGCTTTTGAAAGCTATATGTTGAGATAAAAAAAACATTCCTGGGCCAGTTCATTTAAGATTTGTTGCTCTGCCGATTTGAAATATGTAATTTATTGCGAGGTCGAAAGCAGTTTTTGAGGGATTTCAGCATTCATTTTTTAGATGGTTGTGTTGAGGTGCGCAGGGAGGCGTTGCAAATTATGGCAGCAGGAGTAAGGTTGGACGTGAGGAAATTCACCCCCCCCCCGGTAAACCCCCTCGTTACGAGTGATAACAGTAATCAGGTAATTCACCGTGGGGGGGGGCCAGGGGCAAAAAAAGCCTCCCTCTGTTCCTTCACTTTTAAAAGCTTGGTAAAAGGGCATGCGCATTTTACTTTCACCTTCGAATTAGCGGCAATTCGGCGTTAATTGCTTGAATGCAACAACAAAATACAAAGTCCAATCACTCTTTTAGCCTATTATATAAAACAAGAACTGTTATTAAAAAAAAAAAATTAAAAATTTAAAAAAAAAAAAAAACCATGCTAGAGGGGCAGGCTATGCTAATAAAAATACACATAACTTACATAAAGTTTAAATAGGTACACAAAACTGGAAATAAGTAAACATGTATTATATATAACCAAATAAATAAGAAATGTAGAATGTTTATTAGCAAAACGAATAAGAAAGCTGGGAGGCACGGCATACACCTTGATGTCAAATAAAATAAACAAATTACACAACGTTTAAATAAAGTAAAAATCAGCAAACAATGTGGAACCAATTAAATAAGAAACAAATGTTTAAAAAAACTTCCAAAATCACCGTAGATAAAATGGCAAAAGTCAACAGGCTTTTCAAAATCCAAAATATTGCCAAACATGCGCTTTTGCATCTCATTTCTAAACTAAATCATCCATCATCGTATTTGTTCTGTTCATCCCACTCTTCTTGTCAGTCAACTCGACTCACTCTCCTCACTGGATAAATGAAATCTGATCTGTGATGCGACTGTCTTTCAGCATCCTGCATTGAGCTCCGGGCAGTTGGAATTGTTGTATAGCTCGTTTGTTTTCTTTTACGAACTAATGATTTTATTACTCTCAAACATCAAAACGACGGTGGGGGTCGGTGCCGCGGTGGGCAAGTGACAATAACGGTGTTGGGCTATTAAAAACGGTCTACCCAAGCAGCACCATCTTTAACAACGGTATCCCATCAGACACAATCTATCGCGGGGAAAGCCTAAAGCAGGATACAAGCGTAATATAGACTTCCTTGAAGGGACTTTGTAAAATTCAATACTTGGCCGATAGTGATGCCCC
Organism: Sinocyclocheilus anophthalmus; assembly: GCA_018155175.1. NCBI lineage: Eukaryota > Metazoa > Chordata > Actinopteri > Cypriniformes > Cyprinidae > Sinocyclocheilus > Sinocyclocheilus anophthalmus. The sequence goes on along the minus strand of JADLZN010006194.1, from coordinate 158,798 downwards.
CCCTTGTGTGCGAGTTCAAATCGTTCAGAAACCCTACAACTTCCCCAGCTCCACCTGTATAGATCTGCTACAGGGAAATGCCATGATGGGATAATTGGGGATCTGTCTAAGATCCAGTATATGTGCAGCAGCAGAAATGTCTCTCATGTAGTACTATAGCTTGAAAAGTGTAATTGCAAGACTAGAGGGGTCAAAACTAAAATAACATCAGTGATCGTCTGAGTGCATGAAAACTTTTGTATAAGCGACTATTTACATGTGCTAAGTGCTCTGAATAACACCTCCTACTGCCTGCTGGGATTGAATCAGTAAAGAGCACATACACCAAAGTGCCCAACAAGAATATAGAGCAGTGACAAAACCCTTTCAAACAGAGGGAAATAACGAAAAGGGGAAGAGGATGACTAATGAAATAAGAACACAGAATGAATGAAAGATATCTAACCACAGCCAGACTCATCCTGAGCCCTCATTCTCTGCACATGAAGGTTGGTAGGCATAAATTCCAATTTCCTCTCTGCTTTCAGATTACTTGCTTTAAATGATGGACCTGTAAGACACAGAGAGATAGAGAGAGAAAGAAATCTCTTGACACCCCTTTATCATTCAAACAGGGTAGACATGTCTACTATTCTTAGACTTTCAGGTCACTGGAGAATCTTTCAAAGAATTCTGGGTCATCTGAAAGAGTTTTCTACCAGTTTAACCCTATAAAGTCAACTCTTATAACCATATTTGACAAGGAAAAACCCTCTAAATTACCAACGTTTAAAACTTTGCTGAAAAACGTGTTGTATCTAATGCATGCCTTCTGTTGTCTAATGAATAATTTATACATTTTAGGAAGTTAAAAGAATCATCAAAATGTCTAGACTTCATGTCATGGTACACAAGTCTTTTTGCTGTGAAATCTTTACTGATTTTTATCAAGTAAACGTAATAATAACTAGTTTGTAATATTTCAAAATGAACACTTGACTGAAGCAACTTGTTTATCCCAAAAATGTGTGTAACAAATATGATACATCAGGCTGTTTCAATGTAATGCATTGCATTATATGTTTTGGCCCCACAATGAATACTACAGAGCTCATTAATAACTGAACATTTAAGTATTATCTTACTAACACATTTAATTGGGACAAATAGTGAGAATTATATTTATATGCATTTGATATAAGTAATTTGCTATACTGATAGTATAGTACATTGATTTACAAGCTATCAGAATTTCTTCTTATTTTTTGGCCATATTAATATCAGCAACTGCACCAAATTGCAACTTTTTGCTCAGTTTTTTTGCCTCATGTAAGTGATTTCAATAATTGTATAAATGCATGCATGTAAATATAATGACTTCATGCATTTTAGCTGGCATGGCCTTCATGAATTCCACAAGCGTAAGTCCTGATGACCAATTTCATGTTCTGATTTAAGAATGATTTGATTAGTGACCTAGAAATAGCAAAGAAACTTTTCTTCATTTTCTGTCATTTTTTTAAATGTTCAAATGCTAGCTTATTTCCAAATGTTTAATTATATTTTGAATCCAACACTATCAGTGTTACCTCACATCTTTGGACCCTACTCTATGATCATGTGCTCTTTTTGCACATCTTACACAAGTACAAGAAGTACAAAACATCTGAAAGTTCTGAAATGATTGCAACCTCCAAATGCAGACTGACCTTTGTAGTCCTGCAGGTCTGTGTGTGTATCCTGATAGGTCTGAAGGATGCTCTGGTACTGCGTCACAATTTGCCGTCTGAGATTCTCCCAACACGGTGATAACTCCCCTAACTCCTCCAGCTCAGATACTCTACGAACATCAACACAATCATGTAAAGGAACACTCTCTGTATATATTCATGCCACTAAAATGGTCATAGTGTGCACTGCATGCAACTGTGTATATGTCTGAGATTATGATAAACACCTTGAGGAATCCTCTTCCAGTAAGAGTTTGACAAACTGTCGTGGGATGTTAAGTGACAGGACGCTCTCAGCCATCTGTTCCAGGATCCGTAAATGATTCCCATCAGTGGTTGGAAAACGGTACATACGTGACATGGTGCCACCAAACACTGAGACACAGAAATAGAATTAAACCATAAAGAGAAATCAATTGTGCCAGGCTGAAGCATTAAAACTGTATTTGCGTGCATTTATGATATTATGACCAGGTCCTGGATTTCACTTCTGTAAATAAAAATGGAACTAAGTGCCAATGAGCTTGGGAAAAGCACTATTACAACAATAAAACATAATTATCATTAGTTATTCTTAGTTATTCTTAGTACCAGCCATGTTTCTGTCAATATTTTCCAAGGAGACATTAAGTTCAAACTACTACAAAAAAGGTGTATATTAAATGTAGATTTAAATATAATTTGCTTTCTTTCTTTTTTTTTAATACACAAAAAAATAAAATGGCTTATGAGTCAAAACAGACTTTTAATGTTTGTCGTTTGAGGAACTTTTGGGACAGCTGTTATTACACTATGCTTGTTTTTTTTGAACTCTTTTCTCCGCTATATTCCTTGGTCCAAAGTGACGTTAAGATTTTAACCGGTACAAACTACAAAACGTAAGCCCAAGACATGAAGCATGATGAGTATGTTATACACTCTTTTTGTTTGCAGCTTTGACCAAATTTTATTATTTTTGCCTTCCCCCGCTTGTCAAATAAATGTTCCCGCATATGTAACCAACCACAGTGATTTCTGAAAGATCATGTAATTTTAAAGACTGGAGTAATTCAGATTTGCTATCAAAGGATTTTTAACATAGTGTACTGTAAAAAATAGAAAAACAGGTTATTTGTATTTCATATGATAGTATATCTGTTTTACAAAAAAACCAACAAAATTACGCAAGCCTTTTGCCAAATCGTTTGAATAAAAACCACAAACGTGTAACTCTACATTTTGAAAATGCACACCTGGGACGACGTAAAACATTTTGTCTGTAGCAAATACCCATTTATATATTTTTAACTGTGGTGTCAAATTGTGCCTAAATTTCAAATTTTAGCCATTTGTTGCGGAGTCCCAGCCATTTGAGAACTCATCCAATCATCATATAGAGTAGGTGTTTTCAGGCAGTACAAAAATATAGTGATTGAAAACCCAATGTCCACTGAACAAACAGATGTTTTTCCAATGCAAAGAGCACATAATGTTCCTCAATACTCCCTGTGAAGCATGGGGTCCTAACTGAAACCAAAATGACGTGTTTAGAGCATGAAATCAATGAAACGGTTCCATGCCACACACATTTGGCCATACACTACATTTCCATCACAATGAATAAGTCTTAGGGTGTGAAAAATAAGCCATTCTTCTAGAGGCTGACATTCTTACCAGATCGAAGAAAAGAGTCTTTCCACAGAGAGGCGTATTTCGCTCGGACTCCCACAGATTCTGTCAGACTCTCATCCACGGAGAGGACAGTCTGCAGCAATGGCACACGGTAGAACAAAAACATGTCAGAATGAGTAAAAAGTAGTGAACAAACATGCCGTTAGTTGGGTCACTGGGGCATAGGTAGGCTCACCCTGCCATTGATGGTGTCTTGTAGTTGTTTGATTGGTGTATGCTGATCTCTCTTCTCCTCTAGCTGCCAGGCAATGACTGTAATACTACCCACATGCTTGTTTTCTGCTGACCTGAGGAAAAGGAATAACAGATGTCAATATGCTCAAACTGCATAAGACTGCAACCTTTTCAGCATAAACCACTTCTAGACACCCATCTAGGAGCTGTCAAGACTGGTGGATCACCTGAGAGGTAAGTTTAGTCTATGGTTCTTTTCTAGCAGAAGATCCTTCACTGGAAACATCGCTGAGCCAAGAAGGTACATCTAAAAAGTGAGAAAAATAAAATAAAAGAACTAAAAGATAAAGACAAAATAGCAGATTCAGAGCTGTTCTTCTCATTTGTTGTGCGTGGTGTGTATCTCACCGTTCCTTGTGAGCGATCTTTTACATCGTACACAGAGAGCTTGACCTGTGTGTGCTGGTTAATGTGGGAGTCTTGGAAGAAAGCCACACTGCTAAGGAACATGGGATTACTTGTACCCTGCAAAACAGAGGTCAAACCATTTGTTTTTCGATTAGTCATCCACATCAGTCCACATTGTTCCATAAATGACAGAAAAAACCTGATCACAAGTGGTCAACACCATGGCCGTACCCAGGGTTAGAAAATTAGTGAGGTCCGGGGGGAGCGGGGACTTTTATCAGTTGTTTATTGCAACAATACATAACTACAATAACTTTGTCTAGTGCTCTTAAGAAAGTTTATAGCATGATTTGTGAAAATTTAACTATACTGAATGACATGGCAATACCGCTGTTCCCTATATGCAGAGTACGCAGTTTGCGTAGGGCACCAACTCCCGGGGGGGGGCACATCCCAGATTTCTGAATGCTTGAGACTATAAAATCAATCAGACAACTGTATTAATAAAATGATAGCTATAGGTAACTGTCTAGATTTGTAATTTGTAAATAATACAGTTTATTTACTCTTATATTTTATTAAAGTTCTATTTTCACCCCTAGAGTAGTATTTTTTTTTTTTTTACTTCAATAATATTTCACCCCTATAGTAGTTTTTTTTTTTTAACTTCCATAATATTTGCAGGAGGGGGCACAACAATACAATCCTGCTTAGGGCACCCATTTGACCAGCAGCGGCCCTGCATGGCATAGACTTCTTCATGGTTTTTGCGTATTTCATTTAATTCTGTAACCTACTTGTTCTACAGATCTGCGTGTACTAGTGTTAAATGCTACTGCTTTTGACAGCGTTGATAACGTTTATGACAGATAATATCATGATCATTTTTGCGTTTCCCTTACTAAATGTCGTATCCTGTCAGCAAAAACCTGTCCATGGGCTTTTTTGACTGCTTTTAGTTTAAGTACCGGCGATGCAGTGTTGCCAGATATTAATACTAAAAATAAACAAAAAAACTAAAAATAATCCGAAATTATTTCCAATCTTTTGCAAATAAGATAAAGATATCGCTGACTCTAAACTGCAACTTCTTACTTTATTAATTTTCTAAAGTGTTAAACTAAGTGGAAAAGACAAGTCCAAAAACCCTTATAATAGTTGGATCTGGCAACACGGAGGCTGCACCCGCATCTTCACTCACAACTCTCTCAAGCCTTGTTCACTCCGCCAGCGTCTCGCAGCGATCATTTTCATAACAGGGACGCTAAACATTCTTGCAAGCGGTCTAAACTGAATTATACATGTCATGCAGGCATTCATATGAGGAGTTTAACAGCTAATTAGTCATTCAAAGAACAAATTATATTTTTGAACATGAAAATTTTACAGAGGTCCGGACCTCGGTGGCCTCATAGCTGGTTACGGGCCTGGTCAACACTAAACACTAGGGCTGGACAAAAAGAATAGATTTTGTGATTAATTGTGTCCTTCATTTGAACAATCTTGATAACGTTTCTTCTACAGCCCATGGCAAAAGAAATCATGTTTTACCGGAGTTTGTAACCCAAAATGAACATTAGACAGAGTACCATAATATAAGAAAAAAAACATGTCTTTCATTTGAATTTTCCTCATAACATACTTTACAACAAGTGTATTGCGATTCACGAACATATGACTCTTATCAGCTGATCATGTCTTTTAATCCACCAATATTTGAACATTTTAATTAATCTGAATTGGCTGAGAAGCTTTTCTGTTTGGCTGATGTGTCAGAAATGGGACTTTTATTTTGAAAGCACTGAAATGTTTTATTTTTTCCCAAATTCTGTTTTATTTTTTTTCCAAATTCCAAAATTCCATTTATATTTCTCTGGATTAATTTTTTTCCCATTTAAATTTTTCTATACTCTGCTTTAATGGTTAAAGGGGTCCTATTATGCTCTTTTACAAAGTCTTGATTTTGTTTTGGGGGTGTACTATAAAAGGCTCTCATACTAGGTTGTTCGAAAAACATATCATATTTCACATTATTTTACATTATTACAACACCTCTCTACCCAGTCTGGCATGAAAAGCTCGAATAGTTCCTGTATCAAATGAAAGGCCCGCCTTCTGAAATACGAAAGGCTGTGATATTGGTTAGATGGGGCCGTGTGTGTTGTGAATTGGCACCACTTGGCGCCGTGTCAGGAACATGAATGCTCATTCCTAGCCGCCGCGAGCTTCAGTTGTAAATATTGCATCAAACATCAAAATCAATGCGCACGATGTAGACCAGGAGGATTGTAACACTCGAAGTTCGTCTGCCTTGGGAAAGCTAGCGTGTCTACGACATAGTGATAACACTCGTTGCCTTCTCTAGTGCAGCTCAACCAGGTCTCGTCCCATTCGTCGCTATTTGTGATATCACAAATCCCAGAAAAAATGCGTTGTAGTCCAAACGAGTCATTCGTGGTAGTTTTGGAAAAGTATTTACTTTTAAGGGGTCATATGATGTTGTTAAAAAGAACATTATTTGTGTATTTGGTGTAATGAAATGTGGTTATGCAGTTTAAGGTAAAAAAAACACACATTATTTTCCACCTTTACTTTACATTATTGTTTCTTCTCTATGCCCGCCTTTCTGAAACGCATCGATTTTACAAAGCTCATGGGTATGAAAAAGAGGTGTGCTCTGATTGGCCAGCTAAAACGAGCATTGTGATTTGCCGAATACCTCAAGCGTGTGACGGAATGTTAGGCCCTTTCCATATTGTGATGATGCCCTGTCAGGTTGGAGCGATGATTCAAAAACATGAAAAACCATTATAAACAAGGCATTCGTTGCATCAAGTGGGGACATAATTACAGATTATAATGACTTATACTGTTTTTTTAAGCGTTGCATTGCATCGCGCCACGTAAACATAAAACCATCTGCATTTGTGATCGGGGAAATGACAAACTACAAACGCTACTCTACAATGCTCAAAACTCGCATTTGAATCATCAACGGCAAATTCTTTAAATATGAAAACTTACTTACAGTCTGTGAGTCAGAACAGTTGGCATTGTAGTCTACTCTCCCAGGATCAGGAAAGTCCTAAAGAAAAATGGCTGCACACATCTGAATATTTGGGTGGAACTTTTCTGGAACAGTGTTGTAAATACAACTTAACCACTGATTTCTAGTCGTCTCCTCTTCAGTAAAAGTCCAAACAAAGTAGTTTCACTTTCACAAAAACACAGTGTCTCCACGACATGGCAGCATAGAGTGAGCGGAGAGGCCGTGGCTAGAGTTAGCGTGTGAGCCAGATAGAATGAGATTAGCGGTGGGCTGAGAACCGGCGCGGCGGCGGGCGGGCGGGCTTGGCGGCAACAAATATGGGACGACTCCGCCTTAGTCCACGGGGAAATCCCAATTACGGCGAACCACAGAGGAAGTGTGATGTTTTACTCCCCCCCCCCCCCCGCGACCAGCAGGATCAGCTCCCCAGGCATGCGAAGCGGATATCGGACTCTTTTGGAGGCAAACATAAGTAGTCTAAGTAGTGTTTCGATTCACAACGAACACACAACGAAACACAGCACATTCACGACATGGCGTGCAACAACAATACTACAGCGAGAATAAAAGTTATGCCATCTTTCTTTGCGTGAACATTTGGGCGGCGTTATGCAAATCTTCCCACATCGTGACGTAGACATGTGGGGGCGTGTTAGAAAGAGCCGTTTTAGGAGGGTGTGTTTGACTACTTAACTTTTATAAAGATATCTCTTTGGATTTGAGACTTTAAGAAACCTTTACAGATTTCTTTATGCACCAAGAGCTTGTAACATAACAAAATTGAAATCGCATCATATGACCCTTTAAAATATTTCTTTTGAAGTGGACTTTGAGCTTTGTAACTTTGCAGATTTTTTTATGCTCAAACAGCAACATTACAGACTAACTAAAGTTGAAAAAGTGAAAAAGCTTAATAGGACCCCTTTAAATAATAAATAAAAATGATCAAAACACATCTAATTAATTGAAATCATGAAACGTTCACAATTTAACAGCAATTTATTAAAAAAAACAATAAAAACTACATTTTTAGAGCCCTATGAAAAAATTTTTAAAATCAGTTTTAATTGACCAAAGTTAAGTATTTTCCATTAATTTCGGATTCCATTTTAATGTTTCATTACATTAATAACTCAAAAGCACTTAATCATTGATTTTATAGAAATATTATTTTTATTACTATGGGCGTGTTTTAAGAAATACTGGTGTTTATTACATTTTTCTGGTAAATATTAACAAATAGTAATAATTGTATTATTATTAGTAGTAGTATCATTACATTAAGTAATATATTTCTGTCACAGTTTCTTCACGTTAAACCAAACTTTTATTTTGATAGGTTGCTGTGAAGACCTTAAGTTTCTTATTGTATTTGATTTGATGACAGTTTTCTCAAAAGAAATGGTAAAATGCTCATGAAGTGACTCCCAGAACAGTTCTAGAGATTATAGTTATATGTTCATGTTCTCTTATATTGAGGCGGCAGGACAGAGAATGAAAAAATTCAAACGCGAGGTCACGTGCATGCAGTATGGTGTTAGTAAACGAACACAGGACGGTCTGCACATTCATTCACTTCACATTCATATTCATATTTAAATAGTATTTTTGCGGCTTAATATTCACAGACACAAGTCCATATTGATTTAAGAGTACTGACCTACTTTTCATTTATTCATCCAAAATTTGGCAAATTCCATAACATTACACGTTATACAGTAAATTCAATTTTTTTGAATAGATTCCACGATTTGGTTTTCCAAAATCGGTTTTTGGTTGGTTCTCGGTTTTCCGCATCGCTGAAATCATAGAGCCCTAGAATGCCAGTGCACAGAGCTCCTATTCTCCCAGTCATCATAGGTTTACAGTCTCTGTTTAACAGTTCTGTCTAATAAATTATTAGACAGTACTGTTAATCAAAGTAAACGCATATGAAAAAGTATTATATAAGTTTAATCAGCATCTGTTGACCGCTTATATAGACCGTTATTAAAAATGTTATTGATATTCCACAGGATTACTCCTTTAAGTATGTTATAACAAATAATACATTCATATAAGTGTTCATGAACTTATTAAAAGGTTACCTGTATAATTTATAGCATTAGCAAAGAGTACTATAACAGAAATACGCCCCAATGAATCAAATTACATTGCTCACCTCAATGATCTCTGTCTGTGCATGTTTGGTCCAGAAAGCCTGAGGAGGTGTGGTACAGCTCACAGCAACAAAACTGTTGGGTTTTCGGTCCAAAGACGGTGTGGTCAGCTCACTACAGACTATACAATCACATTCACATTCAGGGTCAAGACAGAGTTAAGATTTTCCACAAGAAGCATTGTATATATGAATGAGCTACAGTGTACCTCAAGTGTTATTTGCTAAAACCTGCCGGCACTCAGAGATATAATCAGACCTCCACAGTTGAACCACTTTATTTACAGCTTATGAGAGATAGAGGCAGTCACTTAATCCAAATGCAGCTGCTTTAGCGGTTAACTCCACGTAAGCATACAGTAGGACACAGAGAACTCACAGAAATATTTATACTACTGTTCAGTGTCATTTACAGTCTAAAGATCAGATCTGATAGCCAGCTGAACCATTATATCCCCAGCAGTCTTGGCTGCTAGTGGAGAATAGATCATTTCTGGTGCCACTTTAATTTAAAATTTGAGTATGTGATGGTTGGATCAAAACCAAGACTGACCAAGACTGAACTCCAGTACTGGCTCATCTGGATCTTGACTGTTTCCTACAAAGAGGAGGAAGAGAAAGACCTTATATAATTCTGACCTGATATAATGCAAAGTAAAAATGTAATACAAGAGAATTTCAAACACAAGTTCACTAGCACTATTGTATACCTTCCAATGCTAGTCCAAGCATCTCTGAGGAAAGCTCAAAAGTGTTCGACCTGTACACCGACCACGGACGTTCCCTCCGTGACATTTTGGCAGGATGTTTGTGTGTGTTGAAGTTCAAATAACAGGAGTGGTGGAAACCCACACAGAGCCAGACACACTCCCGTGTGGCCGTTTCCTCCTCTGTTATCTGAGAGAGAGAGAGAGAAATATATATAACAATTTTTTTTCAGAATTGGTGGAAACACAGGAACACTGAAGTAGTGTTTGACAAGCAACTGAACTTCATAAGACCACGTTTCCTACAGGCACCACTGGAGGGTTCTAGAGTACAATCACAGCTTCCAGAATTGAAATAGAAACAATTATTGTGGGGAACAACCCCTTATCAACCCCAGAAGCAGAGCAAAGGATATTGCTAATATAGAATATTTCAACTAGTTAAGTACAAGAAATAAATTAAACTGTGCATATACATCTCATTGCAGATCCATTCAGAATGGATGAAACCAGTGGACCAGATGGCATTGCTCTGAAGAAGCCTGTCCAATATACCTCCTCCAATCCTCTTTTATGAATATTTTATCATTAATTTGATCTTTTTTTGAATATGCAAAATGTAAATACCTTTAAAGGAGGCCTATTATGCCCCTTTTTACTAAATGTAATATATGTCTCAGGTGTCCCCAGAATGTGTCAAGTTTCAGCTCAAAATACCTTACAGATCATTTATTATATCATTTTGAAAAAGCCTATTTTGAGAGCAAGCAGAAATTGAAAAACACTCTTTTTGTACATGCATCTTTAAATGCAAATGAGCTGCTGCTCCCTGCCCCCTTTTCCAGAATAGGGCAGTGCCTTTACAGCTCGTTCCTCAGATATTCTACCAAAAAAACATGTTTGGTTTTGATTATCATGTCTATCGTGCTGAAATCATGTGTTTTAAACCAAATGAAACTTCTGGTATACTGTTTTCTGAGTGCACTCATCCGAAGCACGCACACAAAAAGCAGCTGTTACATGGCATGTAAACACAAACAAGTTATCTTTCAGTCTATTGCGGCTAACCTGCCCAAATACGCACTTGTCTCCTCTGAGGCTCTGAGCGGCTCAATTTTTCACAAGCTTGCAGAGAAAGGCTTACCCCAAAAAAATTGTTGCAAAAAAATTACTGGGCTGTAATTTTCATGTTTTCTGGGTTGGTAGACGCACCCGGGACATGAAAAACGCCAGATTTCACCTTTAAAACTACAACATCAGAAAGAAAGGACTGGAAACTTAAGATAAATATTTAGTAGAAGACTAAATCTCTGAGAAAAACTATGAGATGGTATAGGACAGTATGCCCATATGTGATAAAGGGAGTCCCTCTACTGTACATCTGTTTATCCATCTAGATTTTTCAAGCATTTAAAAGACCTTCTATGAATCATCTGTGCCTCTAGTAGGCATATAGATAACTTCATAATGTTAATAGACATGGTTGATGAACAGAACCTCGCCTGCCCACATCACACTATGAGTCAAACATGAACAAGAGGAGCTGATGTTAAATCCAACACACACAGAAGCATCAAATCTCAACAAATGCCCTGTTTAGAAATTCACATAATGTGGTCCAAAGGTCTAAGACTACACTGGGATTTATTTTATGTAAATAAATAAAGTTTTAGTATAAAGCAAAAGGGAAACATTCCAAATATTAAATTTAAGAAATTAAGAAATTCTGATACTCAAGTACTCAAACACTTCCCTGTAAAAAAGGCTTTAACCACAATTTATATTGAAAAATGCACACATATTAGAAAAAATGAACTTCTAGATCCCATAGTATGTATTCTCACACAAACCACAGACTGTAAAAGCAGCAGTGATAATGGGACAGTATGTGAATGGTGAGGGTGTGCATGTGTGTTTGGATGCAGTATGTTGTGGCAGCTTGTTTACTGCATGTTGAGCAAGCATGTGTCCATGCCTTTCACACATGAGAACAGTGAGGAGGAGAGAGTGCCCTCTTCGATTCATCTTCTCACTATACTTCCTGTGAGAAAAATGCAGGATATATATATTTGTCTTTACAAATCATCTTTTGTTAAACATCAAGAATTTTATTTAGACAACTGACAGAAATATGACAAAAAAAATGTCCTAAATTCTGCTCAGCTGGTTGTCTCCATGGAGATGAGGTTTTCATGTTATTGTCACTCTCTGTGTGATTGTTCTTTCATTGCTGCTAAATGAAAAAAAAAAAAAAAAAACGGAACTGCTGTGGGAGATTACTAAAGCAAGTGCGGGCTGCAAACTTTTACTTGCTATTGACACAACCTCAATGACCCAGGTCTGCAGCTTCTGCAAAGCCATGAGAAAAACAACTTAAAGTAGTGATGCATCAAAATTGAAAATTCTTGACTAAAAATCCTGCATTTAGCTTAAGATGCATATTTCTATTTTGTTTGGAACAAATTACAGGGCTCCAGACTGCGACCAAATAGATTAATAATGATTAATAATTATTCTCATTATTATTATTATTGATAACAATAATAAAATTATATCATACTTGTTCTATTGTTTCTTTGTTCCCTGGCAATACAACAATAATAACTCTGGCATTTTCAAATTATATTTAAACTTTACTGATGCAAAAACTGACTTTTAACTAAAATAAGCTCCTTCTGTAGTTTCTTAAGAATAGCCAACAATGGACAATAGACCTTTCTTCAGGAACAGTGGCAGGTTGTTTAGAAACAGTAGTGTTTCACATTAGAGACAATTCCTCTTCTCATGTATTTAATGCGATTTTGTGTTTAATAGCCTCTATGCAAAACATTTTTTATTAATGCTCTAAAACCAAGATAGCAATCACTTTTGGGCATGATGACTTGCATGAACAACTGTAAAACACAAATATAAACTGCAATTGGGCTTGAAACTTGTATATATGCTTCCTTAGACTTAGTAAGTTTCCTTGTCTATTTGGATTTTTTTACCACACAAACAAGGTGGCACATAGATTTTCCATGTACTGGATTATAAAATAATAGTTTCTGGTCAAATTTTGGCCAAAATCTTAGGCCTTTTTTCCTTTTTTGGACGAAAACTAAAAATGGCATTTTGGTGACATTTTACTACAAAAACATTTCACTGAATCCCTAGTAAAAAGCCTAATTATGTATTAAGTGTCCGAGAAGTGGGAGAACTTCTTGTTCTCAATCTCGGTGGATCAGAAAGAGACATTAACACCAATATTGAGTGCCATATATAGGTCCTGGAGACCCCACCAGATTTATGAGTCACATGAACTGGAACAGCAAGACAGGGAGAGCTTTTCAGATAATCCCTACAGACTACGTGACACACTTTTCCTTCATGTGTCCAACTGAACATGGCACACAAATTCTAACAGACTCCAAGTATGAAATACTGTAGGAGTCCAATGTCATTTCAAAGCAAGAAATGCTTCAACAAGCACTAGCAGTTGTCTCCTTTTAGTGTGTTGGGTTTCCTGCAGAGGGCAGGAGCAATTGACGTGAAAACACTTTCAATTCTCTCGTGAGGTACATGGGCAAAGAGAGGACATTGGTATAAAGATGCAGTTGGTTGCCTAACCCTCCTTAAAGCGCCAGAGATATTTCCTTTTTCTTTATCCACTGAGGGTGACAGCAGCGGCTTTAAAGGGGTCTTGTGATGCGATTTCAATTTTTCCTTTCTCTGTGAAGTGTTACAAGCTTTTGGTGCATAAAGAAGATCTGTAAATTGCAAAAGACAAAGTCTCAAATCCAAAGAGATATTAAAAGTTAAGAGTCAGCCACGCCTACATAAAATGGCTCGTTCTAACACGCACCCACATGTCTACGTCAAGATGTGGGAAGATCTGCATAACGCCGACCAAATGTTCACGCAAAGAAAAAAGGAGTAACTTTTATTCTCGCTGTAGTATTGTTGCTGCCGCCATGTCGTGTGTGTTTGTGTTCTGTGTGTTTCGTTGTGCAAGTGAACTACTTTGTTTGGTTTTCCAAAAGAGGACAATATCCGCTTCGTAATGCCTACAGCTGATCTGTGCTGGTTGCTGAGGGAATACATCAACTTAGTGCTGTGGATCGCCGGATCGGCTTTCACCGTGGACGAAGCGGAGTCCAGCCCGGGGTCGTCACATGTGGTTGCCGCAAGCCAGCCAGACTCTCCTTCATCGAATCCGCCGGCCATGCCGTTCTCAAGCCCACCACCTCTGCTCACTCAAGCCGGCCTCCGATCACTCTAGGGCTGCCAGCCTCCAGCGCACTCTAGCCCGCTGTGTGAAATACTTTGTTTGGTCTTCCAAAAGAGGATACAACTAGAAGTCAGTGGTTAAGTTGTTTTTACAACATTGTCGCAGAACAGTCCAAACCAAATATTCGGATGTGTGCAGCGCATTTTATGGAGGACTGTTCCTGATCCTGGTAGAGTAGACTAACAATGCCGGCTGTTCTGACTCACATAATGTAAGTACGTTTTTTATATTTAAAGAATTTGCCACTGATGATTCAAACGCGAGTTTTGAGCAGTGTAGAGTAGCACTTGTTGTTTGTCATTTCTCCGATCCACAAATGCAGACATGGTTTATGTTTACGCGGCGCAATGCAACGCAACGCGTAAAAAAAAAAAAAGACAGTATGTCATTATAATCCGTAATGATGTCCCCACTGGATGCAACAAATGGCCTAGTTTATAATGGGTTTTAAGTTTTTGTCTCATCGTTCCTGGGCCGGGGGACACGGCATCAACAGTATGGTAAGGGCCATAACATTTCCATCACAGGCTTGAGGTATTCGGCCAATCACAATGCACTAGATAGCTGGTCAATCAGAGCACACCTCGCTTTTCAGACCGTTGAACTGAGCGTTTCAGAAAGGCGGGGAATTGAGGGAGAAACAATAATGTACAGTATGTGGAAAATAATGTGTTTTTTTGAACCTTAACACAAAACATGTCATGACACCAAATAATGTATTTTTAGCAACATCATAGGAACCACTTTAATAAAGGGATAATTCAACAAAAATAAAAACTGTCATCCATTTACTTACCCTCATGCTGTGTGCCTTCAAATTCATAATACTTGTTCATCTTGACACACAAATTAAGGTATTTTGGTTTCTTCAGATGAGAGGACCTGAACTACACTAAACTAGACATTCAAAAAGTTTCACAAGGAGATCGTTTAAACAAAGGACATGTTTTTTTTTTAAAAATTAATATAAACAGGATTAACACATACAAGGGAATCATTAACAAATACAGAATAGATGTCTCAAAAGGTCCAGCAAAGGTTCTGTTCATCATTAAACAACAATAATGTTTACATTTTTATGAAGTTTTGAAGATTGGAAATTTTTGTTGCATTTAGTTTCAGGGATTTTTTTTTTTTTTTTGTTTTTTTTTTTTTAAAGAAACGACCATAACGGCGAGTAATGATGATGATTTTCTTTGTTGGATGAACTATCCCTTCTATGAACTGCCATGTGTGATGTGTATAATTGTACACATGTATAATTTCTCCATGTCTCTGTGGCTCCAAATCAGTACAATAATAATAATTTATAGACTACACTAAATATAAGTTTATAAGTTAATATACAAGTTTTGATCATTTTAATTGCCTTGCAAGCATCATAAGAAAATGTGTGAATATACTGTACAGCAATATCTTATAATATGCAAATCTTTATAGACCAAGTTTAAAACATAACACTCAAGTTTTATACAACATGCAACAGTGGGTCCCTGCTCTGCCTTACAATCCACTGAGGGGTCCTTGTCTGAAGACTCTGGCTTTAAATAGCCCACTTCTAAAGTATGGCACCAAAGGCACCTTACATTTTAAGCCTGCTGCTTAAAATTCAGAGTTATTTTTCTTCAGAGATAAGCATGGCCAAAACAAACTCCACTCTTTTCAAATATCCATGAGAGAGACAGAGAAAGAAACAGAAAGAGTGAAGAAAAAGGAGTGTGTTTGTTTTAGATTACTCTTTTTCCGCAGGCACTGAGTCAGGAGGAGAGCAGAGACTGGAGACCGTAAAAGGGCAAACCTAGTTTCCCAGTTTTCTCTTTCTGTCTGACTGCCAAACATCGAACCCATTGTCCTTCTCCTCTTACACACTCACTCTCTCTCTCTCTCTTTCGCTCTCTCATACAAACATACAGTATAAATGTCATTAAGCAGTTAAGCAGGTGAATGGCCTGAAACCCCCCTCAGATGTTCTTCTGTAGCTCTAGTTAAACTTCCCACATAGAGAGAGAGTTAACAAACCAAGCTCAACACGATCCAGAACTGATCATCTCTATAACACATCAGTCTCCTTTCCTCTTCCCACACACCTCTCATTTACAGCTGCATCACTTCCTCCCACACGCACACTCAGGTAAAACTTTCTACAGTGTTAAACTGTCATTTTTACCCTCTCTCAAGCGCTGTTAACTCCAAACCATCCTTTCAATTTAAAATGTTCAACAATGGACCAGTTCACCAAATATACCTCTATGATATTTGTCAAACCCAAAAACAACCCAGTCTTATCCAGTTTTTCATAAACAAGCAAATTCCTAGTAATTGAGTATACATATGGATACACATATTGGCACCATATCGTTGATTGGCTGATATTCACAATTCTTATTTTGCCAATATAGGGTACTACAGGTAGGGTTATTAGATAATTAATCGTGGCCTTCTACAATTTTAAGATTTATATTATATTGCATTCATTTAGCATTAACTTAAAGGGATGGATTATGCCACAAATGTAAACTTCAAGAGTATAATCTCTCTAAAGAGAGTGCTTTCCCTTTAAGAACACGTGCTGGAATTTAACAACAGCTGTAACTGAAGCTTCTCCTCTGTTATCGTTTTGACACGAATTTTTAATTATAATCATACTAAATAACATTATTTAATAAGAAAATAATAATTTATTTTATTATAACAATACAGGTGCATCTCAATAAATTAGAATGTCGTGGAAAAGTTAATTTATTTCAGTAATTCAATTTAAATTGTGAAACTCGTGTATTAAATAAATTCAATGCACACAGACTGAAGTAGTTTAAGTCTTTGGTTCTTTTAATTGTGATGATTTTGGCTCACATTTAACAAAAATTCACCAATTCACTATCTCAACAAATTAGAATACTCCATAAGACCAATAAAAAAAAAAAACATCTTTAGTGAATTGTTGGCCTTCTGGAAAATGTACTCAATACTTGGTAGGGGCTCCGTTTGCTTTAATTACTGCCTCAATTTGGCGTGGCATGGAGGTGTTCAGTTTGTGACACAGCTGAGGTGGTATGGAAGCCCAGGTTTCTTTGACAGTGGCCTTCAGCTCATCTACATTTTTTTGTCTCTTGTTTCTCATTTTCCTCTTGACAATACGTTCAGGTCTGGTGAGTTTGCTGGCCAGTCAAGCACACCAACACCATGGTCATTTAACCAACTTTTGGTGCTTTTGGCAGTGTGGGCAGGTGCCAAATCCTGCTGGAAAATGTAATCAGCTTTTTCAAAAAGCTGGTCAGCAGAAGGAAGCTTGAAGTGTTCCAAAATTTCTTGGTAAACAGGTGTAGTGATGGTGGTTTTCAAAAAACACAATGGACCAAAAACCAGAAGTGAACATTGCACCCCCAAATCAATCACAGACTGTTGAAAACTAACCAGGATGCAAGCAACTTGGGTATGAGCTTCTCCACCATCTCCAGACCTCTAGGACTTGTTTCCAAATGAAATACAAAACTTGCTCTCATCTGAAAAGAGGACTTTGGACCACTGGGCAACAGTCCAGTTCTTCTTCTCCTTAGCCCAGGTAAGACGCCTCTGACGTTTTCTGTGGTTCAGCAGTGGCTTAACAAAAGGAATACGACAACTGCAGCCAAATTCCTTGACACATCTGTGTCTTGATGCCTTGACCCCAGCCTCAGTCCATTCCTTGTGAAGTTCACTCAAATTCTTGAATCGATTTTGCTTGACAATCCTCATAAGGCTGCGGTTCTCTTGGTTGGTTGTGCATCTTTTTCTTCCACACTTTTTCCTTCCACTCAACATTCTGTTAACATGCTTGGATACAGCACTCTGTGAAGCCAGCTTCTTTGGCAATGAATTTTTGTGGCTTACCCTCCTTGTGAAGGGGTCAATGATTGTCTTCTGGACAACTGACAGATCAGCAGTCTTCCCCATGATGGTGTAGCCTAGTGAACCAAACTGAGGGACCATTTTGAAGGCTCAGGAAACTTTGCAGGTGTTTTGAGTTGATTAGCTGATTGGCATGTCACCATATTCTAATTTGTTGAGATAGCAGCCCTCTACAAACACCTTGGCAATTGAATCACCATTGGCTAGTAAATTTTTTTGTTTACTCACCAGACTGAAATACTAATATATATAGAGTTTGTCAATGGCAGTTTTATAAATATCTGAAAGTACACTCTAAACATCAGTCAGTCAAGCATTATAATATAATCAATATTATTTAATGATAGAACTTTGTAATTATAATTAAAACTTGATAACCATGTATGATTGTATATTAGTCATTTTAACTGAACTTCGGACTGGTGGTGGTGGTTTTTTTTTGGTCATTCAGTGTTTCTGTAAAAAAAAAATTTTTTGAGGAAAAACGAACAAAAATACTGATTAGATAATGATATGAATTCTACTAATAAGAACAATATAAAGCACACCAAAGATTAACGAGCTTCTGGATTCATGAACATTAATCAGGATGTGTGCGTTCGCTCTAACTGATTTGCTGAAATCAAAACAGGGACGATAATAGGTGAGCGGCAGTCAATGAGATTGTCGTTTGTGCATTAGTTCTGCCCACTACCGGAGAAAGCGGTAGTTGTTAAAAGCGGAAGAATTCCAAAGGAACTCTGTTAATTTGACAGAAAAATACAACAAAGTATATCGTTTACACGTAGCGCGTCAATTCTCTCTCTCTATGCGTGTGTGTGAAACAAAGCGACGGCGAGTCGTGCGCCTTCACACTAGAGTTTACGGTACGTTAAATACAGGTGCGTTGCACATCCATTCTGATGAACTGAAAAACAGCACAGATCGCTTGACGGAGAGAGAAACTCTGAAGCGCTCAGTCAGAGTGTTCGGCAAGTTTAAATATATCTGTACTAAACTTATACTTAACCTCCAACTCACACTGGCGAGTAAAATCTGAGAATTTATTAGCCATTGGCTAATATTAGACATCTTTTAGTCGCCCAGAGTAAGATTTAGTCGCATATGCGAGTGATTTACTCGCAATGTAGAGGGTTGGATAGTGAATTGGTGGGTTTTTGTTAAATGTGAGCCAAAATCATCACAATTAAAAGAACCAAAGACTTAAACTACTTCAGTCTGTGTGCACTGAATTTATTTAATACACGAGTTTCACAATTTGAGTTGAATTACTGAAATAAATGAACTTTTCCACGACATTCTAATTTATTGAGATGCAATATTTCGCAAATTTCAAATGACATAATACTTCTGTACCTTGTAATAACGCTGCCTAATTTAACTTTAGAAATTTACTGTGATTTTATTTAATTTTTTGACAAAGTAATATAGATTTATAATATTGGTATTTATTATCAGCCGTTAGGGTTAGATTATGCAAAAAGATACAATTCTAAGCAAGCACACTCACAATCTTACACTGTTTATTAGCAGTCCAGCAGACTTCCTCTTTTCCATCAAATCACTTGCTTGATCGTTTAGACTCCTTCATTTTGTTTTCGACTGCTGTCATAACCTTTGTGTATGAGATGCGATGTTGATAAGATATGAATGTGTATAAGATATGAAGAAAGCGTGTGGAATTTTCTAGTGTCCACCCAGACGAATAGCTCCCTTAAAGCTGTTATTCAACACATTATTTGCCTTAAGCTTTAGAGCATATTTTCAAAATAAGCCAGTGTGTTGAAGTATCTGGGGTAGTGGAGGATGTCTGAGAGCCAAGGGAAGGAAAAACAAAACAATGAGAACAGTATGTTTATGGGGTAATAATAGTCCTCTCCTAATGTTTTCTGTCAGAGTGGCGTCCTGAGAAACTTCCAGTATGTAAAATCTCCAGATGGCCTCACTAGAATTAGGGAGACACTGATTTATGAGTTCGAGTAGCAAACACTGCACTGTGAGAGGGATCGAGAAAGAGACCCCTTGTGCGAGTGTGTTTGTGCTTTTGTGCTCTGGAACAAAAAAAGACTACCCCTCCTTTTAGATGGTCTGTTCATCCAATTGGAGCTTGCATAATTTCTTTAGAGGACAACCACAGATGTTACCCTTTGAGATGAAAATGAGCAACAGCCATCTTTCCCCCAACATGAGCTCATAAACACACAAACACAAAGCCTTATTTTTGTCTTAATTTGTTTGTTTTATTTTTTACTTATTTTATTTATTATTTTGCATGTATAACTTGTATAATTAGTTACATGAAACCAATTATAAGGTTTTGGGTACTTACGGGTTTTTTCCCAGCCGAAACAATAAATAATCTCGGCAACATATGAAATGAGACTAAGGGTATTGTCGGATATCAATAATTTGCACCTGGAACTCATATGCCATAAGTGCATAGTATTACCGTTTTGTTATTTTAACTAATAATAAAAACGATTAAAAATATTTTTTGTTAATTTAAATAAAGCTGAAATAAAATAGAATATAAAATTAGACGAAAAACTTTGGGTTGAGTTGACTATCAGTTTCAATCAACCTTCATTTTAATGAACTGGTACCGATTCTTAAATCGTTCTTTAATATTTTAGTCAAAACTGTCAATAAAAAGTCATGCAACATGCATTACATAACCTAAGGGAGTATTCAATGTCCACCTGAGGATAGTTTGCTCGAGAAAAAAAAAAAAAAAAAAAAAAAAAAAAACTCTTGACACATAATTGGCTTCTAAATATGCCATATTACATATTCAATATATTTTTACTTAACCAATTAGTAATGTCTTAATGTATTTTGAATAAATCTGTCATGATTTTTTTTTTTAATTACAGGCACTGTTTAATGTTTCATATTTCAACAAACAAACTGTAGTAGAAATATAAATTGTGTTATTATATATAAAAACATCCATACATGCAATTTAAATGTTTGGTTTTGAGTGTTTATTATTATTATTATTATATCCAAAAATAAATAGCAACTGAATTTAATAGTTTACACTAAAACTAATAAAATGACAAAGCACACCACCTAATATAAAACTTACATTAAAATGAAATCTGAAAAATACAAAAAAAAAAAAAAAAAAAAGTAAATACCATATAGGCTAAGTATAAAATATACACCGGTAATACCGGTATCACCGCGAGGGCGTTCCCACTTTTCCTGCTTTCCTTCGCTTTTAAATAGCTTGTAAAAGTGGTGTGCGCATTTTACTTTCACTTTCAAATAGCGGCAATTCGGAGCAAAGCAATTGTTCGTTTTTAGTTCGTTAGAATTTTCCCTCTTTTCCTCACTTTCATTTGCTTTTAAATAGCTTAAAAGCGCAGTGCACATTTTACTTTTTCTTTCACTTTCGAATTAGCGGCAGTTATGCGTAAATTGCTTGAATGCAACAACAAAATAAAACATCAAACTCACTTTAGCCTATATATAAAAAAACTGAACTTTTATTAACAAAACAAATAAAAATACACCATGCTATAGGGCAAGCTATGCCTAATATAAAAATAACAAATAACTTGCATAAAGTTTAAATAAGTATACAAAACTGGAAATAAGTAAACATTTATAATATATAACCAAATAAATAAGAAAAGAGAACGTTTTATTAGCAAGACTAATGTCAAATAAAATAAAATAAAGAAAGTTTAAAGAAAAAAATCAGCAAACAATGTGGAACCAATTAAATAAGAAACGAATGTTTAAAAAAAACCTTCCAAAATCACCTTAGATAAACAACAAAAGTCAACAGGCTTTTCAAAATCAAAAAATACTGCCAAACAGGTGCTTTTGAATTTCGTTTCGAAACTAAATCATCCGCAATCATCTTGTCTGTCTCACCCCACTCTTCTTGTCAGTCAGCTCGACTCACTCTCCTCACTGGATAAATGAAATCTGATCTGTGATGCTACTGTCGTTCAGCACGCTGCACTGAGTAGCTGCGTTCAGTTTTTAATTGTAGTGTCTGTTCTTTACTGGACTAAATGATTTTTATTACTATAAACAATCAAAACGACGGTGGGGGTCAGTGACGCGATGGGCAAGTGACGTAACCGGTGTTGCAGCTTAACACCGGTATCACCGTCAACACCGTCTATCGCGGCAAGCCTAGAAAGGTCCTTGAGCCTAGATTCGAACTCGGGACGCCCATAATGCAACGGAATTATACGTCGGTCGGGATGACCATAACGCAAAGGCATTATGTCGGTACTATGCCCACTAGGCTATCAGCGCCTAAAAGGTTTCTTTTTAAGAAAAGAAAAGAATGTGCATGTTTTGGGTTCCGCAATTCATTTGGATGACACCCTTAGTGGAATGTAAAGGGAATGAAGAGGGAATTTCCCTACTCTTTACTTACATGCAAGAAAGAAAGCTTGAGATTTAGTTTAAAGTCAATTGTAAAAGTTCAATTATGTTATCTGAAAGAAAACATTAAATAATTAGCAAGTACAAAAGATTGCAACTAAAGAATCCTTTAAAACAGATGAAGTTTACCAAGAAATGGGTTAACAAGAAGTGGGCAGTGGAAATGCATATGTGCAAGTAATTGCAGCTGAACCAGGATGTTTTGCAGCTTGTAAGAGGTCTTAAGGGAAGTGGTATGTCACTTGCAACAGAAGCACCACTATGAGGAAGTAGATAAAAATGAATCAAGGTACTCAACTTGGATGATCACATTCTCTTTTCTGGGCTATGATGCAATGACTTTTATTCTATACTGAATGCCAAAATGAGCTTGTGTGACTACAAATCTTTTACTAGACCCTGATCTATGGCATACTCTCTAATGATAAAAAAAAAACACACCTAATATATATATATATATATATATATACACACATACATATGCATGAGTTGTGGTACCAATCACTGAATCTACACTTGTTCAGCATGCTTCACTATGACTAACAAGGAGGATGACTCTGAGGTCAGCAGGAAATGTCTTAGCTCTCCACTGATGCACATATGCTAGTCAGGTATTGAGCTCCTATTTCACAGAAGCGCATGGGGGAAGAGAGAAATGCAGAGATTGTTAGGTCTCATGACTCTATTCTGGTATCAAACATTACTGTATTTATCCCATTTATGTTTTGTGGAGTCTTCAGAGTAAATTAACAATCTGTGCCATTTGTAATGTATTAAAACAACATCATCAACAATAAAACTCTAGAGAAGAAAAAGAATAGTAACCGTCCTAAAATTGTCTACACCTCTTAGGAAAGCACTAGGAAATTACTAAAGGCCAAAAAAAGGAATATGAAATCAGGAACCACTTGCATTCTTGCATAATTTCACACATAAGCAATGCTATGCACATACATTATATTTCAGTGTTTTCTCTGCAATTCTGTCCTTACGGATTACAATTACACAAAAAATGTATTAGAAAAAAATCCATGTCTATATTGATTTCCAGCATGGGACTTTATATATAAAGTAAAAAACATTAACTAATTAATCACATTTTATTTTTTGCGATTAATCCCACCTAACCACCAATAATTTTACATTCAATCTTCAAAATAAACAAAGACAGTATATATTTTTTATATTTGTTTAATGGCATCTTTTTTATGAATGAAGGCCAGTATCAATGATACCAATACTAATTTCTCTATAAAATTGCCCCCCCCCCCTATATTTAACCATTGACTATAGCCATTCAACATTCCAGTATAATGGAGAGCAATCAATTTTAACATTTATTAGACTATAAAAAACAACAAAACATATTTACCTGTGCCCTTCAGCAAGAAGGAAATACACAGAAATTGAATAAAGTAATCAAACACAAAATTCTAAATTAAATATAGATGAATACTTAAAGCTATAAAAGTTATTTTTTTCTTTGTCCTTTGATTAACAGACATCACAGCAGCTGGGTTATTGGGTTGTTTGGCTGCTATTACTTCAAGAGCTGTGATGAACGTAGGGGTGGATCTGACACGCATCATTTTTTCTCACAACTCTTTACCTTTTCTGATTCATTTCAGGTCTTAAAGTCTCTACTAATGAGTTGAGTTGAATCAGGTTTGTTAGATGAGGGAGACAGTGGTGGGCTGCTCCAGGACAGTTTTGAAAAACATTTCAGAGACATATTCTGAAATGTGACTCATAGAATATATTACATGCATGCACAGTTTTAAAGCAGCTTTAATCACCTTTTTGGTAACTTCATGACCTAACTGACAAGTTGAAGGGGAGCGTTCTGCGACTGAATTAATGAACTTGTCAAGAGAAAAAGTTGACCGACGCCGCAGTTGTGAGTGGGTGGGAACCCTAGCCACGCCCCGCGTTAAATGCGTTAATATTTGAATGCGGTTTTAAACAAAAAAATTAATCGCCTGCATACCACACTAATGGACACCATTAAAAAAACAAAAAAAACAAAACAAATTATATCTATATATACTATAATATATAATAGATAGGGCTGTAACGGTACGCAGAAATCACGGTTCGGTACATACCTTGGTTTTGGGGTCACGGTTCAATAGGAGTTCGGTACAACAGACATTTTTTTTCTTCATTTATTAAAAAAAAAATAGTAGTGTTACATTCATGTAGCATGAGCAGTTGTTTTTTATTTGAATTAGATTGTATAATTTCAAGATTTAAAGCAAAAACAGAATGGTCTGACTTTAGATTTGTGAAATGATGCTACATAAGACACCTGCACAAAACAAAAACAGCAGACAGACTAAATGAAAATGCAGATTTATTCTCTGACAGCAGGTGGCGCTTGTGGAACAGCTGCAATTTAGTGTTTCCTTGGTTACCGCTGTAAGCAATGCAGCTGCACTTTAACACTACTTTAATATGCATGATATGAAGGTAAGAGGGAAAAAAAAATGCCATCGAAACATTTCTGAAGATGGTCAGTTCCTCTCAGAGATACATTCATATAAATCCCCATATATTTGTCTTCCTATATTTCGAGTATCGCGAACTGTGAGCTTTATCTGCCTGATATGGTATTTTCTCCTCTTTACAGACCTCATTGAAATTCCACACAAATTACATTTTGGGAAATGATTGCAATGCAGTTTGTGTGCAATTCTGGAATAGAGATCAGCCAAAATGAAACTAAAAACCGGTTCCGATTTATAGACGGCATGCCATCTGAACTCACCGTTCTTGTTTTGGGTTGGTGCGTAGATCATCTCTTCTTCTGTTCTTTCCTGTTGTGACGGTTAGCGTTGCATTGGATTTGGAGTTGGATTGATCACCTATGACTGACTGTATTTGTCGTTGACTGCATGAACCGAACCGTGACGTCAGTACCGTGATGGGTCGGGACGAATACCGTACCGTTAACCCCTAATATATCTACACATACACACCACACACACACTACATACATACATATATATATATATATATATATATATATATATAGATAGATATATAGATATAACATTAAAATGTCTTCTCTACTGTCCTTGTTTAATTTTGATAATTTTGTGGCAGTGATTTAATTAGTGTTACATTTTTACAACTACTTGAAGTAAAAAGTTGTTCCACTTTAACAACATTCTTTTCTTTTCCATTGTACTCCATCTAGCTGTTTTTAAACACAAGGACAAAACTTAAGTAAACGCACCCTAAGAAACCAAAGTTTGACCACCCTAATTATAGAGGGCTTCCTTAAGACAAAAAAAACCCAACAACAACAACTAATCATTAAGGCAACGCACCAGCTAGTTGTTCTTATAATTATGTGATCCCTAATTTATGGTAGTAAGGCATGCTTGGTGGGTTGTTAAGCCAGAATGTCACATTTTTACAGAGCTATAAAAGGTACATGAGCTACTGGAGCATGTGGCCTCCTTTTTATACATATTCAGAGTTCAACATTTAATACAAATACAAAATCATTTTATGTTTTTGCACTAATTAGCTAGTATCCTAAAATAGTATATTAGTGGTCATTACAAAACAGCTGTTTCTGGTAAGAGTTTCACATTTATTATTCATCCCAGATTGCTTTCAAGACTCCATCATGCACATGACTGGAGAAGGAAAATTTCATGGAAATGGTCCGCATTAGGACCACAATTACATAAAATCCTTGCCTCAACATAGCATATGGTAGAGGACCTTTCCACACCGTCACGTTTACAATCATACAAGTGCTTTTCCAGAGCAGAAATAGAAGCAGACAGACCTTTTAGTTCCACAATATCTTATATCCAAAGAAATATCAATAATGCAGGCCTGTGTTGCATAACTAGTGGGCAAGTCTTGGGAAGCTCCACGGCATAAGTTCAACAACAAATGTTCCACATATCGGTTCTGATCTGCTCCCAGCCTGCAGGCAGAGTTGAAGAAGCTGAGTCATTATAGAAATAACACGAAGACAGATCCTAATTCGATTCCATGTGAACCACAGCATGTATCCCATCATGCATCTCAGCTCAGCATGAGCTCCTTCGTGTTCAGCATGCAACAGAAGCTTAGAATAAAATGTCACCAATTTAAAGATAAACAAAAAGAAAACTCCTCAAAATAAAGATGATCAGTCTAGTTCAAATATTTATCATAACATAATAGACTTTATTTCAACTTGATTTATGAATTTTTTCCAGTTTACATAACCTCAGTGGCAAAGTGCTTCCCAGGCTGGGCCTAATGGTCTCTAGGAGAAAAGAAAAAAAGGAAAAAAAAATAGATACTCTGAAAACCTGGCACAGGGCTGCAGCCTCTCTTGAGGATGCTGCCAATCTTTAAGAGAATAACATGTCTCTGTGATTGAAATTCTCTGTAAATCTTTTGAAGGTGCCTTTTCAGGTAGTGAAGGGGAATAATCAAACAGCTCACACCGCCAGAGGAAAGTGTTATATCTGACTCACAGACATGACATGACACAACACAACATGTGACCTGGGTTGAGGCGATGCTGATAAAGAGGGTAATTTTTATCAGCCATCTAAGCAGGTTTACAATAGTAGCAGTTTGTTTTTCTTGTTTCTTTTGGTCTGGAGTCTGGACCAAAAAAAGTAAATGATGTGTTTATTAGGGCTGCAACAAATGATTATTTCGATAATCAAGTTTCTAAGATATGACAACGATATAGACTTATCATCGATTATTTAATGATTAATCCTGTAGCTTCAGTTGTGATATTCAGCTTTTGCAATTAGTTAAATATTGAGTTATACATATTCTAACACATAAATAAAAGTAATTATTTCAGCTTTTGAAAATCATATTATGTGATTACAATTATTATACAATTAATTTATACAAATAAACATATTTCGCACACAAAATGATGACAGAGAAACTCCCTCATTTACCATTTAATTAGCTATATGGAAAAGTAACTGAATGACATTATTCTACCTAACATCTCCTTTTGTAAGTCACATGGAAAAGAAACAAAATAAAGATAAGATGTTTTATTCTTATTTTTGAGATTATTCATAACATAGTCTCTCTTAAAATACCTTATAGGGTCATGATAATCAAAATAGTCCTGAGCTAGATCAAGATTGATCTCTGCAAACCAAACTATCACTTTAATTAAACGTTTTTTCCCCCACTAATAAAAATATTTTATCATTAGCTAGCTCCACACTGGAGAGCTGCTTTATAACAGCAAATCAAGTTGTAATTCTAACTAAAAGTGACACTAACTCTGGTTTTGATTTAAAGCTATTGCATAAAGTGCTATATAAATAAAAGTGACTTGACTTGACTATACTGGCGTACCGAACTGCTGAGCTCATACAAATATCCACATCGCTGTAATCCGATGCGTTCTTAATAGTGGTTGACCGATATGGGTTTTAGACAGCCGATGCCGATATCTTGGAAAGCAGGGAGGCCGATATCATTTTATTTATATTTAAGAAATTTTAAATAATTTGAAAATTTATAAAAAAAAATAATTGTGTAAAATAAACATACTTATACTTTAGAAGACAAATCATTTTTCACAAATAAATAAATATTTAATAAAATCTAATTACAAAGAATAAACACTGTTTAGTTTGGGTGCATGGGAATCTTTTTTTTTTTTTTTCAATATAAAGCCATGGAACACTCATTTTACATACAGCACGCAATGAAAATGACATGAATATGACAGTGGGCAAATGCATAAAGCGCAGCATAATTTGAAATCACTAACTTAGTTTAAAGTTTGTCGATCGCGCGTCTCCAGTGCAGCTGAACTCTCCTCCTGTCAGCATTCAATTTGCACAGACCGACCGTCACACAGAGAACACGCGATCATGCAGAATACAAATGCACACTTCACAAGATCTCACAACTGGATCCAACTAAGTTTGCAAGGTTTGTGAAATTAAATGTTCATTAGTCATTCAAAGATTTGTTTACATATATAAATGCGTATTTGCTGAATGCAAACAAGAAAGTATTATAATGTTTGCCTTTCTATTACTAATAATATTAAAGCAATCGTTATAATACTTTTTTGTATACATTTTAATTCCTTTGTTTAACAGTTTATCTGATTATTAGATATATTAGACCGAACTGAACGATGACAGCGAACAAGACGGAGAATGTGAGCACTGTGTGCTCAGACACTGCCGTTCTCATCGCCGTCATAATAAAAGTCCCGCCTGGATCACATCGGCCAAACAGAAAAACTTATCGGCCAATGCCGATATTTAAAAAATGTCAAATATCGGCCGAGGCGATATATTGGTCGACCACGAGTTCTTAACTGCTGCTTTCTCACCGCTGTCATTTTTTGTTGTGTTTATTTTGTGATTAAGAGGAAAGCGTGCAGCATATATTTACATATTCATCCAAACGCCGCTCAGCAGCTTCAGGTTCGGCTGTGTCTTCTCCTGAATTGCATCCAGGAGGGCTGAATTACAGTCTTGCTCTACAGCACCACACTGGTCAAACCACATTATTGCAGGCTCTTACATTTATTAGGTCATATGAGATCAAACGGCTACTCAACAACAGAAATTTGAAATTGTCTACATTGTTGATAATGTCAACTTATCGTTTCAGCCCTAATGTTTATTTCTGGTTTTCTTAGCATTCACACTGTCACCGAATCTAAAGATAAAAACAAAAAGTATAAGGATACGGTCACAACCTGGGGTGTGTTTCCCAAAAGCAACTATGGTCGCAAGGTCCATTGTTACCAATAGAGTTCAATGGAACTAATGACCATAGTTACTAACAATGGTTTTGTTAAATGCACCCCTGATCGGATGAGTGCATTTAGCCTTATCACAACATTGTTTTGGATGATCAGCAAGTTCACCGAATACACATCATATTTTGTGAAATTACCAATCATCCAAAACAATGTGTGCTGGGATAAATGTGCTTGATGTACATGTATACATATGGTGGTATTTCTACCAGCTGATAACTCACTAAGAGCTTATAAAGAATACCTCAGTTGGACACATGGAAATCTGCTGTAATGAGACGGCTGTTCTGACGCCTGTACCAAACTGTAATGGCCAACAATAGCTCCTAAGATGAGAAGAACCATGTATGCTTGAACATTTTTGCCTTTTTCAGGTCACATCTTGTGACATTACATCCTGTTTTTGGTTCATTTAGATGTCTTAGGTCCACACTGCTTTCATATTTCAGTCAAACTGCAAACCTGCCAAGTGTAATCATGCCCTAAAACACAACCAAACTGACTTAGACAAACACATCTTTCTTTGTCTCACTTATTAAAGGGGAATTTTTTGCTGAGGTAAAGTAACTGAAAAACAAGACATGTATTATATAACCATAAAACCAAGAAATGCATATTCTACTTGCTTTTACAGGGCCTGGCCTGTACAGTCATGAAGTCTTAATGTAAAACACCACTTAACGCTGCTGTGTAGTGCCTGCACATGGCCCATGTTTTCCTCTCAGCTGAGTGAAACTACAACAAATCCCCAAACGAAGTGTGATCAAGCACAATGCATTTGAACTGTACTTATGCAACAGCCTGCCAGCTTCATAAAATATAAAACTCCAACCAGGAGCAAACCAGTCCAAACCTATTAGGACTTTGTTTATGGAAGGGATTTCTGGTTATCAGACAAAACTGATCAGATTTTCTAAAGAGCCCATTATTAGGTGAACTTTAAGTCTCACTTTTTAAAAACAAGTCTCACTCTAATTCTCGCAAATATGCAGAACATGACACATAAAAAAAACATTTGCCTGTAAACAAACAGAAATTAGCCATTGCATCAACATTTCTCTTTGGCATTATCTTCATAAAAATAGTTGATGTGGGTATTGCAGCACTGTAAAAAAATTAGTTGGTCACCAAAAAAGGTTGCAGGTTCGAAACTCTGCAGAGTGTTATTCAAGAGTCAATAACACAGCAAGGACATGTTTGGCCAAGTAATCACTGCAATATTTTCTCTCTCTCTTTTTTGGAAATTTAAAGGGGTCATATAGATGTTGCTAAAAAGAACATTATTTTGTTTATTTGGTGTAATGCAATGTGTTTATGCGGTTATGATCGGAGAAATGACAAACAACAAACGCTACTATACACTGCTCAAAACTCATGTTTGAATCATCCGTGGCAAATTCTTTAAATATAAAAAATGTACTTACAGTCTGCGAGTCAGAACAGCCGGCATTGTAGTCTACTCTACCAGGATCAGGAAACAGTCCTCCATAAAATGTGCTGGACACATCTGAATATTTAGTTTGAACTTTTCTGGAACAGTGTTGTAAATACAAATCAACCACTGATTTCTAGTCGTGTCCTCTTTTGGAAGGACAAACAAAGTAGTTTCGCTTTCAAAACGAAACACAGCAGCGGCATAGATGAGGAACAGCGGCGGGGATGAGTGAGAGGAGGGCCGGTGAGCTGAGATCGACGATGCGCGGCAGCTAAGCGGAGCGTCCAGAACGACATGTGACGACCCCGGGCTGGACTCCGCTTCATCCACGGTGAAAGCCGATCCGGCGATCCACAGCGCAAAGTTGATGTATTTCCTCAGCGACCAGCACAGATCAGCTCCAGGCATGACGAAGCAGATATCGTCCACTTTTGGAAGGCCAAAAAAAAGTAGTTTCGCTTTCACAACGAAACAAAGTGTCTTCACGACATGGCGGCAGCAACATACTACAGTGAGAATAAAAGTTACGCCTGCCTTCTTTGCGTGAACATTTGGGCGACATTATGCAAATATTCCCACCTCATGATGTAGACATGTGGGGGTGTGTTAGAATGAGTTGTTTTAGGTAGGCGTGGTTGACTCTTCATTTTATAAAGAATATCTCTTTGGAATTGAGACTTCAGTCTTTGCAACTTTACAGATCTTCTTTTATGCACAAGAGCTTGTAACACTTCAATGAAAAAGGAAAAATAGAAATAGCATCATATGACCCCTTACGTTTGGCATACAGATTACTAATGTATAATTATATGGATGTTGTTACTGTTACGAATAAAATAACCATAAAAAATATAATTAGAAATTACTAAAACACCATGGAAAATAACTATTAAAAAAATCATAAAATGATTTAACCATACGCAAACATCTTTTAAAATTGCATTTAGAGTATAAATAAAGTACATTGTACACAATCGGGATATTAAAGGGTTAAGACATTAAACATCCAATTAAGCAATGACATCTATAATGAATGTTCTCAAGTTTACAAGGCAATTATAGAAGCACTGGGATTTAGTCAAATCATGGAGAGCTCAGAATGGCCCTGTTTCACAGTCATAGTACAATTTAAACGTGAGATCAGCGAACACTGGCCCTTCAGGTCACACTGCATGCATGCATACATACTTTCACCCTCTGCCTTTGAAAGACGTTTCAGTGTTTCCCCCAAAGAAACATTAGTAGCTTCTGATTCGGCAGGCAGTGTCTGGCGGGTTTTTTACAGAAAATTCCGAACGCGATTATAAGATGGCATCGCAGCCAAGTCATACAAACAGCTTACAAATGTAACTTATCTGTAGTTCGCCTCCCTGCGCACTACAGAGCATACAAACAGCACAGATTACTTTATGGTCATTTCTCTGGTTGTGTAACCAACAAAGAGCCTCGAGACTGACTGTTCCGAATGTTTCACAAATCAAATGTACTCACATCTCAGTGGGCGCTGTGTCAATCCATATTGCCATCGGAAGAGTTGTGATGCATGCAAGCTCTGTTGCCAAATTCCAGCGCGCTGCCTTTCGCTCTTCTTTGCGCTGCTGCATAGTGTGGCCCCGCCCTTATGCGTGACGCCACCCTGCTCGGCCCCGCCTTTCCCACGCGCTCTCACTGCAACTACACGTGCAGGTACAAATACGAAATATGGTTTATACAAGACAAGCACTAATATGATAATAATAAAAAAAATATAATAATAGTTGAAAAATACTGGTTTGCACTTAATTAGTTTAATTATGATTGTGACAGAGGTATAAACATAATATCTTTAATTGTGTTATTTGTTTATGTGCATATTATATTCTAGTAGTCAGTTAAATTACACTGAAGCTAAACAACAGCATCTCTTAACGAAAATTTGCAGGACCATTAAGTGAGACATTTATTTGAATTGGACAGTAATGTCAATTCAATTCAGAGGCAGTATATCTCCGATTACGATTAATCTACAAATCATACTGGTGGGATTGATCCTCGTTTCATCGTGCAATGCTTCTGCAATCACAAGTACCTATTCCTCACAAAATATGTGAGATCATGGATTCCAAGATCCATATTGCCATCTTGTGGATGGTTGTTAAAAAACAGTCACAGTCACAGTTTTCATTTAATTTTTATTTCACTCTCTGTTTGGTGGAGTAGCCTATCATTTACCACCAGTCATACAATGTTTGTACAAATAAGATATTACACGATGCAGGTTACCCTATATTGGAAACAATGTTATACCATGAAATATAAAGAAGTTATAATTTTGTGTTCATAGTTTTCATTATAAAATCATTTTATAATACAAAACGATTTGAGACTAAATCAAAAGCAGTCTCTTTTTTCTTACAATAGCATGACAATAAATGATCAAAATACCCTACACTAGGGCTAGTTGTCATACTTTTTACTCCAGTAAATATTGCTCAAATGAAGTTTATTTTTGACTATTATACTTTGGAATAAGACACAGTTCACACAGTGGGGCATGTTGTCACAATATATGAGGTGAATGTTTTGTGTATGTTTTCTTGGACATTTAGCAGAAATATAAACAGTAAAATCATAAAATCATGAAACAAAAATGTAGAGGTAACAGAAATAGAAATCCATTGTTTTGGGCAATAAATTATTAATATTGAATAATACTAAATAAGATTAAACTCATGACGTATGCTCTGGAAGAAGAGAATTTGTGAATTGTTAAATCTATACTGAAAGCTAATACAGCTGATGCATTTGTACTTATGGACATCAGAGGATGTCGATTAAAAATCTCACCTTAGATAACAGGTGCATCTACAATGAGCTCAATAACAGACTGTTATTTTAGAAAAAGAGGTGAACCTCAAAGGTCTTTGTTAGCCTCAAGATCAAATTAATACTGCAGCACTATTATATCTATAAAAAACCCAAACTGGGTCATGAATCTTTTCTTAGGTGGATAGATAATAATTTTCATATCACCTATTTACATAGATTCATGCGAATGTGTATTTAATATAAATGTGTATTTGATTAATATTCCCATGGCTGTTAGTGTAAAACAAGGGTAAACTGCTATTTTGCATATTTAACATATGTATCGTCATGAGTCACTATAATAGTGATAAATCACTATATTTGCAGATGCACTCAACTCAGTATGTTATGTTTTTACACTGAGAACTGTATGGTGCTCTAAACTTAATATCTGTCCAGAAATTATTTTCTCAGATCAACACACACACACACACACACGCACACACATGTCTGGTTTGCTATCCTTGTGGGGACTCTCCATAGGCGTAATGCTTTTTATACTGTACAAACCGTATTTTATATTGCCCTACACCAACCCTACACCTAAACTTACCCCTTACAGGAAACGTTTAGCATTTTTACATTCTCAAAAAACTTAATTCAGTGTGATTTATTAGCTTGTTTACCCGTGGGGACCTCAATTTAGGTCCCCACCGTGACACGAGTCCCCATGAGTCTGTGTGTATTCAGGTTTAAGTCCCCACGAGAATAGAAAAACAGGTACAAGTCTCACACACACACACACACCCACACCCAACAAAACACACACCACACACCACACACTTGGTAAATGAACAACATGTCACTCAGAAATGGCAGTACATTTTACAAACAATTACAATGAAACAGCAAATAACACACTGAATCAAACATGAAAGTAGGAAGACTGGGATAGTATTTTCCTGTAAAATACACTCAAATAATTTGTTTTAATGATTTATTTACAGTGAAATTCACTGCTTTGAGATGACAGATGAAGAATCTGTCATGCTAAAGTGCACTTATGGGTTTATTTTCATATAATTTAAAACGGACAACACTAGTTAATGTTTCAGCATAACTATTTCACAAGAACATGGCTGCATTTAATTAACACATTGGTGTTTTGAGACATGTATAGATCCATTTCACAGTTAAACTTTTCACAGTCGCACAGCTATTTTTATTAAAGAAGGTAACTAAATACTGACTCTAGCAACACATGAAGACAGATGCTATTTTCTATACCATTACCTCACCAGTATAGATTCCTTCATGAAAATCCAATGTGCTCTGATGGCAGTGCAACTTGATATCAGTAGTGCTACAATTATTGATTGAAAATGAATTTCCATCACATCCAGTTGGTCTCTTCAGTCACATAAACAGATTATTTTTTTAGACATTATTTATTTTGTTGAATTGGATCAGACTTCTATTTTTAAATAAGTCCCTACAGCTAGACTCTAAGAATAGTGGAGTCTGGTCCTTTTTTTGTCATTAGTCATTGCACAGTGGCCACACCAGTGAGAGACAGAACCAAACATTTGAAGGACAATAAATACTGTAGACAGATAAACAAATCAGCTGGACAGTGTTGGTAACACAAACCAACTAGTAATGTGAGCATTTAAAATTGAGAGACTGAGAAAATTGTTGTTCAGCAGCTATGCATCTGGTAGTTTTACAGTTCCTGGCTGGATTTTTTGGAGCTCTAAGCTCAGTGTTCCTCCTGGGATCTCTTGGGTCTGATTACTGGCTTATGGCATCTGAATCTTGTGGAGATGCTGCCCTTTTCAAATTATGGAAAGTCACAAAGGTAAGGCTCGGACATATTTGCCATATTTTAAAAAGATCTGTCCATGTGTTTGATTAGACTTTAACTATATATTTAAATTATTTATCAGAGAATTCACCAATTACTTTTTCTGACAAATCAGACATACAAAGAATGAATTAATCCACCTGGGACCAGAACCATAAGCCTGCATTATATTGTAGTTGATATCTTTCACTGAAACAACAACATTTGAGAAAGAAACATTTGCCTTCTTTGAATAAAATACCATTTACACTCTTAAAAATAAAGGTTTTAAGAGAAGGTTTTAGCAGCAATGCTGCAGAAGAAACATTTTGGGTTGCTCAAAGAATTGAAAAGCTCTTAAAAGAACCATTTCTTTCGTAGAGTAAAATAACATTTTAATAATCTAAAATAGAGCCCGACCGATATGGGTTTTTTGGGGCCGATACCGATGCTGATATTAGGGAGTAAAAAAAGGCAATATCGATTTATCGGCCGATATTCTTTGTGTATATAATAGTACAGTACCAGTCAAAAGTTTGAACACACGAATGGGAAAGTGTCCAAACATTTGACTGGTACTATAAATAGAATACAGTATATACATAAACAGAAAATATATACATAAACAATTTTTTGCAATGATCACTAAAATGTGGTGATCAAACACTTATAATGGTGACATAGATATGTAAGGGCATTTTAACAATTTAACAATAAACTTTATTATACAAAATGAGTTTGACATCAGTTCACTGAACAGTAAAGTTGAAGTTTATGCAACTTTAATTCAATTCCATTCCGTTGAAGTTTATTTCACTTCGAAACATTCATTCACGGATTTGCACTACTGACTTCACACACAGACGAAACTTACTAGACAAGTGTGAAGTGTGACATAATATACCTCTGTAAATAAATACAATATAAATAGGGATGCACCGAAATGAAAATTCTTGGCCGAAGCCAAAACCGAACAAAATTAAACACTGGGCCGAAAGCCGAATACCGAATACGGGTTTTCGAGTTTTTTTCCCCATGTATTTTGCCAAGTTTTTTTTTCACCATTGCATAAATTAAAAAGCAAAAATGTGCTTTTTACTGTTTTGTCCTGCTTTTCAAATAAAAAAAAAATCAATTACAAAACAACAATTAAAAAAATATTTAACACTGAACATTTTTAACATTAAAACATCTAGCAGACACTATACCAACAAAGCAAAATTTAACTTAAAATTAATAAGTTAGTAAAATAATAATTTTTGAATCAGGCATGTTTTTTTTTTTTACTGTACAAATAAATGCAACCTTGCTGAGCAGAAGAGACTTCTTTAAAACATTAGAAAATATTACAGAACCTAATTTGAACACTATGTGTGAATGCTACAATAAATGTATTAATAGAGCTGTAATTATTATCATCATTATAATTGTCTTATTTTATTTTACAGAACAACAGTAAAATTACAATACTAACATTTATGAATGTTAATAAGAGTTGCTTTTTCTCAACATTTATTTTGGCGGAAATGCGCAGGAAGACCTCGATGCTTATTTTTGTTGACAGCAGATTTATAAATGAGTCTCATTACGAATACGTCGTATGTATCGCATTGTCACATGCCTTGTAAAAATTCATAAAAGTGTCACTGAGCAACTGACGACTGTATCAGCATCGCGCTTTGGACTTTGAACCCTGGTTAACAAGCAGATCTGTGCAGCGCTGTCAGAATACATGCAATGCGCGCGTGTATTAGAAAACATAACTTTCTGCAGTTTATTTACTAATTGTTTAAGGCCATTTCGCGATTTCAATCATCATACAGTAACCAGCAACAATCACCCCTTCCTCTTCTCATTGAAGACATGCGATGCAGTTCTAAACAGTCTCTCGATATCGCTTGTAATGATTTTTGCGTCTTTCTCCGACAGAGAGAATGTCTTTATTATGTTCTGCATAATAGAGTGCGCCCCTCTCACTTTACGCTGGGTGCTATTTGATCGCGCCATATCATTGTTCGGTACAATTTATTCGGTCTTTTTGCTTATTCGGTTCGGTTGCCGAACATTCCTAAATATAAATTCACTTCTCGCGCATTTTAATGCCCTTTGACTGTAACGTGTACGTTTTTCTGGGATCATGGCGGAATTTTATGTGAAGTCCACTTCGCAGAGCACTTACGGTCGAATAAGACCACGCTTGAATGCTGCTGCCTGAACAAGAGACCTCCTTACTGAAGTGAAAGTGCATGTTGACTGGCACTATCTCGCGAACGCGCCGGCGGTTCTCCACCAAATTCGGGGGATCCCTTCAGCTCCAGGAGCCCTCTCAAAAGCCACCCTCCGCGAGTCGGTAGCCCCCCGGGATCGCTTGATCGGTCGGCGCTGGACCGCGAATTTAACCACCCGTAACTCCCGAACCCCGGGGGCTATCGACGCGGGGGTGGTGTCATTCGAAAGCGGGCCTCTAGACGTACACTCGATTCGCGTTCGAGAGGGTTCCTCGATCTGAAGGGATCCCCCGAATTTGGTGCGGATTCGCCACGCCGTTACAGAGATATGGCCGTTCAAAGTTTCAATGGTTTTCCATAGACTAAGCTTTAAAGCGTTTCATCCAGGTCGCCAGTAGCAAACAATGGAGCGCGCTCTGCTGGACAAACTAAGTAATTACACAATTTCAAGCATTTTACCTGTGTTAAAAAAAAAGTTCATATCAGCAGCATATTCGCCGATACCGATATATCGGCGACAGGCTCATATCGGCCAATAATATCGGCAAAACGATATATCGGTCAGGCTCTAATCTAAATAATCCTTTTCAACTACAACCTTCTGTGCAATGGAAAGGTTCCATAGATGTTAAAGGTACTCCATATATGCCAATAAGAACTTTTATTTTTGTATGAATTTACATGAATTTACATTAATTTTATACCGTGGACCAGCACAGCCATGTAGTTCACAAACAAACTAAAGAAGGTTGGCTGACTAAAGAAGGTTTGCTTCTTATGCTAGTTAAACCTTGTAGGGACACCAGTATCAAAAAACCAAACATGATGGTAAATGTTCAGTAGGATTAATATATTTGGAACAATATCAATTTAGAAGGAACATTTATTTATCATCTTATTTACTCATTTGTTTATCATCTTATTCATTAGGATTTCTCTCAAGCACAACCAGACAGTAGCAATCAGGCTGAAAACTCCCTTCTGTTCTACCATGAGGGTCTTTTTTGGAGATGTTCCTACCATAGGGGTTCAAGTGGAGAGCAGGGCAGCATACTGACTTATTTGATAAGTAGGTGAACTCTTTCTTTATTAACATGCAACTTGCAACTTGAACAATAGCACTATCGCTTGTGTGGGATATCTTAATCTGAAAAAAAAAAAAAAAAACAGCCATGCGATATCTTAAATAACTACTGAATCCCAGTATAGATGTCAAGTGGTCGCCGTGATTTTGCCAAGTAAGACATGTTCATGGATCAACATCTTTTGTTGATCCTGGATCAACATTACTGTCCAAAAATATAGACCAAACCCAATCCCTACCCCTACCCATAATTTATTCCTAAAATCAGTGGGAAATGAGAGCTGATTAACAAGGGTGTAGAAGCACCTAACTCTGATCGTAAGCCTAAAACAGATATTTCCTGAAAAGTTATTGCTCAATTCTGATTGGTTAATTGGAATGTTGTTCCAGGATCAACAAGGATGTTGATCCAGGAACATGTTGTACTTGGTGAAATCATGGTCACCATGTCACGATACTGCTGTTAGGTAGACGAAAGTACGACGAAGATTATACCAACAAATCCTTTAAATGGTAATCCACACGAGGAAGAGTGTCTAACACACAGGGTAACATCAAAAATACCGGACAAAGGAAGACAGGACAGACTACACTTTAAATACGGGAGCAAATGAAGATAAGTAATGACACACACCTGAACTAAATGACACAATAAAAAAAACATGAGGGAAACTAGGTCACACAGAGCATATGAGGGATGAAAACAGAACAAAAGTACAATGGGGTGGGTGACAATATCTATACATAGGGGGGTACAAAATTCGGCACCATATTTATATATATATTATTTTATGTTTGTATATATATATACATATTATATTCTCAGGGTTTGGACTCCATCTTAGGGACCTATAAATGTGCCTAATTTTGTACCCCCCTATGTACAGGGCATTCAGAAAGTATTCATTTTTTTCACATTGTATGCTGTAGCCAGTGAATGGGAAAACTACTTTTAAAAGTATTGTGTTACAATATTACATTACTCCAGAAAAAGTAACTCATTGCAGTTATTTTTTATGGAAAGTAATGTGTTACACTACTTTTCCGTAACTTTTTCTCATCTGGGCTGGGATTGCTTGCTTGTTTTTAATATTAAAAGTTCTTCTTTTACAAATGTAAAGGCCTTTTTCACAACAAAAGTGAATGAATAAGACTCGGGCTGAAGGAAATGTAAATTCACGTCTAACAGAAGAGGTCGCAGCTCAAACAAACCTTCCAGCTGTGCTGCCATTCTGGATTGCATGATGTATAGGACGCAGTAGAGAAGTCATTTTTGCTTATTAGCAGTGTTGGGCTCGTTACTCAAAAAAAATTATTTATTACTTGTTACAAGTTATTACTCTATTATTACATTATTTATTACTTTCTGGCAACAGTAATTAGTTACACTACTAGTTACATTACTTTCCTTCACGCCCCACAGTTGTATGCTTACCCTACCCATATAATTCTTCTAAAATGTTACTAACAATTTATTTCTGCCTCATCATTTGACCAAAATCCATACTGGATCGCAGTCATAAGTTATTACAAACGCTCAATGGTGATTGATAGTGATGTTTAGGATAAAGTGTTGTATTATTGTCATTAATTGTGCTTGAAGCTAATTGTAGCTATAATTTCTCTGTTACCCATATACAATTATATTTCATGAAGTATTTTATCAAAAGAAATCACATAAGTTCATATGAAAATGTTTTGTTTCCTAAAAAGATGTTTAATTATAATAATAGGCTAAAATTTATATCGGGATCAGAGGGATGTGGGTGGGCAAGCCATGTAATGCCAGAGTAAAGTAATGCCACAACTTACACATCTGTGTTCAGATCATCTTTTCTTCTCACAAAATCAATGTAATCGCAATGCTTCCTGCTGAATGTAAACTTGTCCATATTTCAAACTTGCCTGCTGCACTGGTGATTCATGTGCCTGTGCGAGTCGTGAAAATTATGAAAATAAATATAGGAATTATTGGATTGTTGGACTTCAAATCAGTAAGGGTTGAGGCATCAAAAGTAACTAAGTAATTAACTGTTTTTGTAATGGGCTCATCTCTGCATTGCTGTTTTCATCCTGGCCTGCAGGGGATACTTCAGCTTGATAATGTTAGATAACTTTGATAGAAAGGTATGTAATAGATTACAATCAACCAAAATAATTCAGACAACTGTATGACAGTATTTACACAACTATCAATACTTAGTCGGGCAACCCTTAGCCTTAATGGCAGCCTGTAGTCTCCTGGGCATGCTGTCACCCAGCTTCATGCAAACCTCAACTTCAATATTTTTTCCCCCAGACTCGGTCTGAATAATTTTTGGACCAAAATTTGTATCAGTTTTACTGGTAGTCCACTGTATGAAGAATTTTTGGGTATGATTTGTCACAGTTTACTTTATTTTGCTATCCTCACTTACATAAATGAACTATAGTGTCCTGCACCCACTAGTAAAAAAATATAAAAAATTATATCTGGTCTCTGAATAATTTTTGGTTTGACTGTATATCCTTCGGTTATTTTCACACTTAATTATGCCCATTAAAATGTATTTTACAAGTTTTTGTTACTTTCACTGTTATTTTTTTTGCTCTATGGTACATCATATTTAATTTAATAACATTAGAGCTGCTGTAATCACGCGCTTTGCTGTAATAATGCAGGGAACCACTCGTTATAAATCTCCTAACTGTGATATTTTCAGAAATAGAAGTCGCGTTTTTTCATCTGAAACATGCTGTGATTTATATTCCAAAGCCACTCATATAATGCAGAAACACTCAAGCAAGCAAAACACGCGCAACGCATGCACGTATTTGTACTGATGCAGAATAGTACAGCCTAGCGCATTTCACACAAGCTGCTAAATTCACTTTCACCAGAAAGTCGTGGATGCCTAAGGTTAAAAATAAATTACATTTATAGTGAATGCCCCTATAAATGGTCTTATTTTTACGATTTAGTTTTAATCCAAATGATGCATGCGCTAAGTGAGTGAACATCAAAGATCACACAACAGGATTGCGCGCGCGCTCTCTCTCTCGCGCTCTCTCTCTCCCTACCGTTAAGTAACTTGTGCATTGTTTTACTTACTTGTTTTTTTACATATCCGACCGAACTACAAACTTTTTCCAGTGATGTCTGTGAGAAAGATATATTCACTCGACAAGCTCGCGCATCTGCGCCGCGTGCGTACAATCTATTCAGCGTGCTTTGCTTACCAGCTCGCGCACATCAGCTATACAGGCGTTAATACTGAATGTTTAACGTTATATGCATTGCATACATATACTTCGTAGTAGACATCCTAAACTCATTTCTGCTTTTTGTTGTTAGTTGTTGGTGTTTCTTGTATGAAATATGGCGCTTAACACATGCTGGGTGGTCATCGGGTTTGCGTTATCGGGCATTTTAAGAGTACGGTACGCACGTCCGAGGCCAGGAGTACCTGTATCGGTATCGGTGCATCCCTAGTGTTCAGTCTTGAGCCTATTATTCCTGAGTATCCAGTTGCCAGTCCTCAAGTTAGTTCTTGTATTTTTTTTTGGACCCTTGTGTCTTTTTTTGTTTAATGGAAGCTCAGTTTTCTATGTTTATTTTGTACTTTGTTTCTCTAGTAAAGATTATTTTTACTTTTTGAAGATTCAAGTCCCTTGGCTTTTGGGATTAACTGTCTGGGAGTAGCTCAGTGAGTAATTTCTCTGAGCAAGTCACTACCATTCAACGACATGATCAAACTCTGTCTCAGATTGTCCAACTTTTGAGCCTTCAGTCCCAGGCCTCTTCACCCCAAGAACCCCAACAGTCTCCTGATGCTCAACCTAGATCCATGGTGACACTCCCTTCTGAGCCCAGATTACCAGTCCCAGAGAGGTTTGATGGAGGCCCTGAGAGATGCACTTATTACCCAGTGTACTCTGGCCTTTCAACTTCAACCCAGTAGTTTTCCCACTGTGAGCAGTTAGGTGGCCTACATCATTACCCTCCTCACCGATAAGGCGCTCGACTGGGGCTCAGCTTTGTGGGACCAGAAGTCTCCACTTACCACAAACAGTCAACAGTTCATCATGGAGATGAAGAGAGTGTTCCAACATCCAGCCAGTGGGGGAGATGTGGATCATCGCCTGCTGAATCTCTCTCAAGGTACCCG
Organism: Sinocyclocheilus anophthalmus; assembly: GCA_018155175.1. Classification (NCBI taxonomy): domain Eukaryota; kingdom Metazoa; phylum Chordata; class Actinopteri; order Cypriniformes; family Cyprinidae; genus Sinocyclocheilus; species Sinocyclocheilus anophthalmus. The sequence goes on along the minus strand of JADLZN010006194.1, from coordinate 116,048 downwards.
AAGCGCAGCTGAGTTCGCCATAGAGTTTCGTGCCCTGGCTACTGAGAGTAGATGGGATCAAAGAGCCCCAAGAGCGACCTTCCACCATGCTTTGTCGTCAGAGCTCAAAGACGAGTTAGCATTCCGAGACCCTGCCCCTGATCTCGAGTCCCTCATTGATGTAGTTATCCGGGTTGACCATCGCCTCAGAGAACGGCAGCTAGACAGGCAGCGGGAGACCAGCTTACTTGAGGCCGCCAGTCATGTTAAATTACCTCCTCCTCCTCTTATGGACATGGAGGAACCCATGCAGTTGGGGGAGGGAACTCGGATATCCCAGGCCGAACGCAATAGGAGGAGGAGAGAGAGATGCTACCTCTACTGTGGCAAGCCAGGTCACTTTCATTCCAACTGTCCTGAGCATTCGGGAAAAGCCAAGTCTCGTCCTGGAGTAGGGGGGTCTGGGCGAGAATAGGAACCATCCCCTGCTCGGCAACCTCAGGCTTGACGATCCAGGCCACAATCACCATGGGCCAAGTATCAAGTATGTGCCTTTGTAGACTTGGGGGCTGCCGGGAGTTTCATGAACTTTAAGATGGCCCAAAGACTTACAATTCACCCTGTGACTCTCCAAGAACCCCTTAACATTACTGCAGTTGACGGCAGCCCACTGCGATCGGGTCGGGTCAGTCAGTGCACTCCAACTCTTCAGCTACAGGTGGGGAACCACCAGGAATTGATACAGTTTTTTCATAATTCATAATTCATACTCCTAAACTCCCTATAATTCTTCCCATGGTTGACTGTTCATAACCCGAATATTTACTGGTCCAGAGGAGTCGTCACAGAGTGGGGAACACACTGCCAACTCTCGAATACTGCTTTCTGCGGTTCCCCTGAGCTGAAGTCTTTCCAAGAATCATTGTCAGACAATCCCAAGAGCAACTCATCTTTAGGCTCAAAGCCCTGTCCACGGAAGTCATGGCTGTTCCCAGGATGGAACCAGTCACTAGCAAGTCCCCACCTCACCCTCCCGAGCCATCCCGAGTTCCCCCAGAATACATAGACCTCCTTGAAGTCTTCAGTAAAGTCCAAGCTGCCACACTGCACCCCCACAGATCATACGACTGCGCTATTGAGCTTATGCCAGGAACTTGCCCACCCTGTGGAAGGCTCTTTTCCCTCTCTGGCCCTGAGAGATTAGCTATGGACAAGTATGTGAAGGAAGCTCTGGATAGTGGATTCATCCATCCTTCCACATCACCGGCAGGAGCCAGTTTCTTCTTTGTTAAAAAGAAGGATGATAGTCTCAGACCTTGTATTGATTATCGAGGCTTAAATAACATCACAATCAAGAATCGTTACCCCCTCCCACTTATGACTGCAGCTTTTGAGATCCTGCAGGGGGCCACCATATTTACCAAACTGGACCTTCGGAATGCATACCATCTTGTCAGGATCCGGGAGGGGGACGAATGGAAGACTGCGTTTAATACGATTACCAGGTAATGCCATTCGGCCTGGTTAATGCTCCTGCGTTCTTCTAGGCATTTATTAATGATATTCTCAGAGAGATGCTTAACCCTTTAGGCGCCAGGTTTTTTTTTGGAAAAATGCTGGATTTTGACATCAAGATTTCAAAAGCTTGTAGCTTGAAAGGGCTTAAAGATAGAGATCTAATGTAAATTAGAAAAATGTGGGGCATGACCAAAAGTTTATGTGGGGTGTAAATATTCTCATCTAATTTGCATAGTATGACGTCATCAGGGGCGGCCCTCCTGAATGTCATAATATTTAGGAAATAATAGATATTGAATTGATGTTTGAACATATTTACATGTTGTTTTTTTTTTGTCTTTTTATCCTCATTACAAATGATCAGAAAAGAGGAAACCAACAATAAAACAGGAGAAAGTACTAAATTATTACTATATTACTTTACTATATAGTAGTAAAACGCATGTGAACAGTAGTCTACTTTTTGATCAGTTCATCAGTAATATTCAGGAAATAATAGATATTGAATTGAATTTTGAACTTATTTGCATGTTTTTTTTAAAAATCTTTTTATCCTCATTCCAAATTATCAAAAAAGAGGAAACCAACAATAAAACAGGAGAAAGTACTAAATTATTACTATATTACTTTACTATATAGTAATAAAACGCATGTGAACAGTAGCCTACTTTTTGATCAGTTCATCAGTAATATTCAGGAAAAAATACATATGGAGTGGATGTTTGAACTTATTTGCATGCTTTTCTTTTTTTTTTGTCTTTTTATCCTCATTCCAAATTATCAGAAAAGAGGAAACCAACAATAAAACAGGAGAAAGTACTAAATTATTACTATATTTCTATACTATATAGTAGTAAAACGCATGTGAACAGTAGCCTACTTTTTTATCAGTAATATTCAGGAAATAATAGATATTGCCCAGCCACCCCCATCCCCGTTGGGCAAAGGGTCGAAATCATCACTTGTTTGTGCTTCGTGAACACACTCGCCTTGCACGACGGCACCATTGCGCTGCAAAGATGTACCGGGAGAAGCGCGATTATTAGACGACCGATCGTCATTTCCAAAAGGCAAATATTCCCCTTCAGAGTCAGAATCGGCGAATAACATTTGCAACACATCCTCACGGTACAACTTTTATTAGCCATTTGGCGATTTTCTCTCACAAATCTCACAGCTTACCCGCACGCTATGAACTGAACTGCTTCCGCATCAATGAACACGATAGCTCACTTGCTCTGCTATTAGCTCGAACACTTTGAATAGGAACGTGACGTAATTTTGGTCTAGAATCGAAGTACTACATGTCTGCCATCTAGTGGTAGGGAATACAAATGAGATATTACACCATATTAGGAACTACAGTCTATTTGATTAAGTATGACTTTGCGACTTTGGCGCTAAGAGGGTTAATATATTTGCGTTTGTTTACTTGGATGATATTTTGATATTCTCCCGCAACCTCCAAGAACACATTCAGCATGTCAGACAGGTCCTGGCCCAGCTGCTGAAGCACAAGCTTTTTGTTAAACTGGAGAAGAGCGAATTCCATGTCCCAGCTGTCTCATTTCTCAGCTTCCATGTGTCCAAGGGCAGCCTTCAGATGGATCCTGGCAAGATCCGAGCAGTCTTGGACTGGCTCCGACCCACTTCAGTCAAGCAGGTACAGCGCTTTCTGGGGTTCTCTAATTTCTACAGGAGGTTCATAAGAAATTTTAGTTCTGTTTCAGAGCCTCTCTCCTCACTCACAAAGAAGTCTAACAGGACATTCATGTGGACCGGCGGAGCTGACCATGTCTTCAATACACTGAAACAACGCTTCACATCTTCCCCCATTCTAACTCTTCCAGACTCAGAGCTGCCCTTCGTCCTGGAGGTGGATGCCTCAGATGTGGGGGTAGGAGCGGTCTTGTCACAGAAGAGTAAGAGTGATTACAAGCTTCACCCATGTGCATTTTTCTCTCGCCGTCTTACCTCTACACAGAGAAATTATGATATTGGGAACCGGGAGTTGTTGGCCATTAAGATGGCATTGGAGGAGGGGAGGCACTGGCTTGAGGGGGCCAAACACCCATTCCTCATCTGGACGGACCATCGAAATCTCACCTACATTTGGGATGCCAAGCGGTTAAACTCATGACAAGCCCGTTGGGCCCTCTTTTTTAACCGGTTTAATTTCATTCCCTCTTATCGCCCTGGTTCCAAAAATCTCAAGCCAGATGCACTCTTGAGGCAGTTTGAGCCACCTGAGAGGGAGTCCTGCCCAGAACCCCTCCTCCCCATATCCAGGGTGATAGCCCCATCCAGTGGGATATTGAGACAGCCATCAGGAGAGCTCAACAGCAACAGCCTGGTCCAGGTAATGGCCCTGTAGGGCGTCTCTTTGTCCCTAACTATATGCGCTCTAAGGTCTTGCAGTGGGCACATGCTTCCCTCCCCTCCGGACACCCGGGAACCACTACAACCTGCAAGCTGGTTCAGAGGAAGTTTTGGTGGCCCAAGTTACAGAGAGACGTTCAGGCCTTTGTCTCTGCCTGTCCAGTGTGTGCCCAGTACAAGGAGCCAAGGACCGACCCTCATGGTTTACTGCACCCACTGCCTATCCCGAGACGTCTATGGTCTCACATCTCCCTGGATTTCGTCACAGGCTTACCTCACTCTCAGGGAAACACGGTAATTCTGGTGGTGGTGGATAGATTTTCTAAGACTTGTCACCTCTTACCCATACCCAAGCTCCCCACAGCTAACCAAACTGCGAAACTTCTGATGAAACGTGTTCAGAATCCATGGCTTTCCCCAGGATATGGTTTCGGACCGGGCGCCACAGTTTACGTCCCGGTTTTGGAAGGCATTTGGTCGGCTCATTGGGTCCTCCATCAGCATGTCCTCTGGCTTCCACCCCCAGTCCAATGGCCAAACTGAGAGGGTAAATCAGGACATCGAGAACACACTGAGATGCCTGGTCACTGACAACCAATCCACTTGGAGCTCTCGATTAATTTGGGCTGAATTCGCTCATAACACTCTGTACCAAACTTCTTTAGGCATGTCCCCCTTTGAGTATCTGTATGGATCCCCCCCCTCTGTTTCCTGGACAGGAGCCAGAGGTTGACGTCCCAGCTGCCACACAGCTCATCCGTCGTTGTCGACTTTCCTGGAGGAGGGTGCATGCTGCCTTAGTGAGGGCGGCCCGACTCCAACGGAGGCAGGTTAACCAAAGCAGGAGGGCAGGATCCTCATTTCGTCCAGGACAAAGAGTGTGGCTCTCTACCCGAGATCTTCCCCTGCGGGTGGAATCCCGTAAGCTGGCTCCAAGATACATTGGTCCCTTCAAGATCCTCAGAAAAATTAACCCGGTTTCCTTTAGTCTTCTCCTGCCCAGGTCTATGAAAATCCATCGTACTTTCCATGATTCTCGATTAAAACCAGTTGTTTGTTCTACTTTGTCTCCAGCCAGTAAATCTGCCCCAGCTCCCCGCATGATTGATGGTCAGCCAGTGTACACAGTCCGCAGGCTGCTGGATTACCGCCGGGTACGTGGAAGAGTTCAGTACCTGGTAGACTGGGAGGGTTATGGCCCGGAGGAGCGGACCTGGGTTCTGGCTCGGGATATTTTGGATAATGCTTTCATCTCAGAGTTTCACCAAGCCCGAGGAGACCATCAGGGGAACGTCAGGAGCCGTTCCTAGGGGAGGGGATCCTGTAATGGGCTCATCTCTGCATTGCTGTTTTCATCCTGGCCTGCAGGGGTCACTATCATTGAGCCCTTTATGTCATGTTCCCTCCAGTACTGCAGTACTGCAGATACTACTTGTATTATGAACTCTAGTCTCTCTGCTACTCCAGATGGCGCCATCACCCCATAACATGTTCAGTATCCTGCTCATCAGCTTTGATTCCCCACACCTGTGTTTGACCCTTTAAAAGTCTGTTTGTTCCCTGCTATTGTGTTCAGTCTTGAGCCTATTCTTCCTGAGTATCCAGTTGCCAGTCCTCAAGTTAGCTTTGATTGTTCTTGTATTTTTTGGACCCTTGTGTCTTTTTTTTGTTTGATGGAAGCTCAGTTTTCTATGTTTATTTTGTACTTTTTCAAGATTCAAGGCTCTTTTTGCTCTTCTTTTTTGGATTTAACTGTCTGGGAGTAGCTCAGTGAGTAATTTCACACTCTTCGAGCGCCAGAGACCCAGGTTCAATCCCTGCTTAAAGCAGCCTTGTTACAGTTTTATGGATTGTAACTGTAATATTATTACTGAAATCTTATTAGTAATTAGTTTCACTACTAGTTACTGCACATAGTAATATTATTACTGTAACTAGTTACTGCCCAACACTGCTTATTAGTATGGTTGAACTGGATCATCGAAGGTCCGCAACTAAAAAAAAATAATTCAGATATTTTTCTAGTAAATTAAAAAGTAATGTGTTTATTTACCAGTTACTTGAAAAAAATATGATTACGTAACTTGCATTACTTGTAATGTGTTACCCTCAACACTGGTTGTAGCCTTATGCTAAAATGCTTTACTTTTTTCACAACAATCTACACTCTGTACCCCTTCATGATAGTGCAAAATCCAGATTTGTGACACTTGGGAGATTGATTAAAAAGTAAAAACGGAAATAATTACACTTAACTCAGTACTCAGTTGAAGCAATTACAGCCTCGGGTATTTTTGGACTGGATATGATGCAAAAAGCTTTGCACACCTGGATTTGGGGGTTTCCTGACATTTTTCTCTGCAGATCCTCTCAAGCTCTGTCATGTTTGTTGGGGACTATCATTGGACAGCCATTTTCACGTTTCTCCAGAGATGTTTGATAGGGTTCAAATAAGGCTATGGCTGGGCCACTCAAGGGCATTTACTGAGTAGTCCTTAAGTTGCTCTTGTGTTGTCTTAGCTGTGAGCTTTTTGTAACCCACTCCCGTGGTATAAATTTCGGGTTAACTCTACAATTGGACCAGTGAACTCAAAAGACTAGGTTTGTCCAAAGAGAGAGATGGTGCAACAAGACTGAACAAATTCAGACAATCAATGTTAGAGGTAAGAGCAAGATTTAACTGTATTGAACACAAAAGAAAATAATTGCTTTCATTTAAATGCAGTGACACAGAAATGTTCACGCCATGTATTACTAACTTTGTACTTTTTCTTTCTTTCCAGGGATTTGATAGTTGGTTCACTTTGTTGGAAAGGTGGGTTAATTTTCAGTTCAGAATTCAATTAATGCAAATGTCATTAGTTTGTGCATTGTAAGCTCCACCTGTTGGCCCAAGGAAGGATGTCCAACAGCTGGTGAAGGGTTCTTCTGCGTGTCGTCTTTTTTTTTTTTTTTTTTATTCTTTTTTTTTTTTTTCTGTGGCGTTCTGTTAACAAATACCTTTATTTATTAAAATTTGGTTTCTAATTTTAATTCTGACTCCGTGTATAATTTAATCTGACTCCAACTTTAAATGACTCTTCGAATTTACAGTATTTCTGCTTTAATAGCTGATCCTAAGATTAGTTGTATTTTAATTTAGATATCTGATTTTTCTGGGTATCCCACACTTTAAATTATTTGTTCATCAAGGACCCAATGCCGCTCAGAGATACGCGCCCCGGGTTTGCGGTAAACTCACGGACGCAAACTAGCCAGTCTGATCTTAGTCAGAGGGTGTAATAAGTTAACTAATACCTTTTTGTCAGTTGCCTACTGCTCACTCATACAAAAAGTGTACTTGATTTAGCCACTTCCATACATCTTGCTAAGTCAGTGATAGACAGAAATCGGAAGGTCTTCAGATGAAGTGCCTACTGCTCCTTTCATTCATGAGCCTTCAGTTTGTAATATCCTGGACACAGATTTACGGTAGCATTAGCATTCTATGATTTACTGGTCATAATTAATTCAGGAGAATCCAGATTAAATCAAAATGTAACATTTATTTTGCCAGGCAGGATTAAACATCAATTAAAAGGATTAAAATTAATACATCACACAACTTGATCAGCAGAAAATACAACACACAATTTAAAGCATAGTAAAAACAATTTCAAAGTGTCAGCATACCTGGCAAATATAGAGAGACACACAGCAATTGTGCATTGCATTCATATTCTGCTGTTCTGTGGCCACGGATTTGCGGGTCTTGTCTTTTTCTTGCAGGACCCTGTACGTTATAGTATAAAATTCGTTTTAATCGTTTAATCACCACAGCGTCTCCATTGGCAACACGCACGATTCGTGTCGATTGCAAGTGACGTCGCAGGTTTTGGTGTTAAAAATAAAGGTGTGCTAGTGCCAACAAACGATCCTTGCGGGTCTTTTGTGTTTGTGTCGCAAGTTCAGTGGTAGTGACGATTCTCTCTGGCCAATCCGTGTTCAGCAGGGTTTACACGTCACGTTTTGGTAACGGTACGGTTTACTTGGAACCCCAACCGAGGTGGTACTAAAAAAGGTACCAGGTACCAGGTACTGTACCCAGTGGAAAACCCCCCAAAAGTGAACCGTACGAGCCGTACCGTGCTGTACCATGCAGTGGAAAAGCACCATAAGTGATGGTCAATACAGGAACGCAAGTGTCTGACGGCAAGTGAGAGTGCAAGTGAAAGTCTGCAGCCAGACACCTCTCCAAAAATTTCCAGCATGATGTTGCCACCACCATGCTTCACTGTTGGGATAATATTGCGCATACAGTGGTGCCTGGTTTCCTTCAGACAAGACTCCTGGAAATGAGGATTATCAGACCAGAGAATCTTGTTGTCACAGCAAGAGTTTTTTTAACCAAGCAGACATTCATGTGTCTTCACTGAGAAGAGGCTTTGAGCCATTCTGTCATAAGGCTAATTCACACCACACCGACAGACACTGATCAATGCCAACAGTCACCAGATTACAGTATGGCACTTCTCAGACATTCTAATACATGACAAACACAGATTCAACATGTTCAATCAGCAAAACCAAGTAACGACCAAAAGCAAAAGGGTAACACATTGATTCGCCAAACCCTGATAAACATGTCTGTTGCCGTTGGTTGTATCTGTCACTGTGGTGTGCCCTGGCCTATATATAAAGTTAAGATTGGTGGAGTGTTTCAGTGATGGCTGTTCTTCTGCATGTTTCTCCCATCTCTACACAGATCTTTGGAGCTCAACCACAGTGACCATCAGGTTCTTGGTCAACTCTCTTATCAAGGCCGGTCGGGTGGCCAGCTCTAGAAAAGTCTAAGTCTGATTATTCCAAAGTTCTTCTAATTCTTTTTTCATATGTGAAAAAATGACTTTTCACTAGGCTTGCAAAAAAAAAAAAAAACAAAAAAAAGTAGTATGACAAACAAGGGTTCTGAATACTTTCTGAATGCTCTGTAATTTTAAATCTGGACACACCTGCTCTTCTCTTTCTCTTTTCTAACGATGCTTATTTTTAAATGAACTTGATTTGCATCTTTTCTGCAGAGGAACCACAGCACCTGAGTGCTTCCTCTTTCTTGTAAACATACTCCTTCATTTTTCACCAGTCAATCAACCTTCCCAGAAGGTCTGCGTGCCAGCCTACTTGTCTCATGCTCCGGTTTCTGGACTTCCTAATAGTGTTCTAACCTCAGACTCTGCCACAGGTGAGATCTCAAGGAGCAGTTTGCTCATATGTTCCCAATATGATGGAATTCTTTCTCATTTACTGTCACAATAACATAACATGATTTGATTTCCATTGTTAGTGCAAAGGGCCTTTTGGTGTGTTATATTTGTGCTGGGTGTCATCTTGGTTATTACTGGTGGGTTCATCACAATTTGTGCAACCCCAGGGACCAGCTATCGCCTTTATGAGACTGGAGGGGCTCTCTTTATAACCGGGGGTGAGAAAATAGTTGCCAAAACATCCAATTGGCCAGTGATTCTATAAAGGGGGGGGAGGTGGGGGGGGGGGGGGGGGTGATTTGCTGAAACATTCACGTCTTTTCTCCTTCATTTCCATGCAGGTAATCTATCGGTCTGTAGTGATGCTGTTTGCTGTGTGGGTGCAGGTCTCAGACTCTTTAGAGGTGCGGTAGTCCTCTCCAGGCCAATGCCCTTAGTGTGCCCCAGTCTGCAGCTCAGTGTGCACTATGGTCCGTCTTTTATGCTGGCTCCCACTGCTGCCTTCCTCTGCCTGCTCACTGGCCTGCTTCTCCTGCTTATCCCATCAGTCAGCAAAGCATCAGCCAGAGACACAGAGAATCAGCCATTCTCACTGCGAGAGGAATGTGTGTAGAGTTATGTATATATGACAATGATACTTTCCCAATATTTAAAGTATTTTTTTCTGTTATCATTCACTCCCCCTTTTCTGAATGTTTATAGTTTTCTGCCCTCCATATACCACAAAAGGAGATTTAGGAGGATATTTTACATGAGAATATAATTGAAATTTTGAACACATTTTCATTAAAGCAATAATTAAATGTATCTGGGGGCCACAAGGGGGTGCTACAGGGTTTACAGAAAAGATTTTATAAATATCAATGATAATTTCATCAGATATGTTAAATTTATCTTTATTATCACTATTTCAAATAGCTTTTAAAGGTGGGAATTTTTAACTTTTTTATTCTACTGACAGCCACAGCTCTGAAAAGCTCCTAGTTACCATTCACTTTCACTGTATGAAAAAGAGCAACCCCAACATTTTGATAAACTTCTACTTGTGTGGAGAAGAAAAAAAAATGTGATAACTGAATTTTATTTTTATTACCAGATGAACTAATTTCTTTAAGACTGTTAAAAGTTCATAATGACAGATTAATGTAAATTCTGAGTTTAAGCACTAAAATTGTTGCAATAAACTATAAAACGAAAAAGTGGAGAAACAGCCTAAATACACACACATACAGTATCTATTTTGAAAATATTTGCATGTAATTACATGTATATATTTATATCCATATAATTCAGATTTTATATTCATATATTTAATATATAAACATAACATGTTTTCTTAAATATATACATGCATGGGTGTGTATATATATATACATAACAGCATAACTGTAAACTAAACAAAAACTTTTATTTTTGGATGTGATTAATCGTGATTAATCGGTTGACAGCACTAATTATAATATAATTATTATGGAAATATATATATAAAATATACATAACGTGATATATCCTCCTGACTACCAGCTATGGAGTTTAGTCCTCTGTAGAGGACATTATGTTTTAACGATTTCTATGAGATCTTACATGTCACAGTTTTAACTCTGGATGTCCTGTAAGAGCACATACAGTGTTTTTTTAGAGATACCAAATGTTTGGAAGTTCGACTCAAGAGCCACTCCGCCATAGCTTGGTCTTTAAATATGGCTGACAATTTAGTGATCAAATGTAACACCCTTATGGAAATATGATAATAGTTGCAAAAAAAATAATTAATCTTTAAATCTGACTAATTTTCAGATTGTTTGTCAGAAATCAACATCTTCAGGAAAAAATATTATGTTTCTTTCAATCAAGAATCAAAATATGATCTTCTGTTATGAAACAGGATATAAATTTCATACATGTCCACTGTAGAGGACACCAAGCATGTTTATTAGGCATTTTAGGAGACACAACAAATGAATAAATATATCCCTATGAAATATTATTTATTATTATGAACATCATACTCGCCAATTATTACTCCCACTATTACACTTATTTTTTCATTATACGTTGTCCCAAAAACACATTAACATGCAAATTAGATACAATTTATAGATACATTGTATATAAGTGGAAAAACTGTTCATGGACATTTTGCATAAAGAAAAGTGGTATATCAAATCCTTCTGTTAAATCTTTCATAACATAGTTGAGAATCATCTTTATATAAAGTTTGGTATAAAAAATAAAATGTATTTGTGATTAAAACAAAAATCCAACTGTTTTTGCATTTTCATGTCTATTCATGTCTTTTTATTTGATTAAAACAGGACTTTTTAAAGTCCTGGTGTCCTCTACAGAGGACATAGCATAACATATGTCACATCTATGTATGTATGTATGTATGTATGTATGTATGTATTATATTGTTTAGAGAACAATACATTTGGGTTTACTTAGATTTGAATTTGTGCAAAAGGAAAATATACTTACATTTGAGGGTGCATTTAAATTGGTTAGAGCATAAATATGGCCTCTGTCTTATAGAAAGTAACCACTAGAGAAAGTAACCACTAGAGAGCAGTGTTGCTTCAGATCTTGAAAGCTGTCACAATTATGGAAGAAGCGCTCACCCTAGGGAACTGTGGGACTTATCCAAAAGCTGATCCCAGATAGCTGAAACAACAGTGCTGAGATTGAAAAATAAATCACTGCTTTATGAATAAGACAGGGGAGCTCAGATAATAACTGTACATTTGAAATAAACATGAATCAAATTGGCACATTTTGATCAAACCTCATGTGTTCTCCATTTTCCTCTACAGTCATTCTTGCATGAAAGAATTACAATACATTCGTTGGGTCTATTGTCACACCTTTATAATTGGAAAAGGCAAACAGACCCCTGAGATGTTCCGAGAGATGGTGGAGTTTGACTTAGATGAAGTGAAGCGCCTCATCAGCGCAGATCTGTCTTTAATGTTTGACGCAACGCGCCGCACTGTTAATCTGAGTCGCGAGTTTGGCGCGTATAATTACACCTGGACCTGTCACATCCGCTTCCGCCGCCGCAACCAATTTAAACATCTCTGTCAGTCCCGACCGTCGTCAAACCACCGCAATGAATTGATGTTTTAAGGTAGGTTTTAATGAATAAGGGGGGAGTCGGATTCGGTCATATCACCTCAGATTAAATTTTTTTCTTTCTTCCACGGCGTCTGTTGGCAGATTCATTACCGGTGCTTGCCCACAACCCCCCGCACGATATTTTCCCAAAACGGCTCGACTGTCACCCGCACGGCTCGCGCAGTTGTTCGTCCCCCTCATCACCATCTTTGTCCCAGAGAGATAGAACTGTCCAAAACAATTACCTCAGGAGCTTTAATGACAAGCGGTGAATCATTTTAATCTCTTAGCACTTTATCTTGGAGGTACCTACGGTTAAAAGCGGCGACTAGATGCAAATACTTGACACTAAACTCGCTCGCACAAATAAATAAATAAAACATGCCAAAGTTTACTGCAAAGCAAGCAAAAAGGCCTCGTAAAGTTGGTGTCCCTCTCATTTTTGTGAATGCGGACATGAATGAAAAATGTTTAATGTTAAGTTTTAAGTTAACATGAAAAATTTGGTAACACTTTAAGGTGTCCTTGTTACACATTACAAGTACTTACTATTATAATAACAATATGCATAATTACATGCAATAAGCCAAACCCTAATCCTAACCATATAGTAAGTACATGTAGTTAATATTACTGCAATAATTTCAATTTATGATTATCACACTGTCCAAGGACACCTGAATACAGTGTAACAAAATTTAAAATGCATTTATGCTATAACTGTCTTTTTAAAAGAAAATCCAGTATTTATTATTGTCCAATTAAAATAGGCTATATAAAAATTATAAATTTTTGCAACAACGATAATTATGTGTGGCACTTAACATATTTATGTAGCCTATTAATTCTAAGTATTTGTAAAAAATACTTTTCATTTATAAAAAAAAAATAAATAATTTAAAAAAAAAAAAAAAGTATTAAGATGCGTACACTCACATATATTCAAGGTGTAAGGAAATATGCCATTATTTTATTCTTGATGGTTACACCATATGACATTTTATTGTGACAATTAACTTTAAACTGCACTCCATATGATTTTATTCAATGCAGGCCAAAGTCCAAAGACCGCTTGTATACATGGCTCTCATTTTTTGGATCATACTATTTATCTAGAGGACACACCCAGGGGGCACAATTACCTCATACACATGCTAGCCAAGAAGAGAAAATGACTGTTTCTGGATTCAAGACCTCTCAACCAGGGGACCTGGTGTTGGACCACTGTCCCCTCCACAATTATGCTCACTTCTTCCTTTGAGTGCTGCCTGTTTATGAGTAGGCCCTCCGGAGGTCATATTCTGAGATGATGCTTTGTCTGGGCTTTTGCTCAAAGGGCCTGGGGCCTGGCATGTTGTCTCTGGAGAGGGCATTGGATGACTGCTTTTATATTTTCAGGGAGGAAAACAGACAGTTGATTTGAATCAAATTCTGGGGCCACAATCGGCAGTGCTGTGAACGTCTTCTGCATTGTGTGAATCCCACTTATATCTCATTTACAGAGAACTCTTCAGCAAAAGGCTGTTCTTTAATTTTCCAAAGATGCCAGCCAGCTCTCTCATTCCTTTGGCTATTCTCTGTTTCTCTCTCTCTTTTGCGCACTCACTCTGGCCAACACTTTTAGGGTCCATAATGAGTTCTGTGATTGCTGTGCGCCCCTGTGCCCCATGCTTCCCCTCTCTGCTCTGCGGCAGGTTAATGAGGATCGGAGAGATCAGCATGCCACTGTTAGACATGTCACACATGCTGAGGTGTTGAACAAACCCCTGTCCATCTTTGGCACTGAGCCTGGCAGACCCTCCTCTCTTTTACCCCGCCAGTGCTGCCCACTACTCTTTTTAGGAGAGATAATATTTACATACTGTATGTAGTGCATCATATTGTACTTTCTTTGTTTCCTTTTTCCTTATCTGTTTGTCTTCTAATCATTTGAATTTGAAAAGTCTGCTCAAATCTCTCCTCTTATTTCTATAATCTCACTTGGTTATTACCATTAGGCCCCAAATGTTACTAAAATTTATTTCCAAACATTCCCAAATTTAGGAGATTAGAAATAAATATGGATGCAGCAGCTGTAGTGGTGCTGATGGTTTATTGTCAGTTTGTAAGAGTTAATGACATGACAGTCTTAATCTATTCGAAAATAAATAAATTATGCAATTCATACATACAATTACTTTAATACACCTTTTATGTTTTTAATTTATAGACATTAATGAAGAGAAAGCCTAATTTAAAGAATGAAACACTTGTAAACAAACTTTTTTACTATGATTATATATTTTCAAATGTTATTTTATTTAAAAAAAAATTATAATATTTTCGCCTTTTATTTTGAGGATCGGAAAAGGTCCACGAGCCGGGACTCGACTCGATCGGCACCGACTACTATTATTATTTCTCAGGAAAAAAATTATTTTAACAAAACTTAGTTTTTTGCTTATTAATATTTAAAAAAACATCAAAATTATATCATTAGAAGGACTCCTGACGACCCTCATGAATGTTTTGTCAAGGTCAGTAAGTCTCTTAAAATATCAAATAATATGACCATTTTGAGGCAAGGTGTGACTGTTATGTATTAATAATTCAAGATATTTGTAAAAATACTTAAAATATTTAAGATGTGTACACTCCCAAGATGTAAGCAAACATGTAATTAATTTGGTTGCACAACTAATGGTTGCACCACGTGCCATTTTAGAGTCATTGATTGTAAACTTTTCAAAGTTTTTCATTTCAAATAGTACATTTTAAAGAAGTTTTTCATTTCATTATCACAGACACTCTTATTTATCACCATACACATTAGGGCTAGAAAACTTATTTCTTCTCACTAATGATCAGAATGAGTTTGCACCCATCCTCTCTTTTCTTCTGTCCTCCCCCTTTCAGCCTCTCCACAGTCTTCCTGAGAAAAATGATCGACACAGTGTACTGGAAGTGTGAGCGAGAGAAAGATTAAATCCAAGTTTCTTTCATCCATGAATGCTTTCATGTCTTTTTTCAAGCAGAGAATTATCAGTGCTGGTACTCGTGCAGCAGGGACTGATGGGAGAAGGAGGTGTGAAGAATGAAGAAGAAGTAAGGTCCCTGATGAAGAGGGATTTTACTGAGTATCCGCCTCTTTTGTCTGGAATTGTTTTGGTCAGGAGATTAATAAAGAAAGTGAGGCGACAGTCTAATCAAATATGTCATTGATCATTGAATCGGAGACTGACATGAAGAATCTCAAACTTGCAGTAGAAAAGACCAGTTCAGCTTCAAGATTTAAGGATCTTAGAAGGAGGGATTTACGTCTGACCTCAATACACACAATGTTTTAATGAAACAACTGAATACAGAGGCAGCATGAAAATGTTATTAAACCACCTCTGAAGGAAAAAAATAGAATATCAACCCTTTCTATAGAAAGGAATTTTTCTGATATTCCTGGCCCGTCTTCTAATCTCCTGTGTTTGGAGAAATTTTTTTCATTAAATTTGTGTCAGGACTAATTTTGAGGCGAATGAATACAGATGTCAGGGTGCCATCGGATCCCATGGCAGGGCTCTTAATGAGATAACAGGCTTTAGTCAAAGAATTAACACTATTGAAAAAATGAGATTAGCTGAATGGATGCAGATCCGGCTGGAACGGGGGCTTGGCTTGTGCCGTATCAGACTGAGAGACCTTCGCTGCCAAATCACAAATCTATTTCCAACGTCGGTATTAATTATCAAACTAAAGCTGCTGTTGCGTGTTGATTCATCAGGGTACGCTCCTGTATTATCTCCCATTAAGCGGAAAAAAGGAGAGATTATGTGGGCCTTCAGGGGCGTTTTATAAATTCTATGAGACTGTTAAACCATGTCATGGACTTTGGAGGATAACACCACCACGGTCCTATGTGCAAGCTTCCTTTGCGTGTGCTAAAATGCACATTTAAGCCTTAAATTTGATTATTTATTTTAGTTTTCAATTAACTTTGAGCATCTTGGCCCAGTATGGAGGAGTCGACTTGCAGAGGATATGTGCTTTGTGTACATATAGACAGCATATACAAGAGTGCTTGATGGTGTCTGACCTCTCGTGCGAGCTGTTCACTATATTATACTCTGCATTCTAGGACTGAATAGCCATACAATAGCTTTCTATTCGTGCTTGCCTGGCATCCGACATAAGGATTAACATAAACGCACATTTTCTATTGTGGAAGCGATGGGTGCTGGCAATGCAGTTTGCATGTAAGATGGTATGCCAACTTACCCAGATCTAGATGCAACACCCATGTGATTGGGGGAAGGAGTTGAGTTGATTCAGTGCCGC
The DNA here is from genome assembly GCA_018155175.1 of Sinocyclocheilus anophthalmus. Classification (NCBI taxonomy): domain Eukaryota; kingdom Metazoa; phylum Chordata; class Actinopteri; order Cypriniformes; family Cyprinidae; genus Sinocyclocheilus; species Sinocyclocheilus anophthalmus. The sequence continues at coordinate 99,510 of JADLZN010006194.1, read as the reverse complement.
ATTGATTGGCAGCCTTGTCTGTGGCAGTGCCTTGCTGATTATCCCAAGCACACAGGGAGCCTATCACAATCACACAGGTAATAATCTCCCAGTTGCACGCTGCTATTTCACACATGGATGCGGCCTGTGATGAGAAAAGTATGTCACAGTATCGATAAATAATTATGAGTGATGAGACTCTTTTCCTGTATTGGAAGTTGGCTGAAATGACTTCATAAAGCCGGGGGATTGTGGGAGAGGTGATGTCGTGACAGCATCTTTCTGCCGGCTCACAATCGCACCATGATTATGCAGTGTGAGCACATCTCGCCGTCCAGCGTGCATGTGAGCATCTCGGCTTTCGACTGATGCTCTGGTGGTTTATGCATTTCCCATCTGATGAGTCTTGATACGCTGATCAGAATGGTATTGTTTGCCCTATTGACAATGACAACTCTGACGCCTTTGCTGATGTATTCTGGCGGACTCACTGTTTAAAAATGGAAACAAGGAAGGTGACACCTGAAGGAAAGCAATGGGTACGTGTAAAATAAAAAAAAAACAACAAAAAAAAAAAAAAAAAAAAAAACAAGAAGGAGATTGAAGAATGACGAGGCAAAGGGCAAGACAATCAAAAAAAAAAATAAAAAGTGACAATTATAAACAACAGAAATGTACAGAAGGAAAGAGAAAGTATGAATGGAAACAGGAGAAGAAATGGGAGAGTAAACAGTCGTAAGAGCAAAAAAGGGAGATTTAAAAAGAGAGCAGGGAAATGAAAGAGAGAGAGAGTGTTGCAAAAGATTGGGTGTGGGTGCAGCGGTAGATGGGAGGGGGACAAAATGAGACCAAATTTTCTTTGGCAATCTCGTCTCTCCTGCTGCAGGTGTGGGGCTATTTCACTAAAGCAGGCCAGACGCGAATGTCATTAGTTCCTAAGCCCCAGGTGAATTTGCCACTGTTCCACATGATTAACCCAGATAATTGTGTGTTGATAGCGAGCATGGTCGATGGAATACAATTTTCAGGCCAAGATTCCTAAACAAACAGCTCAGCAGAGGGCTGGGAGGTGAGGGTGTGTTGTGCGTCTGTGTGAGTCTGTGTGCATGGTTTAGGTGGTGTGGTGAGCGGTGAATGGCTTCGGTGTAACCTGCAACACCTTGCAAAACAAAAATAGTTTGGTGCTGTAAAAAGTTGGGTAACTATAGTCTTAAAGGTGAACATACTAGAAAAACAGCAGACAACTATAAATTATGTCTATAGCGTCTTGTACTACAGTATGGAAGAAGAATGTATCAATGCTTTGTAGTTGCAGTTACTTTGGCTTCTTGTTACAATGCTCCCTATACTTCGAGATGCAGTCTCAAAAAAAAAGGCCCTTTCCAACGACCATCAACCAACAATTGGCCAAGGTGCCTTCATGATTTCTCATCGGCGTGGGCAGGGCGCGCGCTCTCACTGGGCCCAGTCCACGTGTAAAGCTAACAGGCCGCGGCCATTCGGCACTCTATCTACATTTACATCCTTGAGACATTTCAAAGAGGGGTTCCACGCTAAGCTCCTGTCAGAAATATCCGTTCATATCAGCTCGTCCGCATCAGTCAAGGCATGGCATCCGTGAGCGCTATGCCTTCAAATCCAGTGCATCTCTGGGCGTGGTCTAGTAGATGGAATGAGGTGACCTTACTTACTACGTTTCGGCAAGGGCTTAACGCCGACATTCGCCTTCAAATGGTGATTTTTGATGACACTGTGGGCAAACAAGATCTTCTCCACATTGATGGGTTTTTTTGTGCAATATTTTGAATAAACAATGCAGCAGCACCGCATCTAGTAGGTTCAACTGGATAGGCTAACAAAAGCGTTAAATGCAACCACACTTACATCGTCATTGCATCTTGTGTGCCATTGATAGGGCTGCCTGACACACACCTAAAATTCGAATGCAAAGTTTTTGCATTCAAATGTGGATTTTTATTTTAAATTTGACAAATATTAGAAATTCGATTTTTTTATTTGACAGCCCTACAAGGAAAGCCCCTTATATTTGAGAGTGGCTACGCATGAATTTAAAAAAAAATGGACTGTAACCGTACATTTAAAAGAATGATGCATTATTGGAATTTTAGCGTATTCGCCATTGACCTTAAATTGCAAAAAAGAATCCAAATCCGGGCTGTTTCCATTGCAGTTTTGCAAAATATTCCTTTTGCGAAATGCTTGTGAACCGAAAAACTTTTTTGCGAGTTTTTGCGAAATGTGTAAAATGTGAATTTGGGGCAGGAAAATCTGTTTTTCTAAATCAATAGCAAGTGGGAATTCCATTTAATGATGCAAATGGTGTGGAAATGGTAGAATTCACATATAAGAGGTTTGTCCCTAAATCACTGTATTATAAACTTATCAAATCACAGTATTCTTCTCAAGGTTATTAATTAAACAACAAAGGAGTTTTTGAATTTAAAGGTCAACTGTGTACTTTTATAGTCTGGCTTCACACTTCTAATGATCCTGGGGTGGTTTAATGCTGTGTGGAGTAATCATTTAGAGACCAGTACATGCAGTTATGATGGAAACAAAATGAGGAAGGAAAACAATCAGGAAGTGCTCAAAACATGTGACCACCAGAATATCATCGCTGCAGTGATTTGCAAATTAGAGCCCGCTCTTTGTTCTAATTCTTTTAGGCAAGCAAATGTTGGTGTCATTCTCTCAATTTTCATGAAGAAGCTGCTATTCCAAAAAAAAAAAAACGAAAAAAAAGGTGTCTAGTTAAAACAACTCATTCTTTTAGAAACACTACAGTGCCTTTGGAAATAGCCACGAATGTTCTCAAAGATTAATGCTGTTTTTCTTCATCCATATCCGTTAAACGTCATTACCCTTGATAGACAACACGGTCTCAAACTTAACAGACAAACTTTTTTCACACATTATTAGTGAAATGCCATTTATATGAGCGTGAATATGTAAACAAGGAGTCATTAATAATGTTTTCAGAAAATACATATTCATGGTACAAATCAAAGAACAATGGTTCCTGCATCATTTCACTCAATCTTCACACAAATGACAAAACCCAACCCTCAGCATCTAATATTTGCATATCATTTAAATATGACCATTTGTTGCGCCTTAAGACTTGTGTGAAGACCTCCATCTCCATCTTAGCAGTATACTACAGCAGCAGGCTTGTATCAGATCAAATTCAGTTTATCACTGTTTGAAAGAACTAGTACACTTTTGCTCTGTGGAGTGTCATGACCTGCCAGTAGCATAGGTTTTATAAAGTGTGAAGTCACCATCACATCAAACACCCTTTTACATCACAGGATTGGCGATGACAATTTAAAAAGGTGCTAGATGTGGCAACACATAATTAAATGCATTCAGTGGGTACAGTTGACTTCTTTGACTTGGGGAGAGGGTACAAAATTAGTTCTGAGCCCAGTGAATTTCATCTCTGTCCCTGCATAAAGTGGGGTCCAAAAGTCTAATTGAGGGGGGGAAAGAATAAAAAAAAAAAAAAAAATTAAATTTATTATAAAAATTAAAAGCCTAAAATGAAAATAAAATTAAAATAATATAGATTTTTGTTTTGTAACAGGTTATATAGAATATTAATAGTAGTATATTGAGAGATTTTGCATATAGTCCACTCTTAAAAATAAGAGGATTTAGTGTGAAAAGGTCTTTAGATTTAAAAATAATATTTTGGAACCTTTATTTTCAAGAGTGTAAGTATTTTAATTTTTCAGTTAAACACTTCATCAAAAGTGTTATCCTTTCTGATAATATATTTGTATAATTTGTAAGCATGTTGTGTTCGATAAGAAAAATGTAAAATAAAAGCATTTTACTAGTGGTCTCAGAGTTCTAGTTTCCCACTGTATACATATTGCAGTTTTTCATTTGAAAATAGGATCCTGTTATTAGGCATACTTTTAAGGTAAAACATAGCACACATCAAAAGATAAAAGCCAGAGAGGTGTTTCTGAATGAATTCAGCCACTGCCTGTTAGACCATCCCACAATCCATCAGCCACAAACACAGCATACAATCATGAAGATTCATTGGGATTGTTCTAATATGGGACATTTCTCTGTGCTGAACAGGCAGGCTCCTTAGACCAACCAGTACTAACGGCTGGCTCATTGATTTGTCGAGGACATGCAGAGATAAGAGGACAAACAGACAGTGAAAAGAGAGGAGGTGCTGGAATACAGATTAGCATTCTGATATTGATCCCTCTTTGGGGTTCTCCTCCTTGAGGGTGTAACTCACTCATTTTACACTCCAATATGAGCACATCGTTACTGTACATGTAAAAGCTAGGCTTCTTTTAAAAATAAACTTAAGAATCTAGGATTTAGAGACACAATAATTCAACACATAATAATCACAATAAGTGGTGAAAAATCAGGCTGAGTGAGTATAAGTCTCTGATCTCGCGACTAACTGATTATACTGTGACTGAGGTGCTCTTTTCTGCTCTTTTCCTATAAGGACTGCAGCGACAGATGAAAGCTCATTACGCAGCGTGGTGAGGAGAGGCGTGCAGAGGAAGTGGTTGGGGGAAGTGGGGCGCAGGGGTGGCTAATTGGGGTGTGTGATTACACCGGCTGCTGTTAGCAGGAATTAGGCAACAACAGACCCGGCAGTATGGCTCATCATCGCAGAGAGAAGAGAGTAAGGCGATATCGCTGATATTTCCCTAATTATACCAAACACCTTCCCTCTTGCAATATCACATAGCATAACACCAAAATGCGCTCATTGTCTACAGGCACATGCAAAAAGTAAAAGTCAGGCATTTGGAATCGCAACTTTTCAACTATTCGGCAAAGTGGTCACATTTACTGTTGCGTGGAAAAATGTTGTTGGTAAAATCCAGTCATTTCAATAGGATTTGAAGTATTTTGACTTCTGAAGAATTTCCCTATGCTAATTTTATGTGTTTGGATTCCAGTTTGCTGAGCTTTGACACAAATTCGCAGCGTCAACTAATATCATGTTTTGTTTCAGCAGTGACTGTATTGGTCGAGATTCGTAACAAAACTGAAGATCCACTACACTTTAATATTATAAAATGATCCATAAAAAGAAGGCTGTTTGGAAAGCAGTTATTTAGAGTTTGTTTGTTTGTTAGTCAGCTGAATAGCTTTAGGTTTTTATTTAGTCGTCATTATTTTATTTGTATCACATCCAGTCCCACTTTCTTTTGCCTGTGAAATTATTAATAAATGATTATTCAGACTACTTTTTTTTGTCAATTACCAGTAAAAGCAGAAAGCATTTAGGTTTATGTCAAGATGGCTGACAAGAAATAATAACAAACCTTATAACCACCCTAAATATAAGCAATACTGTACTACTAGCTCCTCTCACTAAATGTCTTGCTCTTTATTAATAAAAGTATCCGTCTCTATAGTAAATAGCAGCTGAGAGTTTCGTTATATGACTTTGCCCAGCAATTAATGAATAAATAACTACATAATATATGAGATCACGTCATTTGTTTCCCTCTGACATGCAGCAGAATGTTGAACTCTGACTATTTCAAGTTTCATAATGTGTGTATATTGTGCTCTAGTGTTTTATTATAAAAAACGAATCATTATATTATAGTTTACCTGCGGGAATAGTTCACTGATGGCGACTGATATAATGATCGATTTGTAATATATTGATATTAAATTGGCTGCAATATCTTAAAGATACTATCTTCAACAACACCTCACATTCTGGTGTGAGGAACCCCCCCACCAAAAAAACCAAACAATCCCATCATACTGAATTTACTTAAATTGATTTTACCTGTAATTAATTATGCAAAATAAGGTGTGCTGCAGATGTGCACGTTTAGATGTGTGATTCCCCAGGCATCACTGAATTGCTTGTTTCTTTAAGCTTGTTGGTGGAAAAATACTGCTTTCAGTTTATTTAAAGTTAATAAAAAGACATCAACTTTTAACTATGTTTTTCTTTCTAAAAATACCTAAACCTACTGGAAATGTTTCTTAATTTTCCCAAATAAATGGGTCACTTAGCCATTAAAATGTTTATTAGCAACTGAAAAAAGCACAAATGTCAGGACATGTCAAAACTTCTCCAGGGCCCAAAACACCCCTCGGACCCCAGAGGGTTAATAACCAGCAGAATTTGGTGGTATAGGTAAAGCCATATGGTTCTGTGGCTTGTGTTTACGACTTCAGCTGAAGTAGCTATTATAGCTCTTTTGTCAATGACAGAATTTTCACTTTTGGGTTTCTATCCATTTGCGACTCATTTATTTTGGGTCTACATTTTTTTCTCATGAACCTTACTTGACCAACCAACAAAAAAAGTGCAGGAAAGCCAACGTCAGGCCACATTTAAGTTTCCCAGAGGTACACTGCTTAGGTTGTGCACCTCTGACAGGAGTTTCCATCTTTTTCTGAATGTCCTGTCGAATCATTGATTTGCACTTCATTCCAGATCATTCTCTCCCACTGCAAAGCCTCTCTGTTTGACTTCCCTGCACAAAAGCCAAAGAAACAGAAAGGACAGGGTGAATTAGAGAGAACTGACATCAAGAACAATGCCAGAACTCTGCTTTGATTTTGCGTCACTGGTAATATACGCCAATACTAGGTCACAGAACCAAAGAATGTGTATCCTGTGTTCATCTCTGTCTGACTGTATCTTCTCTTTCAGATGGTAGCTGTCCATTACATTAAAGAAGCCTAAAAGGAGACATCAGCAAATCTTTTGTCTTTCAATGTGAGATCTGGAGGATCTTTAAATTACACCTTGTTCAAAGCCTGAACCTTGGCCTAAAGTGTCCAAAGATAACCATTAACTGTCCCTTTTAAGTGTTTACATTAAGTGTACCATAAAGTTTAGATGAAAATGCCATGTTTAAACTGCTCTGCTAACAGTCTCTGATTCTAAACCAATTCTGGACACTTGAGACTGTCTACCATTAGTTTTTAAAATACCAACTTTGCAATTTTTAAATGAATTGTTAATGGATAGTTGATGGTTTTTAACACAAATGTATACTATTGAACTTGATTTCCTTTTTAGTATATTAAAATTTACATTTCATTCAGTCACAATCACTTCAGGCTGTAAGTACTTTATGGAGATTAAAATATATTTAACTTAAAACAATGTAAATACGTTTTAAAGAAACATCAGTTCTATGCCCTGACGGAAGGCTGAGGTTAAAAAATAGAGTAGGCTATACTTTCAATACGATTTATTATTTATATAATAGTTTAGATTGATCAACTCTCCCAATACTTAAAAAAAACATATATAATGTTTCACATGCTGAGTTCTACAAGGCCTGCTGATTCTGGTAAGCTTTGTAAATCAATTTTTTCATTTGAAATAATTGGGTATATATGTGCCAGCTCCATCAACTCCTCCACAGAAACTGCAAAGAAATTGTTTAGGATTTTTTCACAATTCTTGAAAAGAAGAAGTAGAAGAACATGTTGATAAAATGAATCCAAGATCCATTCAGTTGATACATAAACGTGTTTCTTCGGTTTTGTAGCCTGTTTCTTCTCAGTAAAATCTGTGGGCTGTTCTTCGTCAAATGCAAACCGCGCTTAGTGTCCTCTACCGCGGGTCACTAACACGAGAAGGTCTCCATGCATGGAGGAATAATGTAGAATTTGAGCTTGCGCTAAAATGACGTATATTATAAAACCATAACAAAACACCCTTATAAGCCGGTGTGGTCTCTTCAGTGTGGTCCAGAGCTTCACTATCAAAGCTACAGGTGCTGCACAAGTGGAGGACATCAAAAGCACTGCACCTCCTAATGAAACAATGTTGTTACAATAGGCTACTTGTCTTTGAACCTCATCTAGTACCTTGCGACAAAAGCTCAATGAATAAACACCAAACCATGCAGAACTACCCCCACCGCCTTCACCCACTGGCGCTTTGTTTCTCAAAATCGTTTGCAATGTTTTTGCCTAGCTATTAAATGAAACGGCCACAACAGAGCAGAAGATCAACAAACGTCAGATGTCCCTCGATATTTACAATTTTTCACCGAAGAACGTTGGTCTTTTTTTTTCTCCCAAAGAGGATTCAAATTAAACACTTGCTCTTTAGGCCTACTGATGCAGGCATAGCCTATCCGATTAGTCAACATTTGAAGTGGATCAAAAAAGTTAATCAAAGTTGTCCGAAGACAAGAACGTATTTTGGTTTTAGGACAACTTTGATGAAAGGTTTTGATCCACTTCAAATGTTGAACTAGTTTAGTTTTTCGTTTGGGTGTGAATAATGCAAAGAACTGCAGTTACACCCTTGTCCACTAGATGTCACTAAAGTATTTGATAACACCGAACCGAGCGGGTTGCTGTGTTCACCTTCTGGAAATCTGCAGGCAAACACTGAATTATCTGATCTCTGCAGAACTTCTGTTCAGGCAGAACCTACCTATTAAACACTAAAGAATGCATATTAAGCTTATAAGAATATTTAAACAACTTACCAGTAATACATTTAGGAGTTATTGTGCAATTTAACGCCTTCAGACCAGGGAACAGCTAGTCGTTAAGAAATTGGGGATCAGGAGAAAATTGGGCACGGCAAGGTCTGCAAAATCAAGACGGCGCCCCCTGGTGAACCGAGAACACAGAAATCCTCTCTCAGCACGCTTCGTGAGGCTATTCACCTGCAACAGACGGACATCTAACAAACCAGAAAATATAGACATTTATTAAACGACCATATGTTAATTAAGCTGCTATTTCTTTTTAGTTACACATTGTATTCTCATATGCCGCAAAAGCTTGTATGAGTAACAAATAATGAAACAATTGCAATGTGTTCTAGTACAGCCTAAAGTGTATTATTTTCTTTTTATTAAATGAGAACCAAAAGACCACTTTAATTTGCCTGTAATCTCACAATGAAAGAGTTGGTCTTTGGCTAAAGGACATTACTTGCGGTCAAAAATATGAACATATTTAAACAATATGAATAATGTTAATATTTTTCTCAATTGAGATTTGACTTTTAACAGCCAGTTGGAAAATGTATAATGAATTGTAGGCTATTTTATAGGGACATATTCATCATTAAGTTTTATTTTTTTACGTGAGCTATAATGCTAGAAAGACATTAAATATGCCAGCCTAATTTTAGGCAGCAGATAATAATGCACACATTGTTTGATTATGCATTGTAAAATTCCAAAATCATCATCACTGAAAAGAACAGCAATAGATTTAATAATACCGAAATAAGTATCAACATCTGAGCATAAATAATTGCAGAAATTAACAATAAGTGTCACAGAAGCAAAATACATTGATATCATTTGCCTTAGAGACAATGCATTTATTTGAATAATATTATGTGCAAATGATATTGCCTGTTTCTCTTCCACTGACATTTAGTTTTTCAAAAATCTTAGTAAAAATGCAAAATGATAATGAATATCCAACAGATAAGATGCCTAAATATCATGATTTACATTATGGGTTATCACAGCATATGGCAGGTTTGTGTGATTGATGAACTCAATTCAGTTACACTAAAAGTGATTTTAATAGAATTATTTTCATCCCGCATTTGGATATAATACTTTCTTAATCTACATTACAAAAGAAGAAATTTAAATATCAGGGGATAAATGCAGAATTTAATGAATAAATAATGATATCTCTATATATATATATATTATATATAATATATATATATATGATATATATATAATATAAATAAATAAAATCATTTCTTTCTTTCTTTCTTCCTTCTAGTAGGGGGCAGTGTAATTGTGGAGTAACTTTAATTTTGTATTTGTTCCCTTCAAAATCTCTGTTACACATCAGGTTGTTTAGACAATGCGTGAAGACATTCTGCTGTGCATTTCTATAACAGAAGTTGTTTCAGGGTTGTAGGTAGGAAGGGGAAAAAATGACACGAATGAGTACAAATTATGTAAACATTATGTAAAACATTATGTAACCTGGTTGACAGTTAGCAAAAATCACAATGTAAACTCCACAAACACATAACTGTTTTATTATTATAAATAATGACTTCGAAAAACCCAAGCAAAAGTTGAAGACTCAAGTAACATTCTGAATTTATCTCCAAACGTCGATGAGAGGCTGGATCTACAGAACGCAGAAGAACATCATGGCAGATAATTGAACTCCGTATTAAACTGCGCACCATGGTTTTAAAAGGCCTGTCTGAATGTTCTTTTACCTGCTGCCAAATGACTTACATTTGCATGTCATTGGCCGCCCCTACTTTCATCCAAAATAACACTCATTGCGTAATAACAAGATGAACTGTGTCAGAATACCTACTGATGCTCCAGTGCGGAGGTACATCTGCCTGCCTCTCTTCTCCCGCCGCACGCTGTTTAGAGCTGCACAAAGGGTGATGGGCAGTTGTTAGGTGGACACTTGGGCTTTTGATTTTTAATTGTAATTGTAATCCTCTCCACTTGAGGGCTGAAAATGTGCCGTTTGAAATCTGGACGGAAGATGGAGGGGGAGAGGCGATGTTCAGAGAGGCTCTCTTCATGCTGGCGATACATTAAAAGGTTTAATCCAACTGAAATGTAAATCACAGTTCTTGAAAACAAATTAAGGGGAAAGATAACAGAGCCGCACACCATCAATACACCATCAGCCCGGTCTCCGGCGTGGCCTACTCTGTGCCTGAAATTACGCCAGACTTGTTACCATGGGTAATGGTACACTGTCAGGTGGGCTGATTGCAAGGTTATGGTAAACAGAGCAGTCAGACGGCGCTCGATGAATTGAGGAGAAGAACAGACAGGCCATCACAATCACCCGGCGGTTCAGACAGACCGCACTCACTTGTGGTTACGGTGATTCCTCATAATTGTGTATTCAACTTCAGTGATTTTGCGGGGCCCCCGCACATTGTTTTTCTCTGTCTGACATTATGAGCAGTGTAATTGTAGAGTAACACAACAGTGCTGTCTACCTTGACCCTACGTTGAGCCGAATGTTGCGCGACAGATGCGACCCTCTCTGAGCATTGCGTTTTTATGGTGATTATTGTTGCCCAAGAAATACTTTCATCTCTCAAATGTATCTACTTTTGTCTCAAACCTTCCGAAACAATGCAGGACCTCAGGGTTTAAGGTTAGGAGTTAAAGCAAAGGCAGATTCGAGCCTTACCATTGTACCATGCATCCGTGGCGTAAAGGAGTTCTGGGTGTTGTCAGTAAGAGAGGGACAGGTCAGCCCGCTGACCAGTTTTTTTCCCCTGCGCTTCTCTTTTATCCCCTGTGGCACCATTATCCACCTCAATCAGTCTCTTGTTTGGGCCTCTTTGACTCAATTAAGGAGAGTTGAAGTTACAAATTTGTTACAAATTAAGCTTATTGAGATCCTGAAAAGTTGAGCTGGGCCACAGAAAGGGTTGAAGTAGTTTGGATGAGTGTAGCCGAGCTTGCCCCTCATCCCTGGCCTGGGGCCCCGATGCTAGCGATACCCTGAGGTCTGGAGAAGAGGCTATCCTTCTGGAGCTCCCTCTCCATTAGGGAACAATCACTGGCATTGTTAGCCGTGGAAGTGATGAGATTGCAAATGGAATCCTGCTGGAGGAAACAAAGATGGTGGGATCGTTTTAGTGCAACTGGAGCTCTAGGCAGGTGCCCCTCTCTGAGTCTTTAATTGATCTCATTTGTTACTTATACCTCCCGATCAGACCGTTATCACCGCGGCCCCGTCACGGATGGTCCCGCCGTGTCACTGTGACGACAAGGTGATGGGTTGCTTGGGGGGTGCACAACCAGGGCGAGTAACCCATGCGAGCTGCCCCTCTACTCTTACCGGCTTCATTTCAGGAGCGCTTACCGTTGCCCTGAAACAGGACGCTCCCAAATATCCCAATTACACCGGCACTTCATGTCCTTTTGTAACAGGATTTCTCTTACTTTCCTCTCTGTACCACAAAGGGGCTGATTGTACTTCAAGCAGCGGCCCAAACAGGCATGTCTGTTTTACAGGAAGTCGGCGGATCGCATGTGTGGATAATTGCCCAAAGCTTTCAATGGCCTCCAGTAGAGTCCTGTAATAGTCCCGGAGTTATGTAAACTGTCATTTTTACAGCTGCCTCCTTACACCCCTTTCTTGGCTCCCATTTAAACTCATATAAACAACACTGTTGGTAGCATATACAGAAAGCTCATTATCTCTATGAGATTCAAACAGGCTGCCAACTTAGAGAGTTCACCTGACTGTATTTTATTTGTCGTTTTACTTAGAAGTTAATGCATTTGAGAAGCTACTAAAGTAAATCATTCTGCTTAGGCCTTTCACAGTTAACTATTAACATAAAAATAGTATCTGGTTGATGACGGTGAACTTTTCTTCACTTAAAGATCACTAGTGTTTCCGTGAAGTCAATGTGAGTGCGGCAACCAAGCAACATAGACTATGTCAGTCTTAGTTTAGTGAACAAATGAGCATGTGAGCTTAATGGTCCCTTAGGTGCAGCGGATGGTCGGTCAGTTCTTTTGTCTGATTTTGTTCCGTCTCTGTCTTTTTTTTTAACCATGTCACTGTCTTCAAAGTTGGTGTGAAGCTGTAGATCTCGCCTGGAGCCCAGTGTGCAGTTGAGTTGGTTGTAAGAGGAAGTGATGGTGGCTTTACAAACCCAATTAGCCAAATTCTATCTGATTTCAAAAAACAAATCACATTTTTACTTCACCCCCATCCGTCATCTGCCAATTTCCCTGGAAGTTAAAGTGCCACCAATTACTGCCCAGCGGCACTAGCTCTGGCACAAGCGCAGCATGTTTCAGGCATCGGGTGGCATCTTGTGTGGCTTGGTCTTTGTCAGCGGGAATGAGAATGAAATTAGACTAATAGGAGGCTTGTTTCCAGCCACTGATTAAAAGGCCTAGAAGTTCCTCGGGCATTGCCTAGATCCAGGTCTACACATCCTCGGAGAGAGAGAGAGCGAGAGCGAGCGAAGGCGAGAGGTGGCTCCTGTAATGTCATTTCGGACATCAGCACGTCTGTCTCCTCAGGGTCATTCTTCCTCAGACTTACTTTTTTGTCCACGGAACACGGGCGAGGAAACACACTCTTCCTTTGGGGTGCTAATTAAGGGAAGCATCCAAAATTAATCAGCAAATTCATTAGGGCGAAGGGCGATCTGTTTGAAGGCTTGGAAACAAAGTGCGCTCGAACCAGGCACAAAGAAGCCCTCGGCTATGGACTCAGAGAAAAACAAGTGCACAGACGGCGATCTGACACAAAAATTCATATAAGTATAAAATTTTACACTCATTTTTCTTGTCAGCTTGTCACATTGAATTATAAAGGTTGATTCGCTTATCTGGCTAGCGAGATCATACAAGCCCGGTCATCTGAATATCATTGCATGGTCAATGTCTTCAGAGAGAGCGAAGAGCGCATCAAAAGACACTTCAGAGATGCTTGAGCATTGCAGAAGGCGCTGCTGAACAGACGCTGTGAAATTACCCCCCCCCAAAAAAAACAACCGAAAAAATCTGTAAAATCTGGGGATGTTTCACAGCCTGACTTGGCCTTGTGTTAACGTCACACGCTTGCCCAAACCCTGCCATTCTGTTCGGCGCCTTACCACCCCCTCAGAAGAACATGACACGTTCTCCCTCCAAAGAAATCCATGCTTCTTTAAATGCTGCAGATTAAATGTCTTATATAACTGCTTCTTTTTCTTTTTTGTCTTTCACATTCTCTCTTTTTTTTAAAGCATTCTCTAATTAACGGAGGGCCTGGAGGCTATTTGTGACCTTTTGCTATGTAAATATGAGCAGGCCCTGGCATGTAGACTGCCAGGAAGAGCTTGGAGACAGAGGCAAACCCTGTGTTGCAGCACTCTGGGCATCTTTGGCACTTTGCTAGTGATACGATGGCGCGAGGTGTTTGTTTGATAATGGCAGTTGACTGATTTTTTGACAGGTGCTTTTGACACTACAGTCTGGTGCAGCATGCATGCAGCGACTGTCTGCTGTCACTCATCTACACTTCTATTAGAGTCTCCTCTATGAAGGTGCCTCAAATGTGCCGGAGAGGTCAAAGTGCCCATGTTTTCATATATGCTGTTCCGGATTTTTAGATATGCATAAACTCAGTCAGTGATAACATTTTAATTTAAAATATATTCTATACAATACTTTACATGTTTAAAAGCTTTGTGCAAGGGACAAATTGTGTGGTTTTATAGTATATAATATAAATACACCTTTAAACTCACTGTATTGCATAGTACAAACTTCACATTTAAAAGTGCATCTGGTTAGATTATTGTGCTTATGAATAAGTCAAATTCATTGTATTTTACAAAGTGCTTTGCCGTTTTGTGTTTGTGGAATTTTTATGGTTATTTTATCATACACTCATTGTAAACAACTGGTGGTCATTAGTGCGAATTGTGTTATATGTTATTTTGACAACACTTTTCTAAATTATTGTAGAATTATTATTTTGAAATTTATGACCTCATTAATTGACTGACATGGAATATTTATACTTTTACATCGCAAGACTTTAAATGGGCAAAAACATGATTTAAACTTCAAAGAAATGGTAATTGGTCAGATCACCTAAAATATAAATATTTCACTGTACATTTATACATTTTAACCTTATCTTGATTAAAAAAGCTCATAGACATGTTTTTGGTAAAAAAAAATACCCATATGTATTCACAAGAAGGCACAAGGAGGTTCTCAGAAGACACAAAGTCTGCTTACATATGCATTCATTCAAGTGAACATGACCCAACAGAGTTTATATTTCTTTGCCAATTATTGAAATTTAGTTTAAGGAACCCCTGAGACAGCGCTTAAAGAATAATAAATAAAAAAAATTAATAATTTCTAAAAGGCAATTAGTCAGCAACATTCCGTAATATATCCCTTATTTTAGATAAAAACAGTGTAATCAACAACATAATTCTATATAATAATAACACTGATTTTTCAGTATCTGCTTTCACTATTTGCAAGCAAATTAAATTTTTAAACTGTATTATGGCTGGAATGATTTTAATACTATGGCATTCTCCTTAAATTGTCTTTATCTAACAGAACTGGAGAAAAAAAAGAATAAATAAAAAAAATCAATAACTTTTGCTCATCAAATAAATTCTTGTTTGTGTTGGTCCTCTGAGTTATGCAGGCGAGATGTTCTATAGGCAGGTCTTCTGATTGCATGCTGTTTTGAAATGAATTATTTTGAAGGTTGGCGATTCTTGATTTTCCTGGCTTTTTTTGACCTGTTCTCTGTCCACAGAGCCACTTACAGAGTTTTTGCCCACATTAATATACATTTTAAAAAGCAGTAAATTAGCACATCACTAAAAGAGATGAATAGCAATTTGCATGTTTTGAACTGTGGAGTGGTTTCATAATTAGCTAAAATCTAATGTGCTTTAATTTGGCAGAATAATCAACATAGTGTGCCAAAATAAGTAGCGGAAATTGGTTGACCTCTACACAGGTGAAGACAGGAGAAACTTGCACATTTTCACATACAAAAAGTATAGCCCTGGAGTGAAAGACACATTTTTTAAAACAGGTACCAATGACCTACAGAGTCAGTCAGATGGCAAGCTTTAATGCTGCTACGTGGCATGTAATTGTTTGACTTGTATTTAATGTATGACTAATGTGCATTAATGGCTTGACTCGGTTCCAGTTCATACAGAGGGAAGTGTGTTCCTACACTGTTACAGCTCTCAAGAGAATGAGTTCCTCTCTGCCGTGTGTGAGATCTCGTAAGTGCATAATTGCTGATCAGGGTGCTCAGGATGTTATGTTTGCCATGTGAGAGACCTCCGTCAGAAAGAAAGAATAAAAGTCACACTCATCCTGTACTTCGAGAGAGGATTTACTTCTCTGTTTGGTTTGTTTTCATGCCCAGTTATTGTAACGTTGTTTTTGTTGGCTGCAGCAGTTAACGCTCCTTCGCATGGCATCACATCCTTTTCTGACCTCTAGTATGGGCAGCCCACAGGCCATTTGTGTCCACTGGGCACAGGGGTAAAGGTGGCACTCTGCCCTTATTAGATGGACCACCTCCACCTTCTATCTGACTGTCTGCAACTGGGGTAAACATTCCTCTTGATTGCTGATGCATAGTGACCATTGTGTCCAGAGCCTCCGGCTCAGAACTATAAATTACTTTGGTTACAGAAATCTGTAATAGTCTCCATTCAGATGATTCTTTTAAGTGCTTTAATAGATGCTTTTACACAATGACATTATAGGCATCAGACCTGACTTTTGACACTCGCCTGATGCTCATTTTTAAACCTCACATATTTCACAGGTATGTGACACCACTGAGCAGCTATTTCTTCTGTTAATTAAGTGCAACCAATTTTGTTCTTACTTTTTTAAAAGTAAGGGTAAAAAAGCCTCTTTGTAAAGTAAAACTCAATAAATGTGTCTTGCATGATGATTTTTAAATTTGCTGAAAGTAGTGTAATGTTGAACAGCTTTGCATAATAATTTACAAAAGTAACTGTTCGTCATTGTTCATGAAATCTGGATTTCTCCCAGAATAAATCATGGTCACAAAATTATGACTGCCGTGTTTGTCATAAGCTTTAAATTAACTGAACAAAAAGCTATTCAGTTGTGATGCATCAGTGGCATTAATGAACATGATAATAATGTGATAATATGATAATCATAGACATATTTTGATGACATGATGACAAAAACAAAAATTAGAATATATTTTCAATTCCATAACGTATAATGTCATGTTAAAAATAATACAAAATAAATACAAATAAAACATTAAAAGCTATTATTAAGAGCTTTGCTTAATAATGTGCAAAAGTAACTGTTCATCATTGTTCATGAATATTAGATTTCTCCCAAAAAAGATCACAAAGTCACAAACTTATGACTGCGGTGTCTGTCATAAGCTTAAAATGCATTGAACAAAAAAGCTATTCAGTCGTGATGCATCAGTGACATTAATGCATGTGATAATAATGTGATAATATGATAATCATGGACATTAATTTTATGACACAATGACAAGAAAAACAAAAACAAAATTAGAATATATTCTCAGTTCCATAATGTGATAAAAAGCCCCAAGATATAACAATAAATAAATATTAAAATATATTATTTTTAATTCTACAAAAAAATTGCATGACTGGGAACTTGGGACAAATGGCCACCGAATGGATATGCATTGTTGTAAAATTACATACAATTTCACTGAGCCCAAACCCTGTCACCCTGGAAAAAATATTTCACTCCTTCGCAAACATGAAGAAAGACTTGTGTTTGCTAAAAAGTGATAATTAATGAAAGACGAGCTTTCCCTAATTAAGTGCAGATTTTTCCCCGTCTTCTCCTCATTAATCAGCGGTGAAACTGAGTTCATTGTGTGGCAGTTTGCTGTTGCTTGGGGTTTCGAATGAAATAATAAAGAGGAGATGGGAGATTGAAATAATTTGTTTAATTTGGAGCTGCTTAGTGTCTCAGCAGGTGAGACCGGTCTGTATGAGAGCTCCGGGGCCCGGCTGGACCGCGGGGCCGGGGTCAGGCTGCCATGGCTGACTGTGTCACACTTCACTTCCCCCCCAGCTGCAGAGGCCCTAACACCCCCTTCACGACCCTGCTACACAAAACCAGCCACTAATTATCTCTGAATAGCAATTTTATTGAACCCTAATTTGTGGTAATGGATTGTGAAAGGGTGTAAGGGGATAGGTAGAGAGAAATAAAGAGAAAGAGAGAGAGCGTGTGTGCGTGAGAGAGAGAGAAACGGTTGTCTTTTATTTAAGCTAAACAATAGCTTTTGAGTTTAAGACGTTTGTAGCATGATATTTGACCTAAAGGACGTTTTACAGATGATACGTGTCTAGGCAAAGGACAGCTGAAGAACAAAAGATTGTTCATTTTTAAAACTTCAAAGTTTCAAATTGTTCTAAAGCTATAGAGATTATTCTGAAAATCCAAGAGAAACGTGTGTGCTTTTAAAATAGGAAAAGCGTCACAGGTCTTTTGCTGAAAAACTGAATCTTCTCTTCTGGAATGGTGTTGTGGGGGAGGAAGCACTTTTAATGGACACGGGGCAACAGCAGATGCTGTAGGTCACCTGGGTCAACACAAACACAGATAAACCCACACACACAAACACTCGCTTCTTTCCTTTATCGCCTGGATTAAGGACAAGACTGCTTGAAAGCCTTCTTTGTAATACTTCTTATTCTGTAGGACATGTAAGTATAAAAATTATCAAATTAAAATGAAAATGTCATATGTTTTCTTTTCCTTAATGCCCAAAATAAACACCACAGATGCAGGTAGTCGGGCTCTCCACTCAGCGGTCGGTCCGGCATTTGGTGTTTACTGTGGATTTTGGCTTCGTGGACTCACATCACAATACGCAGATTTAAAGATTTTAAAGGAAGTTGTGGGGCTTGCAGCAAGAGAATAAGACATTCCCTTCCCCTCACCCCCTCTCACACATGCCTATACACACACACACACACACACACACACCGTCACACACTCTGCCTCTGTCAACCCGTCTACCCAAACCAGATGGCTGATGCCTAGGTTGAGCTTGACTAAGCTAAAATACCTGATTACAATTCACCGATACAATTCAAATATCGTACCCTGGCTTAAGGCTAATGCCACAGTAACAGTATCATTTATTTTCTGCCTGTAGTCTTTATCCATGTCTTACTGGGCTCTGAGCCCCTAAACCCTTTCACCAAACAGAAACAGATCAAATAACGCCATTGCATTGTTTCTTAGTTTACGCTGAGACAACAAATATGTATTTATTATTATTATATATATATATTATAAAACAGTTTATTTTGAGGTGTATTTTTAACACCAGCACTTGACAGATTTTGTTTTTATTTAACAATTTTTTAAATAGAATTGACATTCATTAAATATACATTTTATAATGATATTTTTTTCTCTTTGAATAATATTGAAATTTTCTGTTAAGGCTGATCATGTACAACATACACAATCCAAGAACATATCATTTTAGTTTCTGATAATTTGCCTCATGACACAAGGTACTGCTAAATTAGGAAAATTTTAATATATTTATGCTAATTATATTTAAAGTTACAAAACATAATACCTTCTGATAAGAAAACAGATTTTAAGGTTTTTGAATATGCATTGAACACGCTAAATGAGAATATTCATATTAATGGTGTTTACATTTCAATGAAAGCTTAAAGGAAATACATATTTCAGAAAGGTTAAAGACACCTTGCTCTATGATATAATAATACTAAATATACCGCAACAGTATATAATCTGTGTTTAATAATAATAAGAATAATAATCATAATATAATACCTTATTATTATTATTAGTATATTACTACACACCCTAGTGATTCCTTAGTGGTGACAGATTTTTTGGAGATTGGTGATTTATTTATTTCTTACTACTAGTAATTTTCAAGGAGGCAGTTAAATGCAAAATGCATTATGTGACACATTTAACATTGACAGCAGAAACTGTTAAACATTATACCTCACTTAATTAACTGGGTATTGCTGACAGTTATAGACATGTTTTTGAATTACTAGACATAATGTTTTACAGTTGTCTGCATTTTTACATTATAGTATAGTGCAAAAATAACGTAGAAAAAATAATTTGCATATTTGTCTTAGTAGTCTAGTTAGTAACTGAAGCACATTTTACTCTGAAATTTAGATCTGAGAGTATGTTAGAGTTACTGAAACAATAATAATAGTTTTTGCTGGAGAGAGGGTGACTGGAGAACTCCTGAACTCTAGACGCAGGATCTTACCCATATCCAAATAACATTCATTAGCAATTCAGCTACTTATTTTGTTTGGTTTCCCCCCTGGCTGCTAATTAATGCTTAATCAAAACTGCTGAACTGAACATCACAGAAAATTTAATGAATATTGAAATATGCCTGAACAAATTTCGGGAATTCTGGCAGCACTTATTTTCTGAAAATGTCATAGCACATGGGGTTTTCATGTGATTTTATTTATTTATTTATTTATTGATAATACAATATTATCAATACATTTAACCAGAGATTCTTCTTTAATAATTATTCATTTAGGATGCACTAGAATTTCAGTTTAGCAAGATAAAATGATGGCAAGCTCACATCTTCTTGAGGTAAAGGCTTAGACATTGAGATCCAAGGATTGCACTGTCAAATAGTTTTGACTTTTTAGTCCAAAGTGATATTTTAATGATTTATCAGGCTGAAAATGTCTGTTTGTGCATGTCAGGTTCATTTCAACCTGTGATAATCAGGAATATGACACATTTCTTGAGGAATCGGAGAAGAGATGAGAAAAATCTCTTTCATTTTGACACTGCATTGTGTTCTGCCTTGCTTAGTGACTTTTAATGGAACATGATTATTAATGTTCCCTTGCAGGAGGAGCTGTCATGTTTCTCAATGCTGAACACGTGAGGAGGTGGAAAATGATTTTAAAATATACAGTACATTGAGCTCGTTACCATATTAGAAATAGTTGAATTGAAATGCATTTATTCAAATTCCAAACATTACTTTGTTTTATTCACATGTCCACACTACAACAACCAACAGCAACCTTTCTCATTTAAATAGCTTTATGATTTTTTTTTTTTTTGGGTGGGGATATACATATGTCTATTTTTACTTCTTGATAAAATTGAGACTGGCATAAAGGACACCCACTTTCAAATCTTGGTGACAATTCCTGTAAAGTTACTCAAATGCAATCTGACTTGTGACAAGGGGATGTAATTCCTAAAACAGAATATGCCCATCATTGGAGCCCCAATTTGCATAATGAGGAGACTTCCATTTCTGCTAGCAATATTTTTGACATCTCCAACTTGGAGCTGCGCTCGAGCAAAGTGAAAAACGTTGATAGGGATGAGAAGAGAAAGGAGTGAAAGCAGCGGGCACTGTCTGTGTGTGAAGAGGGCACACAGAGCTGAACAAACACACACACAACTTTGTCTCTCAGAAACACAGAGGCTCATTCGACTTTGGCGGTGAACTGAAGCAGTGTAGCTCAGAGCAGTACAAAAAGTGAACACCGAGCACCACCACAGGGAAAGCTTTTTTGGACTTTAAGTGACAGCCTGACAAAAATGACCGTGCTGACATTAATTCCATGTAGCTCTTTTGCTCTAATTGTTGATTCAATTTGCTAATTACTAATTTGATTTAAGTGTCAGCCAAGACTCCATGTGTTGGGGACATAAGCAATAGAAAGGAGAATGCACTGAGGCTTTTGTGACGGCTTGTCATACAGGGCTAACAGAGTAGTTATGAATATTCTATGAGTTCAGTCTTAATAGTTTCTGATCTGTTTATTTTTAAAAACAGCGCTCCACAAAACATGCCACCGGTCCTGCGCTTGACATTTACAACAACACAAACCCGCTCATTCAAACACAAGTGATACGGAATTGCTTTTCTACTGAAGCTGTTTCTTAGAAACTATCAAAACTTCAATGGGACATAAACAAGCATGTTATTTCCGAGATTAAATATCTTATTCAGCAAAGTATGATTGGACGGGTTGGGTAGAACATTTTAGAAAAGGTTCTTGCATTTAGAGAGAGAATTGTGTCTGAAACACACGACACACGACACACACACCACACACACACACACACACACACACACACAACACACCACACACACACACACACACAGACCACACCTATATATATATATATATAATATATAATAATCAGATAGCTATATATTTGAAATTGCAATTCCGTAGCAACACTTTGTAATGCCACATGGTTTAACATAAATTTAACATTGATATTTTTTTTTTACATTAATTTGAATGTAAAAATTTTACAGAATCTTTAAACAAAACTTGCCTCATTTCAGCAGCTTAGATCTTAAAGCAGTTGTAAGGAAACGGTAAAGAATCTTTGAGTCTTTGTTCACAGAGCTGAGAGGATCATTGTTCAGGGATACTCACGAACAGTAGGCTTACTTTCTCCATCCAGACAAGCAGATATATCAAGTCATCAAGTTTCTTGTTGTGCCTCGTGAAGTTATCTTTGGTCCTGTACAGGTTCAGTGAGATGTGTTTTCCTCTGGTCTTCAGATGTTTGTAATGTTATTCAGCTTTGTATTTCCAGAGAACCTTTTCATGGATGAAAGTTTGAAAAGACCAGAAAAGCACTGCTTTTGCTCTTATATTCAGTGTGGTTTTGTTGGACTTGCAAGTGATGTGTTGATATTGAACGGCATTGGCGTTTTTAGATGGAAATACATAAAGATATTGCATGTTATGATGTACAGTTTCTCTAATTAGAATAACAGAATAATCTCTTGGATAATTTGGGGTTTCTATGGTGGCAGTGAATAAATATGGCCATGTAATTTATAGTTCATACACTTGAATAGATTTTTTGCTAGTTGATTTATTACATTTCTTTTTGGGTGGTTGGAAGTACAGTAAGGTTTTACAGCAGCTGTGCAATATCATAATAATTTTGCATTAACACAGAGTTAGATTTAAATGTGTAGGCCTATTTTATTGCTATATATTCAATGTTTTATTAATGTATATATTTTAATTTACAGTGACATATCAGAAGTATAGAAATATAGCTACTGTTTAATTTTTGGTCACACAACGAGAAAGAGAGATGTCAAAAAACATATATCTTTTATATGTAACTTCTTATATATATATTACATATATCCACAAACGGTCCTAAATATCAAAACTGTAAATATGCTTTTGCTGCATATTATCTTGCCCTATAGGAGTTATCCTTTATACTTTTTATACTTTTTTTCAGTACAACAATGGAAATACATATCATGGGGGTGGATGGAGGGTGTGGAGTGTCAGTTTTAGGCGTTTTATATTTGTATTGATAAATAAACATTATTTAAAACATCTGTCAAGCCCTGTTAAATATCGTTGGCATGGTTCAGTGGCTTTCGGAACCCTGGGCATGGAATATTTAATTATCGTACTAACTGAATAATCAAAAAGTCAATTTCCAAACCGCTGCCTGCCCGTGTTCTGGAGACAATTGCATTTGTAATATTTGTATGCGTAATCTATGTCTCGCTTGTTCCCAAACCCACAGACCCCCCCCCCCCCCCCCCTCTTACGGGGAAAATGGAGTATTTACACTATAGAGACACATATGAGACCTGCTTCAGCTCTTATTAATGACTTTAGCTATAGAGCTTGTCTTTTACTGTCATCTAGACAGACTCTGTTGATACTGATATGCCTAGAGAATTGAGTATTTTTATAATGATGATTATGGTGTATTTAAAGCCTCTCATTTAGATGAAACACGTTACAACCCAGTTTATAAAACATTACAGTGACAAATATGGATTACATACAGTATATTATATAATGGTTCTACTACTATTATTACAAGTAAATAATAATAATACTATACTTATAATACTGCTAATAATAAGAACAAACTATTACCATATACTTAATATTATGCAGCACAATATATTAAACAATATTATAATTAATATACCCACAACAATTCTCAAACTATTTAGATGGCTATAATAATATAATAATAATAATATAATAATAAATAATGAATAATACGTATACTTACACAATAATATACCAATATAATATATGTAATACACTTATAGTAAAACCATATTATAATATAACACAACAACAGCAACAACATCAATTCAAAATATAAATAATTTAGAAAGATGACAACAACAACAACAACAACAATACAATATACTTACACAATAATATACAACATACAAATATACTTACGTATATTAAAACCACAATATTAATATAATACAACAACAACAACAACAATTCAAAATAAAAATAATTTAGAACAGCAAAAATAATAATTTTATTGTTGCTGCTGCTGTTATTTATGCTGTTCTAAAATTTTTTAGAACCCTAACATTGATATTTATATTGTTTAATATTACTTCATACTACAATTATTACCATTTATTAATTTCTTAGAGTACCACTATTTTAAGGTAGTATTTAAAACTCTGAAAGTCATTTACATGGAGAGTGCACTTAATTTTTGTAATACATGCATTTATTTGTACAGAAATAAACACCCTTATATTATGAAAAGCTTTACATTTCACGCCTCCTTAAATTTTAATGTTGAATTTAATTGGGGAAAACACACAAATGTTCTATAGACAAATTAATTAATTCTCTCAGTGTTACTGGCCCTTACTGTCTATGCCTGATGCTGTCTTTCCTGTACAATGAGATCATTGTTTTATTTAGCAGGCTGGCTCCCCTGTGCTGGTGTGTGTATGTGTATCCGTGTGTTTGGCAGGCAGTACCAGGCTGGGTCAAACCAGCTTAGTTCCGAGCCGCTGGGTGACCTGGCTCGGTGGTGTGCTTGTCTGCTCCCAATGACCCGTATGATTTCATTACTGAGAGGTGAGGGACACACACACATACATGAGCAAGCTACTGTGCTGTAAGCCTCATCTGCAATGTGGAAGGGGTCACACAGACATGCATGACCCACAAACACAAACAGACAGTTACAAACACAAATATGCCTCACTTCACGCACGGACACGTACAAATGCACATAAACACACAGTCTCACCACCTAGACACACACATGCATGCCTCTATAACTTAAGTCAACAGGCACTTTTATCACTTAAACCTGTAGAACCTCAAATGTCCTGAATTTGTTCACATTATTTTGTATTACACAAATTTTGTACAATATTATGCTGATGCCTTTTGCATTTTTTATTTAAAAACACAGCAGTTGCTCTCATCACTCATAATACTCATAATATCAGTATTTGAGTTTTGGAGGGCATAAAGGTCAGGAAAAAACTAGCTTCAATAAATCCACTAGATGGCGGTGTAGGTTTGTGCTGGCCATCGTTTCTGTTGGGGTGGAGACGGAACTTGTTCTCTTTGGCATTAAGCGCAGCCACACAGGACAAGGCCTCAAGAGACAAAACAAGGACATGTGCTTTGATTTGCCATTATTTGCATATACTATTAAGCAACCCGAACCATTCAAATCAATTTATAGATCTCTCTTTTGAGAGTTTTGAGCACTCCGTGTCAGTGTCCGCATTAGCTTAAATTCCTTATTTAATTGTGAAGTCTTTTGTCTAGGCATCGAGTTTCTCTTCAACACATGCTGTGTCCAGTCCGGTGTTTCAGAGATGTGTGTCTGACAGCCCTCGGTGGAAGAAGTGAGTCTTGATTACAGTAATCATCCCAATGTCAGAATGAATGAGTGCAGAGGAGGAGTGTACAGTGCAGCTGCCCACTTCAGCAGCACCTGACACAAAGCCCCAGCTCTCTTTCTCCCTCTCTCTTTATCTGTCTCTTTCTCTCCCTTTTACCTCTCTAAGAACCGTAAAGAGTAAAGAGGCAGAGGAGGCCTGAGGGAAACAACTTACACTGGCCTGCTCGCATGAGCTGACACACGAATGCAAGGAGTTTTAAAAGATAGAACAATTAATTCAACCCAGTGTTGTTCCAAACCTGTATAACCTTTTTTTCCTCAGTGGAACACCATTTGTGAAGATTGAAGCTTTTAAGTTTAAAAAAAGTTTCAAAACCACCATTAAAGTATGATTTATAAAGGTCCATGCGCTGTTTTCCAAGCCTTCTGAATTCATACACTTTGTCTGAGGAACAGGCCAAAATTTAAGTTGTTGTTCACTGAAAATATTGACATCTATTCTAGCTCAACTTGCCGTGTTTTAGAGACTTGTGAGGTAAACAAATTAGTCTTTTTGAGTCTGTTGTATTCAATTCACAAAAGTAGTTAGAAGGAATGATTCATTATTTGAAACTTTAACTCAGTATTCTGATAATAGTGATTAATGGCTCAATGGAGAGAAAAACTGAATAATGACATAATTTTGGTTCACGTTGACTACTTGTATTCTTTTTCTCGGGAGCATTTTAAGCTTGAAAGCTTCATTCCACATGCAATCATTGTAATTCCGTGGAAAAAGATGGCCAGTACATTCTTCAGAATTTCTCCTCTAGTTTTCCACAGAAGAAAAAAAAGGATTGGATTAACACGAGGGTGAGTAAATGATGACAGAACTGTAATTTTTGCTGCACTATTCCTTTAAGCCTTACTAATAAACAAATAGAAACAAATTTCTATTTTGAAGTGCTCCCCAGTTCACTTATGTATTCAACTCATCCTCTCTAAGCCTTTCTTCCTCTTTCCTCTTCTTTCTTCTTGTTTCCCTCGCTCCCCTCATCCCTTTCTAATGTTCTGATGCTCCATTCTCTGTTTGCAAGATCGGAGCATAAAATGCATGGTGAGGAGAGACTGGGGGGAAATTGACTCTAACAAATAGCTTGAAAGGAATGCATGGCATATCAAACTAAAGCCCGCAAAGACAGACAAAACACCATCATTTCCTCCCAACTTCTGATGTCGATGCACAACAAACTAGCGTGCCAATGCCAGCAGAATGAAAATAGAGACAGAATCAGTCTGTGTTTTGTTGCGCTGTCACTTTGACGTGACTGGGAAGTTGCCTCGACGTGTTTGGCTAGGAGAGGAGAAGAGAGGAGCTTGTTTGATTAGCACCATCTCAGCGGTGTCAGTTACCGGCTTCCTCTTCACGGTTTAAAGGGCCAACTGAATCTGCCTCAGAGCATTCAGAAAGAGTAAATTCTTTTTTTGTTCTTCTAGTCAATCCCAAACACTAAAAAAGCGACGTCTACATGTGTGCGAAGACTTTAACTTTTAGGAAAAATGGACACTTTTCATATTTGGCAATGCCCGTAGAGCGTCCGTTCTTTTTGTTTGCTTTGATGATGTACGGGTCAGGTATTTCTCAACAGCGTAAAGGCCCATTAAAGCTTCTACCACCATTTTCTTTATTAAACAAGGCTTGCGGTGAACATCAGCACTCCATCCATCTCTGCATATATGTGTCCATCACTGATATTCAGCCGGTAAAGTAGTAACCTTTCCACACACAGATCAGGAGAATACTAATGTCCTGTCGCTCTGTTGTTTTAAAACAACTAAATTACCTCAACCATCAGAGGCTACTGTGAAAATCACATAACGCGCTCACAACTGTTCTCTTCAAAGTCTGAACGCAGGGGACAGAAGCACGCAGCGAGAGAGTTGGTAATGACAGACCATTATACACACACATTTCAGGAGAGAAAGCAGAAAACACTACTAAGGTATAACAATGAGCTTTCAGCATGCATCTGTGACACAAGGAAATGACTCTACTCCTTTTATTAAAGTGCTGGTTATTTTCCTGTTGCGATACACATGTTAAGAATGTTTACTTTTTCTGTCAGCGCTCTCGCCGACGTGCCTGACGGATGGAAATGTTATTGTTTTTGCATTAATGCGTGTGTATTTGAAGAGACCTCATCTCTGTTCTGCCAGTAAAATGTTTTGATCTTCGAGTTTTCATAACATACGCAGAAAATTCCATTGCTACGGAACGGTACTGATGCTTGTCGTCGAGGTGTATAAGCTAAACCTAAATGGATATAATCTGCAATCACTTTTTTTATCCTGTTATTTTTTGAAAGCATTAATAATTTCTCTTTTTCACAACAGGCCTGTCAAGCGTGCACTTCGGCACCTTTCTGCTATTTGATTTCCCATGGTGCTGAATCAGTCTATCATTATCTCTGCTTTAGGTGAGCCTCGCTCCATGAAACAGGCTTTTTACAGGTAGTTACATTAAAATATGCTCCCCCTGTGACTGTAGCCAAATCTGTTTTAGCTGTGCTAATGCGCTGGATTTCGTGCATAAAGGCTACCGTTAGCGTACGGCGTGAAAGCGACACAGACTGCTAATGCTGCCTCATCAATTGGTGTCTGCCAGACCTCTGCTAAAACAGAACTATTTTGGCCCATTACTGCATTCCGGAATGGTTTTGGCAAAATATCTCCATGACTCTCTGAATTAGCCGGAAGGGCATGTGGATGATGGCCTAGTTATATAGGTTATGGTTCTGTTGCGCAACCTGCGACTATAAAACAAGTGAGCTGTTTGACAAGGAATGATCTGTGGTTTTAATAGTCATTATCTGGTTTAAATCCACATAGTAGATGGCTTGTGTCCAGTTTGCAAATCCCATTCACTTTTCTTCCCTCTCGCATACCTGTTTGGATCTTTGGAAGAATGCATTTTGTTCCTTGTGACTGCTGTGTGCTGCACCACATGCTGTATACGCTGAATGCCATATAAGTTGCTTTGGATGAAAGCGTCTACAAAATGCATGAATGGAAATGTACCTTTCAATTCCATCTTCTTCACATAGCTAAAACCTCAGCCTTTCTAACACAAGCCTTTCAGCCTTCTCCAAGAATTTATCGCTGATCCTTTCCGTTGTATATGCAGCAGGAAGTAAAATGATGAGCAACTGATCCTCAGACCTCTTGGTCCTTTCTCCCCACAACAGAGTGCATTCTGGGTAATGAATTGCCCCGCTCCTGCTTATTAACCTCTCCTAATGAAATCGCTAGGACACCATTGTTCCTCTAATGAACCTTCAATGACAGGACACAGCCCCATCTTTGTCCTTCGACACCACTGCTAAATTAGAATTCCTTTCTTTCCTCCTTCCCTCCCTCTCACTGTTTCTGGAGGGCAGTGTGGAGATGAGTGTGTCCTAGCAGCTTTACCGTTGCCCAAGCTACACTGAGGAAAGGATGGCGAACGGATTCCCTGGTCTACGGGTTGGCCGTGGCTGAGAGCACCCTTACATTAGCTCTGATTAGCACCTTCAGTATGGATCTGCGGCGCTAATTACTTGTGCTGTCGAGGTTCACTGAGATTTAAGTACCAGCGCCATCCCATTATCCCTGATCCCTGAAGTGTAGCCCTGCCAACCTACACTACAGAGTGCTAGTACCTCACTGCAGGGTTATCGATACAGGCTCGACTCGCTGTAGCTTAACCCTTTTGGTGCGAGTGGCGTGTAGACTCTATCTGGCCTAGTTCTGGACTGCCCCAGTTTTGTTCTGAGCAAGCTGAGAAACAAAAGGGAGGAGGTCCGTAGGGGAAGGGTGTTTTTCACACAGGGTCTGGGGAGAGAAAGCACCACAGGGTGGGGCCCGCCGGATCACACTGTGTATTTGGAGACGGGCCCAAGCCTCTTGGAGTTTACATCTAGCCCCCCAGAGTGTGGAGGGCTCGCTCTTTGCTCACCCCACAGTTACTAATTACAATTCACATGTCACACTCGCAGGATAATGGGAGTCAGGAAGCAGAATTAGAATATTTCAGAAGCCTGCAGGGGTGTTAGCGCAGGAGAGGACAGTGTGTCTGTTTCTCTGAGACTTGGGGGTGGGGGTAACTTACACAGGGACGGTGAAAATTGTCACTATATTTGGCATCTTGGTGTGTGCTTCTGCCCCTTGTATCTGGCCCTGCTACCCCTTGTTCGCACGCCGGGTGTGTGCTGGCACGGTGACGGCTGTCTGTTAGACTAGATTGAGTGGCATCTGCTGGGTAAAGGGAAAGGGCCGGCCTGGCTGTTGGCAAGAGGTTGGCACGAGGTTGGCACACATGGCGCACAGGGTACAGAGGGGGCGGTGGCGCCAGCAGCAGACTCAGGCTGGCCTGACAGCATGACATCTTCTGGAATGAAACCGCTCCTTTTGCCTCTCTCTCTCTCGGCTTCGTTCCTTTTCTCTCAGCACCTTCTCTCGCGGGTCTCACTCGGTTGCTCGTCCTGCTCCCTCAGTCATTTTTCCCATCTCTCACTTGTTCTGCCACCTTTTATGACAGTCACTTGCTCCTCTCTTTCCACCAGCTCTGCACATCTCCCCCTCATCTCCGTTTTTATCCTCTTAACAAGACCACGTATTTAAAATGTTTCTTGCTTTTGTTTTCTTCTTAAGTCCATGTGGTCATTTTCATCCACTGATGTGGATCTAACTGATTCTCTGCTGAATTCCGTCTATATTTTCAATTTGCATGCATGTTTGCATGTGCGTGTATGTTTGTGTGTGTGGAAGTTTTCTGATAAAACAAACACTGTTAATGAACCACTGTGCTGACATCTGCAGGAACCCAACGACTAAATTAATGCGTGCACCACATATCAAACAGGAGCCTTCCTACTGTCAGCCACTGCATCTCAAAGAGAATACATAACAAGGAGAGACAGTTCAGAAAGAGAGACAGAGAGAGAGAGAGAGAGCTCTAACTCCAGTACTGCCCAAGCCACAGAGAAATACTTCTCTGCAGAATCCTCACGAAATCGATGCCTTAAAGGATTAGTTCACTTAAAAAAAACAGCATGTCGTTCCAAACCTTATGAGTTTCTTTCTCGTGTGAATCACTAAAGGAGTTGCACACTTTTTTTCGTGCAATAACAATGAATGGAGACTGGAACTTTCAACCTTCAAAAGATGCAAAAACATAAAGGTATTATAAAAGTAGTCCATAAAACTTCATTTCAAATCTTCTAGAGGTTTTTATGTGATGTACAGGCCCTCAGTTATTTATTAATCAAAATTGTCTTAGTGAGTTGAACTCAAGAACTGGATCAATCAAATTCATGGATGAATCATTCAGAACTTGTGAACAATTCATCTCTAATCAATGATCTGGCATTGCTACTGCTCTTATACACTCTTGTGAATGTACCAAAGAGAGCTAAGGTACATTTCAAGATTCACTTTAAGTGTAATTTTAAGTGTATGTCTTTCTTCTGCTGTACAGAAGAAGAAAGACATACAGGTTTGGGCAGATGTGAAAGCCATTTAAACTTGGCAATTTTCATTTTTGGGTGAGCTGTTCTTTTAACTCCAAGAAAGCACTTTCTGAAGTCATAATATTCAGTTCTGTTCCTAAAGAACCATGCAAAATTTTAGTAAAAATACATTTTACTGCACTTCTAAAGAGACCATTTGTTATGTACTTTTGCAATAGTTTTCCAAAAATGAAAATTCTGTTATCATTTACTTATGCTCATTTCATTTCAAACCATTATGACTTAAAGGTTTTATGACTGTGGAACACAAAACATTATATTATGAAAAAAAAAATCATTATTTCTTTTTCTTACAGCGAGAGTCTTTCATGCTTTATTTTTGTCCTTAGGTACAAAATTGTAGCATTTATTATTTTTAACAATAATATAAGAAGAACTTCTGTGGCAAGAGCTACTTTAGCCATACCAAGCAGTCTGTTGTATATTGGCTTTTTTCCCTGCTTTTTAAAATTTTCCTCACAATTTCCTCACTTCAAATCCCTATTAGCATCCTTTACTGTAGGGGAGAATGCTTCTTTTTTATCTGGTAGAATGCCATAAATCATTGTAAATGATCCTGTACTGTTTTTCAATTCAATAAATGATGTAGATACGTGTGATTGGATCTTGATCACACTGGAAATGCACTGGTGTATAAAAAGCAATGCTAAATGCAATTCACCTTAAGATTATCAACAAACTGGATATGAAATGCATGTTAATGCCAGATGTAAACGAATGCAACTTGTTTATTGGTTATAATAAATGCTCTTAAGAAAGCTGAGGAAACATGGTAAGAGGATACAAAAAGGAATCTGAGGAATATTTTGACACCTCATTTGTCCTCCCGCTTTCGTGAATTGACCTCTATGATCACCGTCACAGTCTTGTGTAATCTACTAATGTGTACAGTAAATTTGTCACTAACCAGTTTTGTAAGCATTAATTTTTTTTCCACCAGCAGCATTTAGATCTGAGTGATAGAGACACGGTTGTTTGTCTTTGTGATTAAAAGGCAAGGAGACGGTCCTTTTAATCAGAGAGCGTGCATTATTACAACCTTGATTAAAGCTGCCAAATCTTTACGTTGTCATCTCTCATCAAGGCAAACAGGTAGGATGCTGTTTTGATTAATTCCACCCTGTGAGTGTGCGAATGAGTGTGTGTGAGTGTATGATTGCCCAAAGGACAAATCATGACAACCATCAAAGGAATGCAAAAATCACAATTGCACATCGAGTCTATAGATCACCATACTCTGTCGCTACAATATTTGAGCAGCTCAAGCATTCCCCTGTAAAAACGCTCGTATATTTCAGAGATGTTCCCCGCTTTTCTCTCTCCTTCTGTACCTGAGCCAGTGATTAATGATGTGGTGGTGTCACCAGCAGTGACAGCTGGATGCTGGCAGAGGCCAGTGCGGCAGAATCTAATCTTCTCTTGTACAGAAACTACTGTCAGTCATCAAGTCTTTGAATACATCTAATAAAAATGAATACAAAGCTCAAGCGATCTACGTTTTTTAAACCCATTGTGACCCATCAAATGCAAAACTATCATTTCATAACTGATGTTGTTACCACCAGGCACAGAAGGAATCTACATCTTTTTTTTTGTTTTTTCTATGCTGATGTTTTAAGGCAGAATTCTGAGGGATGAATTCACAAGTTCTCCTGCCCATCCAGTCCTGAAGCCTAATGGTAAATTTAATGGAGATGGCGAGGTGGAGGGTTGCCGGAAGAATTGATGCTGGGATGGTGCAATGAGAGCTGTTTATATAGGTGCGCAATGATGATTGACAGGACTGAATGATTAGGCTCCTCCCGAACCTACTTTTGGAACTTCAATTAAAACAGTAAAATGTTTTAAACAGAACTTGTGGGGATAGTTGTAACACTTTTTGCTCTAATTGTTGTATATATATATATATACAGTGGGTACGGAAATTATTCAGACCCCCTTAAATTTTTCACTCTTTGTTATATTGCAGCCATTTGCTAAAATCATTTAAGTTAATTTTTTTTCCTCATTAATGTACACACAGCACCCCATATTGACAGAAAAACACAGAATTGTTGACATTTTTGGAGATTTATTAAAGAAAAACTGAAATATCACGTGGTTCTAAGTATTCAGACCCTTTGCTGTGATACTCATGTATTTAACTCAGGTGCTGTTCATTTCTTTTGATCATCCTTGAGATGGTTCTACACATTTATTTGAGTCCAGCTGTGTTTGATTATACTGATTGGACTTGATTAGGAAAGCCACACACCTGTCTATATAAGACCTTACAGCTCACAGTGCATGTCAGAGCAAATGAGAATCATGAGGTCAAAGGAACTACCTGAAGAGCTCAGAGACAGAATTGTGGCAAGGCACAGATCTGGCCAAGGTTACAAAAAAATTTCTGCTGGACTTAAGGTTCCTAAGAGCACAGTGGCCTCCATAATCCTTAAATGGAAGACGTTTGGGACCAGAACCCTTCCTAGAGCTGGCCGCCCGGCCAAACTGAGCTATCGGGGGAGAAGAGTCTTGGTGAGAGAGGTAAAGAAGAACCAAAGATCACTGTGGCTGAGCTCCAGAGATGCAGTCATGGAGATGGGAGAAAGTTGTAGAAAGTTAACCATCACTGCAGCCCTTCACCAGTCTGGGTTTTATGGCAGAGTGGCCCGACGGAATTCTCTCCTCAGTGCAAGACACATGAAATGTGTCGGATGGACGCATGGAGTTTGCTAAAAAACACCTGAAGGACTCCAAGATGGTGAGAAATAAGATTATCTGGTCTGATGAGACCAAGATAGAACTTTTTGGCCTTAATTCTAAGCGGTATGTGTGGAAACCAGGCACTGCTCATCACCTGGCCAATACAGTCCCAACAGTGAAGCATGGTGTGGCAGCATCATGCTGTGGGGGTGTTTTGCAGGGACAGGACGACTGGTTGCAATGGTTGAAAGATGAATGCGGCCAAGTACAGGATATCCTGGACGAAAACCTTCTCCAAAATGCTCAGGACCTCAGACTGGGCCGAAAGTTTACCTTCCAACAAGACAATGACCCTAAGCACGCAGCTAAAATAACGAAGGAGTGGCTTCACAACAACTCTGTGACTGTTCTTGAATGGCCCAGCCAGAGCCCTGACTTAAACCCAATTGAGCATCGCTGGAGAGACCTAAGAATGGCTGTCCACCAACGTTTACCATTTAACCTGACAGAACTGGAGAGGATCTGTAAGGAGGAATGGTAGAGGATCCCCAAATCAAGGTGTGAAAAACTTGTTACATCTTTCACAAAAAGACTCATGGATGTATTAGATCAAAAGATTTCTACTAAATACTGAGCAAAGGGTCTGATTACTTAGGACCATGTGATATTTCAGTTTTTTTTCTTTTTTAATAAATCTGCAAAAATGGTCAACAATTCTGTGTTTTTCTGTCAATATGGGATGCTGTGTGTACATTAATGAGGAAAAAATTTTTTTAGCAAATGGCTGCAATATAACAAGAGTGAAAAATTTAAGGGGGTCTTAATACTTTCCATACCCACTGTATATATCTATATATAAGATATTATCAGATAGTACTTAAGTGGCTTTAAAAACCCAACTTACACTTAAACTGTGTAAACTGAAGTCGGCATTAATTGGCTCATCAAACAAGAAAAAAAAAGTAGAATTATTGAACAAACATATAAAATGTTACAATTTCAGAACATAACAGATATGTGTGTGCATGTCAGTCATGTCAAATTTTTATTTATATACTGTCAATTTTGTAAACCAAATAACATTTAAGTTTTCAGTAAATGTTATATATCAAATTAAACACGATTCTACTGCTATGAAATCAGATCAAATCAAATCATAACTAGAATTGACTTTTATATTTGTACACAGAGAAGTCCAAAGTCTACTGTTGCCTCAAAATGGTGTTCATGTAAGATTGTC
Source organism: Sinocyclocheilus anophthalmus (assembly GCA_018155175.1). Lineage (NCBI taxonomy): Eukaryota > Metazoa > Chordata > Actinopteri > Cypriniformes > Cyprinidae > Sinocyclocheilus > Sinocyclocheilus anophthalmus. Next base: position 64,813 of record JADLZN010006194.1, on the reverse strand, counting down.
ATTTCATTCCTTAACCTAATTTCTAAGTGATTATAGCTACCTTTTTACACCCTGTGTTACAACCATTCTTTGTCTCTCCATTACATGTTTATTACCTGAAAGCTTTTCCAAAATATTTGTTAAATGCACATGCATGAGACAGGGGATTTGTGTCACTGTGTGAATGTCACTTGTTTCAATTCTGTAGAGCTTTTTGAGGAGTTGTGTATGTGCAGATTATCTGTGGGCTTGGTTATCACTCATAGATTTGAGATGCTTGAGATATGGTGTCATAGACATTTAAGTTCAGTAAAGGCCTTTTAGTGCAACCGATCCTGTGCACACTTCAGCTGTTTTATGAAAGGAGCCTTTCTTTTTGTTCTTTGCTTTTGCTCTGCCTTTCTTTTTAATTTATTTTTCTTTGTTTGTTTCTGTCTTATGGCGTATGACCTCTCGGTTCTGGCTACCACAGTGCTCACATTAAAACAGCTGCAATATCTCGTCATGTCTCTGGTCCCTAAATGCAGGGTTTGTGTTTGGTGAAGTGGAAGTTGAAAGCCTTTATTTAAGGGCTCGTGTTTAAGGGTTCACTGGCCCTGACCTCTCCTCTAATGTCCCACACTACTGACTCTGGTTGCACATAATTCATGCCATCAACCAAACACACACACACATTTTTCTCTCTCTATCTTGTGTCCCATTTCGGCTCCTGAGCTTTTGCCCCATACTGCGGATTGCTGACCCCTGTCGCTCTGCAGGGGGCCGTCCCATCACACCTGGCATCAGTTCAGACCCCCATCAGCCCAGTCCAGCCCAGGGAGTGGTCAGCTCAACTCCACTGCACCTGTAGACACACACACACACACTTGCATACTTTATTTAGTCTTGAGGCTTCAACAGGAGGATTTGCTGACTGATATACTTTAGAGGACGATGAGGGCATCCTTCACTTTGCTTTACACTCTTCCCTGTGGCTTTTAGACACAGATTCAACACTGAAGCAAAGACAGACCGAAGAATGAACTGATCTGTGACATAAAGACAAGGTTAAAGGCCTGTTCACAACATATGCAAATTTTGGCATGGAAAATATGTGAGACAAGATTTTGAAACGTAGCTATGCATATAAACTTAGACTCACACCGAGTCTGAAATATCTGCACTTTCGAAAGCTTCTGATTTTCATTATGAAGTAGTTTCAGGTTTGTTGACCACATTAAAGTTCCGTAGCACTTCACCAAATTATTCTAACTTCAAAGAGCCGTATAGCTCTTTGAAGCCAAGTAAACCTAATAAAATGACAATTTTGATTTTTTTCAAAGTTATTTTAAATATCCACGGAATGCTGGGTGACATCTGAATGGGGCAACTTCCCAACATGCCCAATGCTAAATCATAAAAATTTGTTTTGTTTCTGAAAAGAGTGTTGCAACCATGTAATTACTGAGAAATTAATAAACCAACTGTTTCACTATTTGTAGAAACTTCATACTGTGACCACAATACCATTTCAGGTAATTTTTTATTTGTTCAAATGATCTTTGTCTGCTCAGCCATGATATTATTATTATTATTGTTATTATTGTTGTTGTTGTTGTTTTCTTTTTAAGTTTGCTTGTGAATAGGTTTTTTATAATCAGCTTTACTTCTGTAATGCAACATATTTGAGAGATATATTCAACAAGGTAAAATTTGACTTTATATTTTCAGAATTGGCTAGATAATGAAAGTGGCACATGCCAGAATAAAACCAAACTTGAATGGTCACAGTTCTTTTTTTTCTTTTTTTTAAAATGGTTTACATTATCCAATAGCCTGCATGTGTGGTCTTACAGGTCATTACAGTACATTTTGAGAAAAGACATACATTAACATGCACTAATAAAAAGTTCACAATAAGACTAAGAACATGTGCCAATTTTGATATCATGTTAAAGGATGAAAATTAAAATTCTGTCATCATTTACTCACCCTCATTTTGTTACAAACCTGTATGATGCTGAAATATTTCCCAACATACATCTTCTATTATACTCTACAGAAGAAAGAAAGTCATACAAAGTTTGGAATGACATGAGGGTGAGAAAATGATAACAGAATTTTCATTTTTACCTTTAAATTTAACACCGATTCTTCAGGTCTAACCCTATTCAAGTCATTCTGAGTGATAACACAAATAGAACTCTAGAATATAGAAAATAGAAAAGTATCCATTATATATGTAAGCAGAATGTGCATATAGCATGTTGTGACTATAACTTCAGCAATTTGCAAAATATGAAGCTTAAGCACACACTGTGCCATTTAGCGTTAACACCTCTCACAAGCCTCTGTGGTCCCTTCCTCCTCCAGACATCACATCATACGCGATAATCATGACTCAGCACTTCGGCCTCACTGCCACAGAGGCTGATTACACGCTCATTATGTGTATAACGCCGTGTTAGGAGGTGTCTAATGCAATTACTTTATGTACGTACTGCATTTCAATAGCACTCCCACACAGACACACGCAAGAGCCAACCAGTGACACAAAATCAATGGCCATATATTCCCGCCTCTGTGTGTGCCTTCTTTTTCTACTGAGTGTATCCTCATCCTGATGCTTGTGTGCTCAGAATGACCTCTGTTTCAGAAGCTTTCAAATGAGCCTGGTGTGGGTAATTAATTATTTCATGGTATAGTGTCTAAATTACAGTTATTTGACAGCTAGGTTTGATGCAGGCGGTGTCAGTGTGTGTTTGTGTGCGTAGTCATGCTGTGTGTTTATATGTGTACTGTAGCATAAGAATGCGTCAGTGGAATACAGAGCGTGTCACACCAGATGTGGCTAAATTACCTCAGAGCGTCAGGTGACATGACACTGGAAACAATCACAGTAACAGCGATCTCAAAGTGGGAAGAACATAATATAAAACCCAGAGAGTGACAGACTGACAGATGGAAATGGGTGGAGGAAGAGGAACGAGGTGTGTGTGTGTGTATGTGAAGATAAAGACATAGGAAAGACTGACATGTCTGAGATGTAGAATGTGTGTGTAAGTGTAAATGTGTGTGATATAGACAAAGAATGTGTGTGTGTGCTGAGCATATCAAGGAACGTCTCGGTTACGTATGTAACCCTCGTTCCCTGAAGGAGGGAACGGAGACGTCACGTCGGTGACCGACGAAATTGGGATCTCGCTTAGAGAGACTAATCCATTTTGAGTGTAAACTAAACGAGCCAATGCATTTTGGCATGCGATTATTGCATCCAGCTGCTGCTGATCACAGCGTGAGTATAAGTAGGCAGCAGGTGCAGCGCATATTCAGGTTTTCGCTGAGGAGCCGAGCCGGTGACCCGGCCGCTCAGCGGTGGTACAGGAGCTGTGGCGACGGGACGTGACGTCTCCGTTCCCACCTTCAGGGAACGAGGGTTACACAAGTAAACGAGACGTTCCCTTTCAGTCGGTCACTCTCGACGTCACGTCGGAGGACCGACGAAATTGGGATCCTACCAAAGGGCCACAGTTACTGCCCCTTCCAGTGTCCTGTGGAAGCCACCTGCGCCCCTATTTTTTGGCGTAGGCCAGGGCTTCTTCACAAGAGGACCAGCTACTGCTGCAATGGCACTACCCAATGAGTAAGACTGGATAACACTGGGAAAACGTACCCGTTCTACTTGGAACAGGGGCGTTACGGAAGCTCGAACCTTCCCGAAGGAGGTTTTGGAAGCAAATACACACATGAACATCCCTTTGTGCATATGGAAGATTGGAGGTGATTGGCAGAAGTCTGCCGGGGAAACACGGCCTCTTATTCTATACCGTGGACTTTACACATATGATATCCACTTAGGTCTTACATATGGAACCCAGCCTTCTAACGGTTCTCGAGGATTCAGCGAGTGAAGGCCTGGCGCCGGACGCTCCGCCACGTCTGGCTGCCGAGGGGATGGAGGAACTCAACAGGGTCTACTGTATGGACTCTCTGGAGTGGTTTTGCAAGCCGACCCGAAGCCGGGGCCTCTCAGTGCTTCTACCTGTTTGAGGTGAGAACACAGGAGGATACCGGCTCCACACGAAGGCTATAGAATCGAGCGAATGTGTTAGGGGTCGCCCAGCACGCAGCCCTACAAATATCTGTCAGCGAAGCGCCACAAGCCAGCGCCCATGAGGATGCAACACCTCTAATTGAGTGAGCTCACAACCTGAGCGGGCATGGCACACCCTGTGCCTGATAAGCCAGAGTGACGGCATCCACTATCCAGTGGGCCATCCAAGGCTTTGAGACGGCATTCCCCTTCTGCAGGCCTCCATAACAGAAAAAGAGCTGTTCTGAGGTCCTGAAGCTTTGCATCCGATCTACGTAGCACCTTAAGGCTCAGATGGGACAGAGCAAAGCTAGGGCTGGGTCTGCCTCCTCCAAAAAAGAAGAGGGCCTGTCGCTTGGAGGTTCACCACCTGATCCCTGAAGGGAGTATCGGGAACCTTTGGCACGTAGCCGGGCCGGGGCCTCAGGGTTATCTGGTAATCAGCCGGCCCGAACTCTAGGCACATATCGTTGACCGAAAATGCGTGCAGGTTCCCTACTCTCTTGATGGAGGCCAATGCCAGCAGTAGCAAAGTCTTCATTGAAGGAACTTCAGCTCAACCGCCTGCAAAGGCTCGAATGGGCCCTGCTGTAGTGCTGTGAGCACTAGTGTCAGGTCCCAAGAGGGTATAGAGGGGTCCGTGGAGGATTTAACCTTCTCGCCCCCTTAAGGAACCTGACGACTAGGTCATGCTTCCCCAACGGCCTCCTTCTATGGGGTCGTGGTTAGCAGCAATCGTAGCGACATAGACTTTAAGGGTGGAGGGAAACAGCCTTCGCTCCAGCCCCTGCTGCAAGAAGGACCGCACAACTCCGATCGGGCATCTTCGGGGGTCTTCTCCGCGAGAAGAACACCACTCAACGAACAGGTTCCACTTCAAAGCGTAGGCGTGTCTCGTAGACGGTGCTCTCGCTGAAGTGATGGTGTCAACTACCCCTTGGGGTAGGCCACCTAGAACCTCCGCGTCCCGTCCATGGACCATAAGTGGAGATTCCATAGGTCTGGACGCGGGTGCCCCAGGGTGCCCCGTCTCTGAGTCAGTAAATCCTTTCTCAGAGGAATCGGCCAGGGAGGGGCTGTCGCGAGGAGCATTAGTTCCGGGAACCAGGTCCGGGTAGGCCAATAGGGCGCCACCAGCAGGACCTGCTCCTCGTCCTCCCTGACCTTGCACAGCAACTGTGCCAGAAGGCTCACTGGGGAAACGCATACTTGCGCAGGCCCCGCGGCCAGCTGTGTGCCAGAGCGTCCGTGCCGAGTGTTCCGTCGGTCAGGGCGAAGAACAACTGGCAGTGAGAGGTTTCTGGAGAGGCAAACAGGTCTACCTGTGCGGCTCCGAAACGTCTCCAAACCAGCTGGACTGTCTGGGGATGGAGTCTCCATTCTCCAGGGTGTGCAGCTCGTGACAGCTCGTCGGCTGCCAGGTTGTGCAAGCCTGGAATGTGAATGGCATGAAGTGACCTCAAATGTTCTGACTCCAGAGGAGGTGGTGGCGGGCGAGTTGCTATAAGCGACGGGAGCGCAGACCACCTTGTCGGTTTATGTACGCAACGGTCGCTGTGTTGTCCGTTCGGACCAGTATGTGCTTGCCTCGTAAGTGCCCTTTGAGATGGATCAAGGCAAGGCGCACTGCCAGCAACTCTAGGCATTTGATGTGCCAGTGCAGTTGGGGCCCTGTTCAAACCCCTGACACTGCAAGCCCGTTTGTACGTGGCCCCCCAGCCGGTGGTTGAGGCATCTGTGCAACCCAGCATGCCTGGAGACCTGCTCCAGGGGCACTCCTGCCCGGAGGAACGCAAGGTCTGACCACGGGGTGAAGGTTTGGCGGCAGGCCGGTGTCACCTGGACCCGGAATGTGCCGCGTTGCCACGCCCACCTCTGGACTCGGCCATGGAGCCAGTGCTGCGGCGGTCTCATATGGAGTAGCCCCAGTGGCGTGACTGCCGCCATATGCCAGGAGCCTCTGAAACAATTTCAGTTGGACCGCCATCCTGCTCTTGAAAGTATTCAAGCAGTTCAACACCGACTGAGCACGTTCCTGTGTGAGGTGTGCTGTCTGTTCGACCGAGTCCAACTCCATACCGAGAAAAGAGATCCTCTGCGTCGGGGAGAGTTTGCTCTTTTCCCAGTTGACCTGAAGGCCCAACAGGCTGAGGTGTGAAAGCACCAAGTCCCTGTGCTCGCACAACTGATCCTGAGACTGGGCGAGTATAAGCCAATCGTCGAGGTAGTTGAGAATGCAAATGCCCTGCTCTCTCGTGGGCAAAGGCTGCCTCCATGACTTTGGTGAAGACGCGAGGCGACAGGGATAGCCCGAAGGGTAGGACCTTGTACTGGTATGGCCGCCCCTCGAACGCAAACCGCAGAAATGGCCTGTGGCACGGAAGGATCGAAACATGAAAGTACGTGTCCTTCAGGTTGATAGCTGCGAACCAGTCTTGGGGACGGATACACCTGAAAGTGCATTTCTGCGTGAGCATCTTGAACGGGAGCCGGTGAAGGGCCCGGTTCACGACGCGCAGGTCCAAGATAGGTCTCAACCCACCGCCTTTCTTGGGTACAATAATGTAAGGGCTGTAAAACCCCGACCTCATATTGGCTGGAGGAACCGGCTCTATCGCACCCTTCGCCAGTAAGACTGCGATCTCCGCACGCAAGACAGAAGCATCGGCCGCCTTCACTAATGTGAAGCGGATGCCACTGAACTTGGGAGGGACGCCGGGTGACTGAATCGCATAGCCGAGCTTGACGGTTCGAAGGAGCCATCGAGACTGGCTGGGTAGCTCAAGCAAGGCTCCCAGACACTGCGCAAGTGGCATCATCGGAACTACAGGCGTACCCGCAGCGGCGCAGCGTGAAAGAACGCAGGGACCCTGCCCGGGCTTCTCTTTGCCGGTCCGAGGCGGGGTCTAGATGTGTGTAACACTGACCTGCGTTTGAACAGAGGGTGCGTGGGTAGTCCGTTGGTGCGTCCTCCCGATCCGCCCACTGCTGCTCACTGGCGAGGGAGGAGGGTGAGTGTGATACGTACTAGTTCGTCCACAACCCCCCGTCCCCTCTGTTGACCCAGAAATAGAGGAATTGCTCTTGGTCGAGAATTTGGGTACCACCGACCGAGGTCATTGGTGGAAAAAGATTCTCCGCCCGGGCACGGGTCTCCGCCAGGCCCTCCTCCGGGGGAGGGAGTGGTGTGCTTACCATCTCCTGAAGAGCACGTCCCTCCACCTCTGGGTCGCCCGTCTCCGGGCCTCTTGCTCTCTCTCTTGCCACCAGGTTTGGCGGGGGCCTGGATGGGTGGGGCGGCTGCCCTGCGACCGGCTCCTCGGCACAGCTTTTCTGGAGGCCGCAGGAGCTCTTGCTCTTGTTTGGCGTGGCAGGGGGGCCGCCCTCGGCGACGGCAGCAGCTGCACACCGGCAGGATGTACCTGATGGCCTCAGTCTGCTTTGGTCAGCGGAGAACCGCTGGGCAAGTTCTCCACCGTGTCGCCGACAAGCCGGCCTGGGACACGGGGGCGTTCAAGAATCGTGTCTTGTCCGTCTCGCGCATGTCAGCCAGTTACAGCCAGAATTGGCGCTCCTGGATCACCATAGTGGACATGGCACGACCCAGAGACCGCGCCGTAACTTTCGTCGCTCGTAGCGCTAGGTCCGTCGCGGTGCGGAGTTCCTTGTGAACTTCTGGGTCGTGACCACCCTTGTGCAAGTCTCTCAGTGCCTTGGCCTGGTGCACTTGCAATCAGGCCGTAGCGTGTAAGGCGGAGGCAGCCTCTCCACCGGTCGTATAGGCATCGCTGGCCAGCCGAGTACCTACAAACCCGGGAGGGGAGGCACGCCACCATCGAGGGTGGTGAGGGAGGAGGATCCAGCAAATCAGTTTCTGGCAGTAAAAAGGTGCCGTCCACGACCTGTTGAGCTCCTCATGCACCTCCGGGAAGAAAGGCACCGAGGCGGGGCGCTGAGAACCAGCGCGGACCGCCCCGGGAACCACTCGTGCAACCTTGAGGGCTCGGGACACAGTGAAAGTCTTCACTCGAGCCCTACCCCTACGGTGGCCCGGGAAAGCATAGCCATTATTTCTGGATCCGATCCAGGCATTGCTACGGTCCCGGAGGAGAGCAGCGCAGCCGAATCTTCCTCTCCAGAAAGCTCTGGCTCACCCTCCGATGCTGCAATCGACATCCGATCGTCGGGGGGAGCCTCGGAAGAAACAGGTGGTACCCCCCGGGAGGGTCCAGCCTGCTCTTTCGAGAGTGCCACTGGTTTCGAAGTGTCGGCGGGATGGGGAATCCCCGGAGGGGAATTCCTTACCGTGACCGTAAGACCAGTCCGCCCACCGCTAGAAAAAGGACGCCCCCGGCTGCCACCAGAGGGAACCCCAGATCTAGGCGGTGGCACGGGCACTCTGCCCCCTTGCAGGTAACGGAGTCCGGTCCGCAACTCCGAGATGGTCATACCCCCACCATGGGAGCATGAGCCATCCACGAAAGCCACCTCAGCGTGCTTCATGCCCAGGCACGAGAGGCAGCGATCGTGACCATCACCCAGCGCCAGGTAACGACCGCATCCAGAACGCCCGGGTGATACGTTGTCTATAGCAAGACCCACATCGTCTTTATAAAGACGTAACGTCAAGTTTGCCAAGCAACGTCGTCTTTAGAAAGACGCACCCGAAATTGCTCTTTTAGGGGAAAAAGCTCTTTTAGCGTGCTGAGGCTCACAGGGGAGATGATCATTTGCAACACAAACAGGGGGTAGTGCAGCCTGATGTGTGCAACCCACTCGACACGGGAAACCACCACCGCTGAAGCGCCGTCCGCCAACACGAAGAGCTCTCCAAGAGCGTGCTGAACTTGTTCAGTCTTCTTCTCTAAGTAGAGTAGTCAGGAGCAAAACGTTGTGATCGCTCGGCTCCGAAGCGAAATGCTTAATATGTGCTGCATCTGCTGCCTACTTATGCTCACGCTGTGTTCAGCGGCAGCTGGATGCAATCATCGTATGCCAATGTGCAGTGGCTCGTTTAGTTTACACTCGAAGTAGATTGGTCCCTCTAAGCGAGATCCCAATTTCGTCGGTCCTCCGACGTGACGTCGAGAGTGACCGACTGAAAGGGAACTGGTATACCTGGTACACAGGGTCCAAAATTAACTTTTTGCTACACCAGCCAACTGCAGGAAAATCTGGACGGCATAAGTACTTCTTATCATGAAACTGTATATAGCTTATTGCAGTATTTTTGTTCCTATTAAAATGTGATTATTTTTATGTTTTACTCACATATTTGTTACAAAAGTCAATATTGTTTCATAAATTTTTGTTTTGGTGGCTTAATGTGACAAATAGTCCTCATACGATTAAAAGTATGCAGTTCTATGAAGAATAGAAAACTTCATCCTAGATAAACTTTTGAGTGGTAGATTTTCCACTCTGACCTCCTTGACTTTATGCATCTTTCAGAAGTCAGAGTGCCAAGGTTCTTTCCAGTCCACCTGAAAAATTTTATAAGGTACCAAGTTGTTACAATGAGTACTTCTCATAGAGATCCAGTTACTGAATTTGCCACTGGAAGTTTGTAAGTGGAATCAAATCTTTGACAGATTTTCAGAATGTAGTTTGAGGCACCTAGCATTAAGTAGTGGCAAGTATTGGATGTTCTATAGTTATTTGATGTTTACATGGATGTGGTTAGTGTTCTGGCATCTTGCTGCTGCGCCACAATAAACTGACAGTAAATCTACTTAAAAAAGTAAATAAAATGTGAATGCATTAATAGTAAGCCAATGCACTGATGCACTAATAAAAAGTTTCATGTTACACCACTGGAAATTAGAGCCTCAGCCAAAAGATTGTCAGAAATACTGTACCTAGTACCAAGTAATTAATGTGTTAACTTTTGTAAGTTGTTTTACTTTTGTTACTTACGGCTTAGAGTAATGCAATACCATTCATACTTCTGAATCTCTATATATATATATATATATATATATATATATATATATATATATAATATAATAATGCACAAATTGCATGGTAAAACATATCTACATACCATAAAATGTGGATATGATTACTTTATTTGAAATTCCTTGTCTTCATGGAATCACCAACATGGTTTTCTAAATCGACCAGATCATTGTTGTGCTTAAAAAATCTTATAATGTTTCATAATACCGTTTCAGCACAGAGGGTTCTGCTTAATAATAGGGTAATGTAAACACATTACCTTATTATGAGAACTGCCTTAGACGTTCTCACTAATACAGCTTCAAAGGTGTGTTTATGATTCTTGTGACAAAATATTCATGTATTTATGGATTTATAATAAATTAAAATAACATTTTGGAGGTTACGGTGAGACACAATGGAACTGAATGGAGCCATTATTTAAATCAGAAATGTGAAGCTTACATTGTAAAAGCAAAAAAAAATAAAGCTGTATTTTTATGGTTGTTTATGGGGTCGCGTGTAACAATTCTCAGTGAAAGTTTGTTGGTAAAATCCAGTCATTTCAATAGAAATCTGCATGAGTGTGAGTTTCTGATATGTTAGTATGCAAGTGTGACTACACCCTTTTGCCATTATATTGTCATATCAATGAAATTGTGAAACTTAACCCAACAAAAAGACAGTAAGTGCTTTTTTCCCAACTAAAATAATGATAAATGCATATTGATTGCATTTTGCGGCTTATACTATTGAAACGTAAAAAGTATTGTAATGTTTACGGCTTAGTCTACTTCCGTTTTTTGGAAAAGGAGGGAAAAGTAGAAATTATGCTTCAAATGCTGTTGATCAAACTTAACTTGTACTGAAACTGGAATAATCCTAAAATTTATTGACATGGACTACCACATTATTCCACCTAGTAAAAATTGTTGTGCAACCCAAGTGATTCTTGACAAGATTGGGCTGCAAAGTGAACCAGACTCCATAGAAGCCCGAAGAAGACAAGACTAACCCTAAAATCTAATTGGCAAATAAAAAAAATTTTTCAGGACCAACAAGGATGATGATCCAAGAGCATGTCCTACTTCGGTAAATCATGTTAGGCCTGAGACAGATTTGTGTAAGCTTGCTTTCATGCTCCAGAGTACATGTACATGCATCTCAGAGCAAGCTATAAATGCTTTAAAGCTATACATTTTTATTTAACAGCATATGGATTTCAAGACAGAGTGTCATGGCAGCTAATGTGGCTCTGGAAGCCTGTGGCCAGTGAGGGAGAGCTGTGTCGGCTCAGACCTGGAGCTGGTGCAGATGTGTTGGGTAAACGACCCTCAGAGGACGGGAGTGGGAGGTGATCGATGCATTAGCATATAGGGAGACGGCTGGAAACATGAAGTAAACCACATCTGACCTCATTCACACTCACATTATACGACTGAATGTCTGTACCATAACATTATAGACACAAGGTGACTGTTTCCATTGTAAACATAAGCCCTGGATTAAAAAGTGTTTCTGTACACTTTAATATAGTCACATCTTCATTGTCATTTAGTGGTTACAAGAAATAGAGTCTTCCCACACAGGTTACACAGAGGCCCTGTTTAAAGCTTGTATGACCATCTGTTTAAGTTCCAAATGTTCTTCTAATTTTTAATCTAAATCACTTCAATCTAAAATTGTGACATGCTTCCAACCAAATATGGTTTTGTGGTCTGCTATCCAGTCAAGCTGCACATATAAATTCACTCAGCTATCAGTATTCATGTCTGGTGAACACTTTTAAGTGTGAATATTCACATTAGATTTACCTTAATTTGGCATGCACAAATAGTTAATATAATGATAAATGGAATTTGAGAATATTATATAAGTTATGTGCTGAAGATCAACATCATTATTCGGATAACAGCATCTTTAGAAAAAGAAAAAAAAAACTCATAAAGGAGTATAAAGGTCAACATTATTTATGTCATAAATTCTGTCAGGCCAAACTTATTGATATATTCCAATAGGTTTGCCATGCTATTTCAACCAATATATTTGTTCAGAGGCTTTAATTTATATGTAGCCTATCACTCAAAAACAAAATTCTTCGGCTGAAATTAATTCAGTGGCAGACATGTTCAAAATGGGTTTTCTTAAAGTGATTGTTCACCCAAAAATGAAAATTCTCTCATCATTTACTCACTCTCAAGTTGTTATTTTATGTTCAACAAAACAAAGTAAATTAATTTAACTTTGGAACAACATGAGGGTGAGTAAATGATGACAGAAGTTTCATTTTTGGATGAACTATCCCTTTAACATGAACTAAATAACACTAGTTGCCGTTCCAATACAAATGTACTCCTGTGACGGGGCTGACGAGACGTGAGACATGTGGATCCATCTGCAAGCTTTTATTCAAGAGACGTGGTATAACAGGCAGGGTCGAACAATGGCAAACAGGCATATGGCGGGCAAAAACACAAGAATAGTCCTAGGGCTAGCGTAGGTCACCGATCGGCAGACAGAATCACAGGGGTGAGACTAGAGGGATAAATCCAGGAAAACTGGCAAAGATCAGAAACCGAGAGAACAGGTAAGGCAAGGCAAAACAAGGAAACACAGAGACTCGGAATGGGGTACGGGCTAAACAATACTCAGCAGAGAAAGGCAGTTAGAGTGGGTTTTATATAGTGAGTGAGGTGATTAGAAGCAGCTGTGTGCAATCAGTGCAGTGTGGAAATCGTGCAAAGAATGATGGGATATGTAGTCCGGGGTGCTATGCAACAGTTTGTGTTGTGCGAGAGTCAATGTAATGGAAAGGGTGACCTCTGGTGGTGAATAAACGGAAGTCCATGGACCGAATTCGTGACAACTACACACCAGTTTAGTGGATTTTACACAGTGAAATTTTTAACAAAATGTTCAAGAATTGAGTTAACATTAGCATGAATGTCAGCTAATATTAATTTAAGATTTACCTTAAAATAAAAATTATAATTTACCCTCGTGTTGTCTGAATAATTGTGTTACGCTAAATTTTAAGTTGTAACTTTTGGGCATTTGTGCTACAACTAGGTTAATTTGTAACTTTTTTTTTACACCATCTGCCAGCAGTCTTGAGGAACAGTTTGCGGCAGGTCTAAGATGTGTAGAGAAGTGGAGAAACGTGATGAACAGAGGCAGGAAAGAGAAGGAAGGGTTGTTAAATGTAATGAATCTATAGACATGTGCCTGACTGCTATTGTTGCCTGTAATTACAGCCATGTTCATCTGGCCTTGTCTCTCTCTCACACACTCTATTTCTCTCACTGACAGACGGTGTGATTTCTCTGTACTTTGTCCCTGTAAATGCAAGCTTAGAGCCTTCTCTCATAGACACTAATATTAAAAAGAGAATATAACGTTAATTAAAATGGCAGTGGCACTCCATTCAGTTTAAATCGGGGAGAGATAATCCTGGAGACCAGCAAGGGCTTTTCTGCTTTGTGCATACAGCATTTATGGGGTCTTTATGTCAGAAAGGAAGTTTTGGATGATCTCTCACTCTGTAATGAGACTGTACAATTCATTTGTCCGTTTCAGGTGGGAAAACCCTGAGGACTATATTTAACAGTGCTGCTCATTCAGTATAAAATAATATAAGGCTATGTGTGTCTTTACTAAACAGTGTAACCTTGTACACTATGCATAAGAGAGTGTGTATGGGTTTACTTCACTAAATTTGTCGACAGAAGTAAGCTACAGTAAATATGACAACTAACCTTTGGAGAGATCCAAAAATGTTCTTGATTGGAAAAAACATTCATACATAATTTTTTTTTTCTTTTCCATTTCTAAAAATGCATAAAATTTGGTTTGCTTGTGTATTTATTTATTTATGGGTCAGAGATAGTATTTAAAATGATATTTTTTTTATGAAAACAGTAGTCTATGGGAGTTTTAAAATGACAATTATGTTTTTAGCCCTTCTTAAAATATAAAGGCAACTATGTATACTATATATACAGTGGCATGCAAAAGTTCGGGATCACCTTGCAGAATCTGTGAAAATGGGAATAATTTTAACAAAATAAGAGAGATCATACAAAATGAAATTGTTAAAATAATCCCCTTCAAAAGTTTGGGAACCCTTGGTTGTTAATACTGTTTGAGGTTACCTGGATGATCTACGACTGTTTTTTTTTTTTTTTGTGATGGTTGTTTTGAGTCCCTTGTTTGTTCTGAACAGTTAGTCTGAGCACTGTTCTTCAGAAAAAATCCTCGGGTCCCTGTAGATCTCTCCGGGGTGAAAACTTTTGAACAGGATGAAGATGTCCACATTTTTCTTATTTTGTGGAAATATTATTATTTTTTTCCATTTAGTACTGCCCTTCGGAAGCAACAGAAGATACTTGCATGTTTCCTGGAAGACAAATTAAGTACAATTTACCTTGATCTTCAAATTCAAAATGTTTTCACCCTGTAAAACTTTGTAGACTCTGTAAATGTTGACTTTTTTTTTTCTTTTTTAAACATGGTCCACCTAGCACACTGCTATAGATAGGCAGAAGTGTGTGTGTGTATGTGTGTGTGTGTGTATTGGTGTGTGTGTGTGTGTGTGTGTGTGTGTGTGTGTGTGTGTTGTGTGTTGGTTGTGTGTGTGTGTCTGAATGTTCCAGTGAACAGACAGCCCTAGTTCTCTGTACCTCAAGTACTGTCACAGAGAGAGGATTGTTATTGGAGACGCTGGTCTGTGTGAGCGTCAGTCCAGTCGGAAAGGTGTTTGGAATCTGTCAGTAATAGCAACAGTATGTATTTCCACATGCTGATCACAAAAAGAGCGAGAGGCAGAATTTTCTCTTACATATGGTGGCAACGCACCTGCTAGCAATTACTACAGCAGTGAAGAAACGTGTGGTGTAGAGCCGAGTAGCGATGGCCTCTCTCTCTCTTTCTCTCTCACTCAGCACAGTTCCAGGCACTCTAATTAATGCCCAGAAACCTGAAGAGCTGTCAGGAACAATCTGAACCTTATACACTGCAAACTAGAACCAACTATTTGTTTGCGCTGCAAACGCTCCCCCAGTACCTTACGCAGGCATCTGATGCTGTTTATTGATGCATGTGTGTCGATCAAACTAGGTTCTTTAATTAAACACACTTTTGACCTCTGTTTTTGAGATTTAAGGTATAAATTTATGTTTTTGTATATAAATAGATTGATTTAAAGCTGCAGTCCGTAAGTTTTGCCTCTTTGTCGCTGTTAGAAAACACTCTCTGTCTTTCTGTTGATTCCGACATGCCTTACCCCTCCTTTTTCTCCCTTTCTCTCATTCTTATATATACAACGCATTCTCTCTGAATCCCCCTGTAGCGTCTCGACCAATCTGACACACTAATTTTTATTTGATTTAACAAATCAATTATTCATTAGATTAACAAATCGTCACAGTCCCCTCATTCAATAGACTGGATGCCAGGGCTTCGCTTGAACACCATCCCCCACCTTGATCACCATGACAACTAATCATGATATCACTGGTTTTATGGCCTAAAAGGAATGCAGGGGAGAAACTCCCTCATTTTACTCATGAGAAAGACACACAATGCCCAGAGAAATGGACTGTTCTCTAATTAATTCATAGGAAAACCTTATTTGAATGAACACCCATTTTCTTCAGTCCATTGTGTATATTATTGCTGTCTTGTATATTGTCTGTTGTAGTGTAGGCTGTTTTATTCATGTTATCATAGACCACTAGTAATATAACCTCACCTATTTCATGTCTAGTATCTAGGAATTCGCCTTCTTATGATCGAAACAATCGTGTATATTATATGCTGATACCTATGCAACATATTGATGTTCTAAGAATCTTTACTAATTCGTGCCTCAACACTCCAGAGAATTACATATGCAAAATACCATGCTCACAGACAAAGAGTCATAAAAATCCCCACTCGTATCTCCAAACTCCCACTTGAGATTCCGGACTTCCTCATTTGGAGAAGCCCATCTTGAGAGCCGTGAATCTCTGCAGGCTTTAAAAGGCCCCACTCCATGTGACCCGCCCAGTCGGTGGCTCGGTCAGAAGCAAAGATGAAGATGTGAGAGAAACGCTCCAGGATACCAAAGCTCGTGCCAGGCTCCGGCCTAGTCCTTTTCATTCATCAAGTGATTCTGACTCAAACTAGCTCTTTCTCATCAACCAACTTCAGCAAGATCTTGGGGCCTTAAGATTGCATCAGGAATCTTTTTCAGACATACGCAAGTATCAAACTTAGTCGATTTAATTGATGCATTAAGTATCAGTTACACCTTTTTACAAGGTTTTTTTGAACTAAGAATCTGACGTTTTCCCTAAGGTTTTAGATCTGCTGAATATGCAAAAATGGTTCCATAAATGTCATTCCTTAAGTCTCTTTCTTTAGTGCTAAACTTTAACCCATTCCTATACCAACTGTATGTGTGTGTGTATGTATATGTTAGACCAGCTTATGTGTTTATGTAGTATGTTAGACAAGTTTAAGTGTTTATGTAGTTAATAAAAACCTTACTTGTATCACACTTGACGTGTTCATTGTTTACTCATAACCGGAGTCAATAATCATGCAGATTTACGTTACAAACTTATAGAATTGTACAGTAAGAAAGTTATTTCCCTTAAACAGGAAATTAAAGTTCTTAGAATTGAAAAGACAGTTGACAGAGAGGTCAGCTAAATATCTACAGCGATTCTAAAATATGAATAGTTAATTATAACTAGTTATGGTTAATTATTCATATTTCCCCATGAGCTGATTCGCTACAGATTTTGGTGGAGAGAATGCGGGCATGATAAAACGAAAGTTATGAGTATAAACACTGGCAACTTAAAAGTGTGTACTTGATAGCCCAGGTTAAAATAGGACGTGACTTCAGATGCCCGGTGTCCCTATTTGCTGGCTTGTTGAGATGCAGATAAAGTGGGGGTTTGAATTGGTACTGCTATTATAATTGTGAGAGTCTTTATGTATTTAATGCTTAATGGCATCGGTGTAGGTTAATCTGATTTAGCAAAGAAACCCTAATTTCAGTATTAAAGCAAAAATCTGTCTTGACAAAGCGTAAGTCTGAATCTCAGCTCAGCGGCATGTCCAAACTGTACCATAATGTAATATGCTTTAGTGAAGAAATCACAAAATTGCAGTATTGTTTAAACTGTTTCTTTGAAGAAGAAATCTCAGTAAAGTTATATCAAGGTAGATTTGAGTGTTACTCCTCTTTCTACAGCATAAAGGCCTTAAAGATTATAATTAGATTGAAGCAATTCATCCACACTTTGACTGCATATATACAAGCAAACTGGTGGTCATTATGTGTTTCACTCGCAGAGTGAAAGTAAAGGGGTAATACTGTACTTTAGTACTCATATATGAGGCAAACATAACTACATATATGTATAAACCGGTTTTAACTTACAGTAAACACGATTTGTAATTCTTTAAACAAGTGCAAGAAGTTTATTGTGGCATTAGAGAAGCACTCACCGAAATGCTTAGGTAATGCAACAAGTCTTGAAGGCTGAAAGCACCACGTTCTAAAACTGTGACTGTTTAACATAGACAGACATTAAACTGCGTTAATTACACTGGCATGCATTGGTTACCGTGACAACAACGTGTCACAGGAAGTGCTAACGTCACATAGCACAACACGCCATGTTTTAAACAAACATTTGAAGCAGCTAAGCTAACACGAATTAGCATAGTTTCATTTTAGGCTAAGCTACTCAAATAGCTTCAACAATTAGGGGTTAACACTCTTTAATGGAAGCTCTTAAATACAGCATCGTTGTGTGTGCAGTGGAAGCAATTTGAATTAACATATCCCTGGTTTCTGATTTTTCCATTTCTCTTCCTTCTTTTTCTTCTTTTTCTATGTTTCTCAATCTTCAATTCGTCTCAGCGAATTTAACTATCTTAGATCTATCCTTCCTGAATGCTATTGCTCAGTTACTAGTTAATTAAACCTAAATTTAATTACATTTTAACTGTCTTCTAGAGATGAATCATTAAGTTATTGGGAGTTTTTAGTGGCACAGTGAATAACGCGCTACGGAGGGCGGGGCACACACATGGCATGGCCCAGCATGGGAGCTGAACACGCAGCAGCTGTGACCAGACATGGTGTGTTGCCCAACACAAATCAGTTAATCACGAGTGCTACTGATTGTTCCTAATATCAGATTGATTACCCTGTTTTAATAATAGAAGTCAGCTAATTTTAAATCCATTTACATGTTATGCCCCCTTGATGTTCTCTCTGAACCTCAAAAGGAACCAGAGACATTTCTATTTTTGATTTGTTTATTTTCAAAAATAATCAGCATAATCTGAATAGAAATGCTCTCCTTTTCCTTCTGCTTTTCCCTTTTCTCCTTCATACCTCAGAGATTAAGCATGTTTGGGGAACCGTCAGCAAATTCTGAGTGATAATTTGACAATAATTTGACAGTAGTCTTAAATCATCAATCAAAATCCTGTTTACGCCCTTTTCAGCAAAACATATGCTGACCCAAAACTATTTTAGCATTCACACTCTGTTTTGATCTTGTAGTAGTCTCTAGCCCTTACTCTCAACACCAGTGTGTCAAAACGTTGCAGATGCTCAGACTAACTGCCCAGAATGCAGAACAGAGAGGGCTGGCCAGGCGTCGTGAGGAACACCCCCTTTACCCAGGGCCGACGACCACCTACTGAGCCGAAAGCAACTGGACACAGAGAGAGAAGTGTACCTCAGACTCAGGACTCAAGCGAGAGTTATGGCTACAAAAAGCTCGCCAAGGTCATGGCCCACAACCTCATGGGTCTGAAACAGGAGGTAAATGATCTCAAGCAACAGATCACAGCGGTAGCCCACAAGGACCCCAGCAAAATGGAGCTACAGGAGGAAATCAATAGATTTAAAAAGGCTCTGACAGCTGCTGAACAGCAAGAGCACCTGGAAAAGGTAGCCAGAAAGGACCTGGAAAGGAAACATCCCACACAAAATTACTATTAAAGCAGCAAATTCTGAGCTCTTAGACAAAGTTGCCAGAATTGAGACTCTGATCCAGCAGCTGAACAACACTCAAGACAAAATTTACATGGTCCAAAAAGAACTCAGGTACTCTTATAGGCTGCAAAAAGAAACGCAGTGAGAGAGACACCCTACTCCCGCATCCTCAATCAGCCGTGCAAACTCCCTCATATGCAACAAGCTACGAAGGGGAGAGCCAACACTTTCTGCTTAACAACTGACAGAACAGAACTGTAATACTTCCAAGCATCCCCGCAGCAGCGCATGATGTGACCCCCCAGAAACTTTGACAAGCTAGCCAGCAAAATCCCGGCATTCACATTGCTGGGGAAACAATAGTTTCCTACTATAGGCAGTACGAGCCAGTAATTTAGAACTGTGGAGTCGTTTTAAACATTGCTTGCAAGCAGACAAAAAGTACATCAATCGTATGGTAGTGTCGCATAAGTTAGTAACTTCTTCTCCATGCGCAAACCAGTTCCTGATCAAAACCAGATAAAAATTATAGTTTGAATGCGCCTTCCAGCGAGCAGTAAGAAGTTTTCAGTGCTATAATGTGTTTAAATCGTACGATAAGAAACTAACCTGACTTTAGCGAAGAAATCCTAATTTCTGTGTTAGTAGAGCACAAGTCTATTTTCTGACGACGAAATCTCAGGATTAGCAGCTCATATAAATGGTACCAGAATAAATCGGTCTGATTTTGGGCGAAGAAATCCCCTTCTTCAGTACTGTGTAGGTGATCTGAGCGATGCTCCTCATTTCACTGATTTAAGGCCTTATTATGTGTTATGTATCATTGTATTCATATCGACCCACTCATGTGAAACATTTACGTAACTCTTATACATGCGCGCACCAGGTTCTGAATATAATCAGATAAAACTATAGCTTGAAGGTGCCTTCCCACAGGTATTAGAAAGTTTCAGTGCTATAATGTTTTTAAATCGTACGATAAGAAACTAACCTGATTTTAGCGAAGAAATCCTAAACTCTGTTGTTAGTGGAGCATAAGTCTAATTTCTGACGACGCAATCTCAGATTAGCAACTCATATAAATGGTACCAGAATGAATCGGTATGATCTTGGGCGAAGACATCCCCTTTTTCAGCACTGTGTAGGTGATCTGAGTTATACTCCTCATTTCATTAATTTAAGGCCTTATTATGTGTTACGTATCATTGTATTTCATTATGACTCGCTCATTTGAAACATTTACGTAAAATTAATGGTGTTATTCTAGCGTAGCTAACTACGAATCCACCATTGCCTGTGAAGTGAATGTGCTGTTTTGAGTAATGAATGAATTTGTACGGGACATGCATGAGTTTCCCATGCATGCTCACAGCAGTGCAAGTCTGCACCACATGCACCTGTTGTGAGCTTGCATTCGTCTCCTAGCAACACGTGACCCCGGAAATGTGAGCAGACTCTTCCGGTTAATCTGACAACAGCATTCACTTCACAGACCTGTGTGTCAACAAAGAATTGCGTGTAACTAACGCTAACTCTTAAGCTAAGCCCTTTACCTCAACTGCTAGCTGTTAGCATCTGACTAACACTTAGATAGGCTGTAAAGTGTAACTTTCTAACCACACCTCTCTCTCCCTCTCTCTCTCCCTCTCACGTTCGTTATTTTTGTTTTGACTTTATTCTACCTTTTTTTTAATTTAATTTATTGCATTTATTTACATTTGTTTAACACAAATGTACCAATTCAGCTAAATTAATTTTTATCAAATTTGAGATTTAATTAAATCAAATTTTTATTTTTTATTTTATTCCATTTTTATTTTTATTTTTATTTTGTTTATTTACTTTCCCCTTTTAATTTCCTACAGCTCTTAGGACCCCTTTTTTATTTTATTTATTTAATTTTTTTTTTTTTGTTGTGGTGTTTTACTTGTCTAATTTAGTATTTCACCAATCACCATCGTCGTTTTGGATAGGATTACAGTAGTTCGAGCAAATGTTGTTTCCTTAGCGAGTTATACAGGTTTTTAGTAGCATAATCCCTGTTTCCTCTCTCCTTCTCCTCACGCCTCAGTGCCAGGCTTAATACATTGAAAGGCAGCTACCATTCAACACAATGTAGGCTAAGATAAAACTAGAAACAATTCCCACTGTTTCTTTTTCTTTTGACGAGGTATTTGGTGGGTCCCTGCTAGTTTAGCTAACAGCCTAACCCTAGGGTTATGAAGTCTATTGCAGCATCACACACAAGTGAAACCTGCTTAGCCATATCTCTTAGAAAAAAAAAAAAACTAAAATAGATAAAATCTTCCTTTTTTTTTTTGAGTTAATCTTATTTTATTTCAGTTTCGTCATAGTGACCAAACCTGTGAACCATCAGTAGTATAGCCCGGTAATCAGCTGACCCCTGCTTACAGCCCCCACAACAAAGTTACTCAAACTCTTCCTTTGTGTTCACGAACACAAAAACATAGCACACTACCTCACTAGCTGCCTCCCACCAGATATTCATACCTTACACGGCCTACACAACCGTTCCCCTTAGAGATACCTTAACACCCCTGTACGTACCTGCATTTGCCTTGTGACTCTCTCTCTCTGGTGTTCCCACAAGTGTGCCAATATGTCGCAGACATTCCACAGACATCCAGCCCTTGCAGCTCACCAGGACCACCTGGACACACAGTAGAGCACTGGCTCAAAGCAGCCAACGACCTGCCATGGCAAAGAAAGGAACAGCGAGACTGCGACATAAGCGAAAACTTGACCAGCATCATCCTCTCCTCGGCCACACCCTCAAGGGCCTCAGACAGGAGGTATAAGAGCTGAAACTGCAAGTCACAGAATTATACAGAGAACTGACACCTGCTCAACGAGAGAGAGAGAGCACAGAACGGATGCAAAGAACCTCACCGAATGGTGCGACAGCAAGAAATCACCAGTCTTCACAGAGGCACTAACAGCTGCTAAACACCAGGCGCCACTGGAAAAAGCCATCACACAGAACTTGAAAAGAGAACTGTTTCACACAAAATCACTCTTAAAAACAACATATGTGGAACTAAATGAGAGACACCACATCTTAGGCCTTACAACGCCACCTGCATACAGACAGAGCTGAGGTCCAAACCTTGACTCAGCAATTAGAGAGGAGCTTGACATGGTTCAGAAAAATTTAAACAGTCCTACCGACTGCGCATAGACTCAAGCAAAAGACAGCCTGCTGAACATCACATCACCAGCAGTGCAAGCCCTCCACGCCTGTGCACAGCTACGAAGGGGGGGGGGGAGCCAAAGCCTTCTGCTTGACACTTCACAAGTCAGCTCCCTGAAAGCCTCTGCAGCTGCAACAAAAAAAAATAAAAAAATTTCAGGCGAACCGAAGCAACGCAACGAGGTTAATTCAGTGTCACAAATGAACTGAAATATGCTGGCAGACCACAAGGCGAACAGATAGGGACAACACGAAACAGAACTTCCCCTGGCCAGCAGGCCCACCCCCTCAGCCAAGAGTCTGAACCTGCGAGGGGGGGGGCGAGAGCCCACTGTTCACACGTCACCAACCAGCAGCCACAAGGGGGTGGGGCAGGGACCTTTCCAGAGGATCACTGCAGACACACACACCGTGTGACCCCACAGACCCCAACGAGCTGGCCAGAGACAACACATCTGGCAACCTAAATACTCTCAGACCCAGAGTCTGAACACGGACTGATCGCTGCCCCAGACACCAAGCAGGGCCGGCGTGAAACTCCCCATGCTTACTACCACAGACTTTGACAAACTTACTCCAAAGCTCACAATTACCCTGGGATGACGGAGGACACCAGCTGCAAGAAGGCACCTAGCCATTAGGGCCTGCCGCACAATGCATAATCAACAGCTGCGTAACCTGACACAAAAGGCCTTTAACAAGCACAAGGCCTCAACTAAAGGTGTTTGTCAAACCCCACTAATTCTGAACTTCACAACTCAGAATCCAAAACCAGAAGGCACCCAGCATTGCCACAATGCAAAACCCTTCTACAGAAAGCCCCTAGCCAGAAGAGGACAGAGCCATCACCATGGCAACAGACCCAGGTTCCAGACCAACCACTGGGAAAAGGCGTCCTCATACTGCAAACACCACGGTATGTCCAACACCAGTCCTCCTCCACACCCTTCACACAGGTTCCGAACGGAGGTTACACAAGGACAGCTGGGCACGCCTACTTCTGGGTTATAGGAGCTGCTGACACTCGCAAAAGAGATCCTTGAACAAAACTCAACTAAGAAGTACTGAAAAGGACAAACCTCTGACTCCTTGCCTACTGCAACACAGCATCAGGCCCCTCCAAGGGAGGAGCATCCCTTGAAACCGGTCGACACCCCCAGAAGTAGCCAGACAACGTTGGATTGAGCAACGGGCTCACATGCCCAACAGCGAAAGCTCTACAAACACAACTCAGGCAAGCTCAAGTCGGGGCCGCCACAAGAGCCAAGCGACACCGCAAACATCAGATTTCTAGTGACGTTAGGGCAGAACAGAGAGCTAACAACCACTTGCTGCTCTCCTGCCACCATCACTAGGTCAGTCTGAAACTCTCTGCACACTACAAAATCTCCATAACAATTACCTGCAATCCCTGGAACCACCTGCACTCTCACCAGTGAGAGTCTAACCCGGCTGTTCCACATCGTGGGTACCACAGATAGCCTACTGGCTAACAGCATCAACAAAAACATCCTACCCGGACTAACTCACTTCAGGATGACAGGTGACACAGCCTCGACACCTGCTGCATAAGCTCGAGGACCCACACCTTGCTACAGCCTACCCACAGCGCACCACAAGCCCACACCCCAACCAGGACAGCATCCAACACACACGGCACCAACAGCCAAAAACCACCACTGGCTCCCAGCAGTGAGTGCCAGGTGTGTGTTCGATTGTTCTGCACATTTGACGTCGCTCGCTGTTGTCTATTTTACGGACAACAACGCTCGAAAGGGGGAAATATGTAGCGTCTCGACCAATCTGACACATTAATTTTTATTTGATTTAACAAATCAAATATTCATTAGATTAACAAAGCTAAAAATTGTTTTTTTGTCACAGTCCCCTCATTCAATAGACTGGATGCCAGGGCTTCGCTTGAACACCATCCCCCACCTTGATCACCATGACAACTAATCATGATATCACTGGTTTTATGGCCTAAAAGGAATGTAGGGGAGAAACTCCCTCATTTTACTCATGAGAAAGACACACAATGCCCAGAGAAATGGACTGTTCTCTAATTAATTCATAGGAAAACCTTTCTTTGATTGAATACCCATATCCTTTGGTCATTGTGTATACCATTACTGTTTTTGTATATTGTCTGTTGTATTGTATGCCGTTTTATGCATGTTATGATAGACCACAAGTTAATATAACCTCACCTATATCATGTCTAGTATCTATGAATTCGCCTTCTTATGATCAAAACCGTGTGAATTATATGCTGATTACCTAGTGCAAATTTGATGTTCTAAGAATCTGTCTATTCGTGTCGCCTCAACACTCCGCGAATTACATATGCAAAATACCGGCTTAGAGACAAAGGGTCGTAAAATCCTCCAGTAATTGCCACCTCCCGCTTGGAATTTCCTTCTTTCTCATTGGACAAGCCCATCTTGGGAGGTGTGAATCTCTGCAGGCTTTAAAAGGCCACCCTCCATGTGACCCGCCCATGTCGGTGATTCGGTCATAAGCTAAGAAGATGTGAAAAACGCTTCAGGATACCAAAGCATCGTGCCAGCTCGGCCTAGTCCTTTCCATTCATCAAGTTTCTCTGACTCAAACTGGTTCTTTTTATCAACTAATTTCAGCAAGATCTTGGTCCTTAAGATTGCATCAGGAATCTTTTCAGACATACGCAAGTATCAAACGTAGTCGATTTAATTGATGCATTAAGTAACAGTTACACCTTTTTACAAAGGTGTGATTGAACTAAGAATCTGACGCTTCCCTCAAGTGTAGATCTGCTGAATATGCAAATAGTTCCATAAATGTCATTCCTTATGTCTCATTCTTTAGTGCTAAACTTTAACCCTTTCCTATACCAACTGTATGTGTGTGTGTTGTGTATTTGTAGTGTTGGACCGGCCTTAATGTGTTATGTAGTTGATGTTTTTTTTTTAGGGGGGGGGGGGGAATAGTTTAAGTGTTTATGTAGTTAATAAAACCCTACTTGTATCACACCCAAAAACCCCCTTTGACGATTGTTCATTGTTTACTCATACCGGAGCAATAATCATGCAGTTTACGTTACAAAACTTATAGAATTGTACAGTAGTAAAGAAGTTATTTCCTTTACAACCAGGAATTAACGTTTTTAGAAATTGACAAGACGGTTGACCTGCGTGGTCAGCAAAATTCTACAGTGGATCTCTAAAAATATGAACGTAAATTATAACCAGTTATGGTGAATATTAATATTTCCCATGAGTGATTCGCTACCCTCCTTCTGTATCCATCTCTCTCTTGATATTATGTTTAAATATGTCTTACTCATATGCGAGGTATGCATGTGCAAATGTATACATTAGTTTTTCTTGGTTTAAATGCCCATATAAGGAGATGAATGCTAGGACTACAGGGTAAAGGAGTTTGTGATGAACTATGACGAGAGTTCAGCATCCTTCGCCAATGTCTATTCCTAATATGTCCATGTTTTTTTGTACATGTGGCTATTTTATATAAACACTTGTTCTTGGCCAAAGATTATATGTGTATGTTATTCATATCTTCATTGGTTAAGAGGATGAAAACTCCCCTCGACATGCCTATATAAAATCTGTATTTCTGTGAATAAATTGAAGCATTGAGAATACATGGACTGTGTGTTTTCTTACTTCCCAGCCGTCTACACTTTAAGTAACTGAGAATTCTTCAAGGTGGCAAAGAGAATTTACAAAGGGACCAAATTATTATTCTTTATTAACAAATGAGGGCTCATCCTCCGGGGAGTTTCTCAAAAAGACAGGTAAGAAAATATTTTCTTTTTCTTCCTGTCTGTAAGAGAAATTGAATTTATTCTCGTTTGCAATTTGATTGTGTCATATGTGGCATCAATCTGTTTTCCTCACATTTTATATGTGGGACGAAGAGTGAGAAGCTTTCGTTTAACCTATCTATTTTACAAAATAGAGTAGTGGGGAAAGATGTTAATTGCTCAGCTTGGATTTTAATTGCTCACTCTTGCCGTGAAGGGTTCTCGGTCTCTTAAGTGATTTCATGAATAAAACAGAATTGAAAGCTTTCTTTTGGCCAAAATATAAAAAAGTTAATATAAGACCGCGGTCTCTCTTTTGTGTTTTGTTTGGCCATTCTATAAAAGGTTTAAAAGTGCACTAAAATTGACGAGACATATTTGATCTCCGATGGGGCAGCCGCTGTTCGCCTTCACCTTTGACCATGCTCAACTTAGCTGGTCTAGACTTCCTCAGGGCCTGAGATTCTCCGGCTGTGTTCGCCGCCGTAGTGCAGGCAACATTAGCGGATGCTCAGCTCCCTCCTGATACCTGTCTGCTACAATACGCGGACGACATCCTCGTTACTGGTGCCTCTGCGGACCAGTGTGCTGCTGCCTCTAGCATCGTCTGCAACATCCTGGCGGAAGCTGGGTTCAAAGCATCAAGAGAAAAGCTTCAGTGGGTTAAGAGGAGGGTGGGAGTACCTCGGACATGAATTGTCGCAAGGTACAATAAAACTGTCTGCTGATCGTATCAAAGCCATTGCTACGTACAAACGGCCCTCCACGAAGAAGCTAATGCAAAGCTTCCTGAGCTTGGTGAACTATTGCAGAGCGTGTGTGCCGAACTGTTCCATGTATGACAAAATCTTGAGAGCAGCCACCGTGCAGGACTCTGATGACATTGCATGGACAGTAGAAATGGAACACGCATTCAGACATTTGAAAGCATCCTTGACAAGGCCACCTGCCCTTGGCCTACCGACATATACAACTGAATTTCATTTGTACGTGCACGAAGGTGGGGGAACAGCCGCCGCAATCCTGGCCCAGGAGCACGGGGGCATTTATCGCCCAGTAGCGTATTTGTCTAAAACCTTAGACTCGGTGGCTAGAGGGCTTCCAGCCTGTCTGCGCGCAGTGGCTGCAGCGGCGATCATGGTGCAGGATGCAGAACGTATAGTGTTGTCACATCCATTCATAGTGCACACTTCTCATCAGGTAGGAGCTATTATGCACAACATTTCTACGCAGCATATGACTGCTCAACGACGTTCTGGCTATGAAGCAATATTATTAGCTACTGCTAATTTAACATTGAAACCAACTTCCGTAGTTCATGGCCCAACCTTATGTTTGCATAAGTTGTTATTGCAGGGTGAATTTGAGGACAGCGATCATGACTGCCTAGCCAGGATTCATAATTCGACGGCTTGCAGGCCAGATGTGTCCGCATCTGTCCTGGAGGAGGGGAAACATTGGTATGTAGATGGATCATGCTATAAGCCAAATGATAATGAATACTGGTGTGGGTATTCGATTGTTGAATTACCTGACTGTGTCATAGAGGCCTATTCTCTGCCATATAAATCAGCACAAGTGGCAGAATTAATTGCGTTAACAAGAGCTTGTCAATTGGCAAAAGATCAGTGTATCAATATATACACCGATTCAAAATATGCACATGGAATTGTACATGATTTTGCCAAACTGTTGGAAGAAAGGGATTTTAAGACTTCAGAAGGAAAACCCATATCCCACCACAGTGTTGTGGCTGAACTGATTCATGCAGCACAGTTACCGTCAAAATTGGCTGTGATAAAAGTAACTGGGCATGCATCAGGAGAGTCAGAAGAGGCAAAGGGAAATAGACTTGCAGACGAAGTAGCTAAATGGGCAGTTAGAGGATGTCCTATCAAGTCCACAGGTTGACAAAGCAGGCACAGAGGTGCCCATGATGTCCTTTGTGTTGACTAATGATTTGGATATTAAACTATTACAGGCAAACCCCACTCAAAGTGATCTAAACCACTGGGCAGCGAATGAGGAAAAACCGGATCAAGCAGGTATTTTGAGAGATAAGCAGGGCAGGATTGCTCTGCCAGCCTCTATCATTGTTATGCTATGCAAACACTAGCATGGTGTCTCACATGTGTCAAAAGAGAAGAGAAAGTGATTCAAAATTGAATCAATGTATTGTATAGCCAATTAATGTGAAAAAAGACTTGTTGTTATTACGAGGCTTTGTTGATATGTGCTAAGACCAATAGACATAAAGCTAGTAAACATGATTCTCTTACAAACCCGGAACTGCCATTTCAGCATTTACAAAAAGACTTTACACACATGCCTCCTTGTGTAAATCACAAATATTTGCTTGTGATAGAGGACCATTTCTCCAAATGGCCTGAGGCTTTCCCGTGTGGAAGAGAAAATGCACAGACTGTAGTGAAGGTACTTGCTAAGGAGATTATACCTCGTTTTGGTATACCAACGGTTATAGAAAGCGATAATGGTACACCGTTTACCTCCAAGGTTACCCAGTTGCTAGCTAAAGAGCTAGATATTAACTGGCATCTGAACATACCCTATCATCCCCAGTCGTGTTTTTTTTTTGTGTTTTGGTAGCGGAACGTTTGCATCAAACGATAAAAGATCGAATTACGAAAGCAGGCATGGAGACAGGCCGAAATTGGGTCAACGTACTACCTGCAGTATTGGCAGAAATAAGAATGTCCCCCTCATCGACAACAAATATGTCTCCATTTGAAATACTAATGGGCAGACCGTTCCCCACCCCGTGGGTTAAGGGTCGTGCTGGTAATCTCTCCACAGGTGACACGGAGGTGATCATCGCGGATTACGTGGATTCCCTGGTCAAAACTTTAAATAGCATAAATGGTGATGTTTCTCTCTCTCCCTCTTACTGCAGAGAAGCCGACTCATTCTTTTGCTCCAGGCCAACAGGTGTTGATAAAGTGCATGAAACCTCCAAAGCTCGGAGAGCCAAATATCTTGGACCTGCGACTGTCATCGCTGTGACGCGGACGGGGGTGCTGACTGATTTCCAGCACAGTGGATCCATGGAAGCAGGCTAAAGGCGGCTCCGGAGACAGGAGGGGATCTGTGATCGTATCTGGAGCTGGATCGAGTTCGAGGAGCTGAGAGAGGAGTCGAGGTGCGGAAGGGGCGGAAGGAGAAGCAAGAGTTTACAATCATCATTCCTGATAGTTGTGTGGCCATGGGTATGAGACAAATGATATACCTGGTCATTCTGATAAGTTTGTTTACTTGTACTCACACTTTTATAAGTACAGGTAATGAAACGTGGCTTGGGCATGATGATACACCCCATGCCTATGCCACGAATATGTGGTGGAGATTTGCTAACTATACGGCAAAGGCCGAAGGGAAAAAGGGGTCTTGTTATGTCTGTACAAAAATGCCCCACAGTGCGGTCGGTCCTCGGGTAATTGTTAAAGCCCCACCACCGCAAGATTGGGAATGCATTTCTTTTATTAGTGTTGCAGGCTTGGTTCCTGCTTTGAAGACTTCTGGACAATGGAGGTGCAGACCAAATGGTACAATATGGTTTATACCCCAAGTGTTTGTAAGAGTGACAATCGTGAGTTCAATCCCTGACTCATTATTTTGTGTAGAAAGAATTGAAGGAGAACAGAAGTTGGGTGAAATTCCATTGAGCAAGTGTGATCGAGTTTATCAATATTGCCAGATGAAAAGTATTACATGCTGTCATTATTGTCTTTTGAATGCAGGAGAAGTTAAAATAGAGGACATGGGTTGAAATGTATCAAAGAATGATTATATTCCATATTATTATCTATGTATGAGAATGATAAATTTAGGATTAGGGAACTCTGCAGCGAGTGTTTATGTATTCATTGTTTATTTTAAACAAAAGCAGGCAACTGTTAGAAAACACTCTCGGTCTTTCTGTTGATTCCAGACATGCCTTACCCCTCCTTTTTCTCCCTCTCTCTCATTCTTATATATACAACGCATTCTCTCTGAATCCCCCCTTCTGTATCCATCTCTCTCTCTTGATATTATGTTTAAATATGTCTTACTCATATGCGAAGTATGCATGCTTAAATGTATACATTAGCTTCTCTTGGTTCAAATGTCCCAAATAAGGACATGAATGTTAGGACTACAAGGGTAAAGGAGTTCGTGATGAAACCATGAAGACAGTTCGGCATTCTTCGCAAAAGTCTATTCCTAATATGTCCATGTTTTTCTGTACATGTGGCCATTTTATATAAACACATGTTCTTGGCCAAAGATCCTACGTGTATGTTATTCATATCCTCATTGGTTAAGAGGATGAAACTCCCCTCGACATATGCCTATATAATATCTGTATTTCTATGAATAAATTGAAGTATTGAGGATACATTTGACTGTGTGTTTTCTTACTTCCCGGCCGTCCGTCTACACTTTAAAGTAACTGAGAATTCTTCAAGGTGGCAAAGAGAATTTACAGAGGGACCAAATTGTTATTCTTTATTAACAGCGCGATCTCTGTTTGAAAACCTGCAATGACAGCTGTGTGCGGATTGATCTTCCTTGATGGTGTGCAGGGCACGGCTCCAGCGCGGATGAATCTAATGTTTTGAGGAGTGTGTGTGGCAGTCAGTCACCGCACCGGTGTCAATATTGTACTTTGCACTCACAGATTCTAGACTACATCTTGGAATATATGACCCAAATAAAAATTTTCACCGTATATTGCCATCTGAACAAGTAAGTAACAAGTCTGCCATGTTTGTTCTGACCAACTGAGGAAAAAAACCTTACAATAAATGGACACCAATGTTGCTGATGTATCTAAAGGAGCTCAAATCACATCAAACCGTGCAAATTATTATTATTGTTATACTTTATTCTCAAATTGTTAATGTTAACAACATCAGCATTGCGTGACTATGAGTATAGTGTGTATAAGCGAGTAGATTTCAATTTCTGTACAGTCTAATCTTTAATTGTCATACCACTCAAATTTCATATTAAGAAATTCTTTTAACCCAAAAAGCAAATTATGCTCCCTTCGAACTGGTTGTCTTTAAAATACAAATCTTGTGTAATCCAAGGCTATCTGTAATCAGAAGCACATTTAAAACTGGAATATAATTTAATTTCATTCACATGTGTTTCATAAACACAATCCTTTCTGGATTACAATCCACCATCAAAATGATACATTTAATTATTCCAGCTGCTGTGAGAAAAGGCTATAAACGATCGGCCACCTGCAGGATCCTCACATGCGATAGCCTAGTAGCCAGGACAGTGTCTTTATGTTTACAGACGTGACGTAATGATGCAGTGCCATGATCGAATTTCCTGCGAAAACCTACCTGTACCACTCAAATTAGAAAACATTATTATAAGCAAACCGTTGTGAATCGGGCTAAAGTAATGCGATAGTTTCGAACACTGGCTGGTTTTGTACTTGCTCAAGTATATTGATTTAGGATCATTTTTAACCAAAAAAAGTTACGGACTGCAGCTTTAAGTAATGATGACTGAAAATTTAACTGAAACAATGCATTGGGAAACACTTTTGTTTCCACACAGAACAGTGTTCTGTTATTAAAATAATCTTGTAAATCTCATTCAAGAGTTTTATTCAACTGTTTGGTTGGTTGAAAAATGCAAAATGGCTTTTTTGCCAAGGGTGCAGTTCAAACGGGTGTCATTTTTTCGAGGTTGAGCGAGCAGATGAGAGGATTACAGATTAAACATTACAAATGAATGATTTTTAAATAATGCTTTTGGAAAAGTGGATTGTTTCTGACTGGCAATACAGGATTGCAAATTGGTAACAGATTAGTTTTTGTGGAATTTAAGGTGTTTGGAGGGAAGAACCCTTGCATTCATTAAAGAAATATCCAGGTTGTTGTAGGATTTGTAGGCCAGTCTGATTGTAGAAGTGTAATGGTAGATCTTGGATCAGCCTCTGCAGGTGTTCTCACAAGCTACTTTGTTTCTGAAGAAATTAAATGGACTTCAAAAACTCCCTGAAGGGTAATGCTTGATCCATGATTATTTGATAAAAAGGATGTTGGTCTAGGAACATGCCCTTCTTGGCTAAATCACATTGTGCCCTGTCCTAGAGGCTGTGTAACAGGAACTTGTGTGGGACTGATCTACAGGAAGATCGCATGGTAAATTTATTTTTCAATTGGAGATGTGGAGAAGTGGTCTCTGCATCTTTAGTTGATGTGTGGTAGTCATGTGAGTTTACAAGTTTATTCAAAGTGGCCTACTTGTATTTGGTTAAACAGGATTGTTTTACAAACAGTGAGCCTCATTTATGAAACTTTCATAAATATATAAGGAGTTATTTGCACAAAATAATGGATGTTCACAAAAAATTTCCTCTGCATTTAACAAATGCAAAAGAGACTATTGCATTTGAGATGACCTATGAATATTTCAATTAAAGTGTTAAGCTTTCAGACAAATACTACTGGTAGTCAGAATAATAGTCTACAATAAAAATATGAAAATAATGAATCTAAAAATTTAGAACAAGGTTTACAATTTACATAATAATTAATTCTCCTTGTGTTTTATTAACAAAGCCTACATTTTTAAAACGTTATTAGAAATTGAAATATAAAAATAAAAAACAACAAAAAGAACATCAACTCATCATAAAATAAATAAATAAATTAAAATAAAATACAGTCATTTAATTAATATAAAACATTTTTTGTTAAATATATAATAAAACTCTCTTTGGCTGTAAGGAAACAAAGTCAGTATCAATAATAGAACAGAATATAATTTGAATAATTACTTTAGTCTGTTTCTTTCAGGAAACAGGTGTGTAAAAAATAATTAAAAATAAACAAAAATAAACAGTATGTCTGTCTGTATGTATTTATCTATTTCTGCATGTATGTATGTTTGTTTGTTCATTTTCAAAAGGTTTTCAATTTCAGGGAAAAGGGTTAGTCTATACTCAACTATAATAAGTAACTGTAATACATAATCATGTGGATCACTGCAGGTTTTTGACATGAGATGGAAGGGTAAACACAGATAACAAATAGTTAGTCTTTTCTCCACTTACTCGTTTCTGCATTCACTCTTTCACCTTAGTTTTCTGATCTTCTTCTTCCTCCTCCTACTCCATTTGACCTGCAGTGGCTGAATGCTAATTCTTCAAATGTTTGTTTTCTTCTCATTATCTCTTCCCCATCACATTTTTTTTCTATTGTTGACAGCAGCACTTTATCAGCACTACTGCCTGTGCAGCTGACCAGCCAACAGCAGCAGCACTACCACCGTGGGCCATTAATAATGCCAGGGCCCGTCTGTTTTGTACCAGTGACTGGAGGACAGAGCGAGGGGAGACGAGATGGTGATCAAGCCTTTACTTGAAAGGGTTCGTACTGACAGTATCATGAGTCTGTGTATGTGTGTGTGTGTGAGATTGTACTGGGTGGTAATGAGGGGCACATATGGGACAGGGAGCTGGCCCTCGTTAACCAGTCTGAAAGAGAAAACATCCTGTCATGGGCACCAGGCACCGGGAGCACCAGACAGGGCATAAACACACATATTTGTGCTTGCATACACACACAAATTCACAAACTTACTTGACATTGCCAGCAATATTTCTTAAAGAACATACATGAACACCAATGAAAAAGATGATTGTTGGTTTAAAAGTCTTTGGTTTTAGTTACATCTGTATAACTTTTGGCCCTCAAGCGGTTGAGGCATAAAACTACAAGTTACAGTAACACTTTATTTTAAGGTGTCCGTGTTACACATGTTACATGTACTTACTATTATAATAACAATAAATTATGGATAATTACATGCAAGTAACCCTAGACCAAACCCAAACCTAATCTTAACCCTAACCATATAGTAAGTACATTTAGTTAATTAATATTACTCAGTACTTCAATGTATAGTGTAACCCAAGTTACTTGCAGTGGAACGTTGTTTTGGTCATTACGTCAGTTGTGCGAATCAAATGGTTTGAAGTGCGCTGCAGTGCCCATGCTTACAGGTAATCGGTTATCAGTGTGAATGTGACTAGCCTTGTCAAAACTCTCCCAGTAAAGAAAAATATTTGAAAAATATGACTTATCAGCAGATGAGTAGCTAATATGTGACTTGTTTAAAACAACTGTTTTATAATAATGTTACAAAAGTTTGGAAACACTAATGTTAGACAGAACTTGCTATTTATATCAGATGGTGCAATGGTGGGGGAACCATTAACTTGGCAATGCTATTTATAGGCAAACAGACCTAAATAGTAACTAGTTTAAAGGCTGGCATTGTTACCAACATAGACATTGTTTTGCAAACCCAGCCAATGCACAGCAAATGAGATGCTATGCAATGTAATACTATGTTGATTCTTGTTTTATCACGGACACTGTCACTATTTCCCCCTTAGGAGGTTAGGTAATCATTTATGTTCCTCATAAATGATCTTTAGCTGCATTATGATGATTTCCTAATTCGGAATATGATTGCATAGGTGGACGTGCCCAGGGAGTTTAAACAATATTCATACCACATTCAACATTCAACACTACTCAAATGAATGACATTACTTGATACTAAGTTAATTTTGATAAATGAGATTGAACAAGAGAGTGAGTAAAATGATCTTCGCATCACTACTGCATATATGTAGTAGTAACCTGAACTTTTTATGAATATGACGTAAACATGCATAGTCGAATGACAAAAGAATGCAATTTTCCTGGAAAATCCAGCCCAATAACTGTAATATATATCAATCATATGCTTACCATAGTTATTTAGGGTAAAGAAAAACACAGATGAAAGATGGTTTTATGATTATATTCGCTCAAATTTAGCTACTTTTTAGCAAAAAGTAATATAGTGTACCTTTAAACATGTTCATATTAATTTGAAAACAAACAGACAATCATATACAGTATGCACCGTTGAGATGCTACCTGTTTGGGCCGGTGGAGCCCAGCTGGCACAATGCCCCTCGCTGTGGCACCCAGTGCAGAGGACAAGAGTGCAGGCCACTCTCTTTCACAGAAAGCCCTCACCAGCTGTCACCACAGTCCCGACAACAGTGCCTGTCACTCAAACCCTCTGGGATTTCTGCAGTCAGAGAGAGAGAGTTACAGAATCTGTCCTGGGCTCCCTCTCTCTTTTGTTTGTGGACAGTAAAATGGATTATGTTGCCAGGTTGAAGCTCCTTTGGGGACCTCTGTGTGGATGGAGTAAGGAGCTTGGCTGTGTTGCAAAGATACTATTGCTGTCACTCCTTCTCTCTCTCTCTCTGTACCCTTTTCACCCGCCATGAGAATGTGCTAAAACACTGCTCTGAGAATAAAGGGGGAAGGAGAGTAGGAAGAACTGACAGTGAGTCTGTCTGAATCTCTCCCATGGCTGTCAGTGGCCTTTTGAAAGCAGCTGATGACACTTCTCTGTAGCACAGCTTCCTGGGTCTGGGCCGCAGACAGCGTCTACTGCTGTTGTGTCTCTCAGGCTGGTAGTCGTACTGCTAGGGAACTGAGTTGACACTACAGGACTTAGCCAGACTGATTACCCTTATTGGCAGATTTGTTGTTCAAAGGTATATTTCAACCAAAAATAAAAAATAATAATAATTCATTTACTCATCCTCATGCTGTTTCAAATCTGCACGCATTTCTTTTTTCAACCCAGCCTCATTGGATATAATGCACCTGTGTTGACATTTCTGCAAAAATGTCATATTACATTGCTTCTTGCATGTTTCATGACACTTGCAAAGTGAAATGTCCAATGAGTAGCGCTAAAAGCATGTTAAATTTTATCCGAAAGATGTGAATGTGAATCTGGCAATGTTTTATTACATTGTAAGTATTGTGTCAGTTTGTAATTGAAATTTCTGGTGGGTGGCGCTACAGGCCACAATATACTTGAAACGAAATCGAGTAACAAATTGATGTGATTTCATTTAGAACAAAATCATCCAAAACAAAATTAATGTGGAGTTTGTTTCAGGAAGCAAAACTGCTTCAAAACAGCTTGCTAAAGTGAACGTTCTAGAAAAAATGTGCTTTATAATAGTAAGTGAAGTTGTAATTCAAATTAAAAGCTATACTGATACGATTGTTAAATTTTTAGTACTGTAAAGCAATCTATTGTACAAAGTGCATACAGTAAATAAACTTGACGGACTTGACTGTAGTGCCGAATTGCAGAGCCTATGCAAACAAATGCATATCTTTCTATTATCAGATGCTTTCTGAACTGCTATTTTCTCACCACTTTTTGATGGACTTATCTAAATATTTAAACACTATTACCAGCAGTCGTTTTGGCGTCGTATGTAGGTAACTTACCCCTTAATGTCCTTGCACACTGAGTCCAAAATTTTTGTCTAAAATTTTCACATGTTAAAAAATAAATACAACCTCACATTGTGGCAATCGCATATACACACTGCCTCCGAAACTTTTGTTCATCATAAAAAAAATCATATTGGTTTCGATTTTCGCATTTTTGCATCCGTAGCAGGCATTTTGAGAGCGAACACCAAAATCCAGAATGGCATCTAACAAATTGATCTACTTTGGATTGCACAGCAAAAAGCCTGAAATAGTTCCTTTCCACATTGAGTTCCGATGGGACCAGAAATTGGTGGTCTTTTTTTTTATATGTGGCTAGTATCGCTAGCAAAGCATCAAACTGAGCCACTGACATCCTGAAGTAAACTTTGAATTGCCCTGGATAAACCCAGCAGCTCCTTGATAAGGAGGTGGAACTCTCCTTCCTCTCCTTCCCCCGCAATTGTTTTTTTTTTTTTTTTCAACGGATTAATTAATATACTTCGGACTCAGTGTGCAAGGTTTCTGTGCATGACAAATCTTTAGGATGACGAATATGAAAAACATGAAAATTTTGAACTCAGTGTGCAAAGACCTTAAGTGAAAAAAGAAACAGAATTTTGCTGTGAGGGGGCCTTAAAAGAATGTTCAGTTTTATCCAAAACAGATAAACATGAATCTGGCAACTTTTTATTATGTTGGTTTTTGCACACATCACGGAAGTTCAGAAAGGAAAGGTTCGGTGAGTGGCACTCAAATATTTATACTCAATCACATTTTAAAATTATGTACCACTTTCACTAAACCCTAACTAATAGTGTCAATAAAAGCAAATGTGAGATAAAACCTAATTTGCTGAAGCAGACATGCCACTTTAGCTTGCTTCTACAAATCTTTGAACTCTTTCATCTTAGATCATGGTTCACTGGATTTATATTCCAGAGCTTTGCATCATAAGTGCAGTGCTGTACCAGGTGAGCTACAGAGCAAGTTTACTACACCAGAAAAGCCAAGCATGGAGCTGGTTATGTGATGCAAATGTAAAAATGCATTCAAATAATGTGTTATGAAAAAATAATTTTTGAGGTCATAAAAGTATTCTGAAAGTTATTCATTAGTAATCTGCCCCCATTATCATAACTTGTGTGAAACAAAATAAAAGTTGTTGCAGTTTTAGCATTCATTTCAGCTGCAACCTGAAGTGAACTGTAGGTATGTTCTTGCATAAAATGTCGATAGAGATATGAATTTCCAGTGAGTCTAGGCTGTCTTTTTTTGTGGATGCATATATTTTTTTTAAAATATGCTTTTTTGTCTATATAATGAAAGTCAAAAATATCTGATGTTGTTTTGGACCCCGTTGACTTTGGGACAAAAACAGCTAAAACACTCTTTAAAATATATTCTTATCTCTTATGTGTTTACTATTGTCATTTTGCATTATTGACACTATTTTCCTAATTAATGCTGTTCAGTTGCTTTGTCACAATCTGTATTGTTAAAAGCGCTATATAAATAAAGGTGACTTGACTTGACTTGACTCTTAAGAGAAAGAACAACGTAAATGATTACAAATTTTTTTATTTCTTAATTAACTGCCAAACACTAGCACCTGAAATAAAATCCAACCTGGAGAGTAAATCTTGCCCATAGGGGTCAGTAGTACCTCATCAAATTGTAAAATATTTACATAGCAGGACAATTTGTGGACAAGGAGATGCACAAATACACACATACATCACACCAAATTTTTTTTAGTTAACTGTAATATAAAGAATCCTAATTTGTAGCCCAAAAAGCCTGCATGTTGGCTCGCGTGTGTATGTGTAGGGAAACGGCTGATTAGTGCTGTTTTGTGAATATGACTCGTCCTTTCTGGAAAATCACCTACCCCAGCACCCCCTCCGGTGTCCCTCATGCTCGGCCCCGGCAGGAGGTGCAGGCCTCCAGCCAAATCACTGCCACATGCAAATGAGCCCTGTCCATTCAGGCTGAAATTCAGAGACAGAGGAGCGTATGGCTGACCAGCGGGACCACCCCTCCCCCGCCAATGTCACCCACTCGGCGTACACTCACAAGCACACGCATGCATAAACACACATAGTACAGTGCTACAACCCTGGCTTCTTCGCTAACAAACACACACCATACACATTATTGAAAGAGACATTCAAAACCCCTATGAGATTCCACATAATACAAAAATCTAAAATTAAGATCTCCTTGAATATGAACATATTTCCTACATTTTTCTACATGAGAAAGTCTCATGTCTCATCTCAATAAAGGAATTAACATAGAAATAATTAGATAATTAAAAAATATATAAAAATAAAAACGGGTATTTCTATTAATTTAAATTCCTCAATTGAGGAGGAAACGGCATAAAATGTTATTATTCTATTTTGATTAATAAACCTTTATTTCTACATAAAGCCATTTTCTCAGTGTAGTTTGTTGAGTCTTTGTAGAAATGCTCAGTATTGGTTGTATCGCTTTGTTCTCATTTTGAGAGGTGAATTAAATATCCCTCCCGCAGACAGAAATAAAAACGAAAAGCTATTCCTGCCTGAGAAGGTTTCACTCCAA
Organism: Sinocyclocheilus anophthalmus; assembly: GCA_018155175.1. Lineage (NCBI taxonomy): Eukaryota > Metazoa > Chordata > Actinopteri > Cypriniformes > Cyprinidae > Sinocyclocheilus > Sinocyclocheilus anophthalmus. The sequence continues at coordinate 25,876 of JADLZN010006194.1, read as the reverse complement.
ACATTCAATTATCTCTGTTTAAATGTTTAAAAAGCAGCTATCCTCATTATTATGATGCCATAGTAAATAAACACAATTATAGAGCTGTCACTCTTTGTCAGAAAAGAACTCCAATGTTAATATTTGATCTCAGATTTAACAGTATTGATACATTATCAAGCTGATGCTGCATAACATGAGGTTTATATCAAATTCGAAATTCATTTTCTTTTAATTAAATGAAACAATATTATGAACAAAGGATGAGGAGAATATAATAATAATAATAATAATAATAATAATAAGAATAAGATATTATTATAGTATAAATAGTTATAATAAATGACTTTTTAAAATCTCAAAAAGATTTATCCTTTTTTCATTTGTTACCAATGTATTTTTTAGTACTAACAATGTCTACAAAACCATTTTATGAACAACAAGACATATTTGAAGTTGAAGATTCCCAAGAGGGTTTAGTGTCTTTCTTCATATGGGGGAACCTTTTTGAATTACGTGGCTTTTCTGCTTTTCAAACGGTGTCATCAAAGATCTAAGTTCTGTAATAAAAACATGTCAGATACAGCACATTCAGGAAAACTGATGTGCTGTTTTGCTTTCACCTTTTTACACTGTAATTTGTAACAAAATGCAAATAATAATAAATAATAAAAAAGAATTTTAATAAAAAAAATAAATAAAAACATTTATATAATAAAATATTACAATTACAAATACCTATTTTCAATTCTTAATTCATTTTAAGCAATACTATTCTTAAATAAACCCTTTCATATTGATTATTTGAGAAAACCAATTTGATCAATATTCTCTGAAAAAAAAAAGTTATAGAATTCTTATTTCATCCAAAGCAAAATGCTGTAAGAGCATGAAAAATAATGAAAAAAAAAAACAACAACAAAAAATGTGATTTCTGAAGTCTTACTTATGTGAGAAGATTGCCCCTAGAGGGACAGGATGGTAGATCCCATCACACAGTTATAGCGTTGATATGTCTGTACACCTGTTGTCAACTTGTTTCTTTTCCTTAGCTCAGCTTTGTAGCATTTTGATATAGAGGCATGTCATAGTAAAATTATATATTAATCTGCTGTAAACACAGACCTCACAGAAAATACATTTCCTTGAGGTCAAGGCCCATCTGCCGTATCTAGGTGGATTACATACTTGACCTTAAACTCTGACCTTTTGGCTCCCGAGAAGTCTCTCGCTCTCTCTGTATCTTAACTGTGTAGGTGATGGAACTCAGCTGGTGTCTGATCAGACTCCCTTAAAGAAAAAACAAAACAAAACAGAGAATGACACTGAGAGAGATGGATGAAGAGAGAGAGAAAAACCGTAACAAGAAAAACAGACATGTGAGGGGAAGAAAATATTGCTTCTGGACATATTTGTCTTAAACCAATGAGAAAACAGTGTCTCACCTTTACGGTGCACAGGTCACACACTGCCTCAGGCTGACTCAGCATCTGGGAGACACTTACTTGGAGAGAGAGAAACAGATATACATACGGAGAAATCCTTAACAGTTGTGCACAAAAGGGCTCAGGAGGTTTCTTTATGAGCGACTGTGAGTCAGCCAGGTCGGCCCATTTATGTCTCTCCCATCCCTCTCTTTAACAGGCTGTGATAGGTGAGCACGAGAGCACACGGGCATTGTCACGGCCACTGTTCCTCCATCTCGTCTCTTTAAAAAGCATGGTGAATGCGACTCAGACGCAAAGGGGGGGGGGGGGGGGGGGGGGGGGGACATTCCTCCACTCTCCCGCCTTCATCGCACATCTGTTGGCCGATCGGGGGACGAGACAGGCCCAGGGCTTGAAAGGAAAGAGCCACCGACAATGGGAAGGGATGACGGTTATAGAAAAGAGGGAGCAAGCCTTTGGTGTCAATGCAAATAGAACATGAGTAAGAGACGGAGAGGGGAAGAAAAAGGGCGGAGAGGAGGGAGGGAGAGGAGAGGAGGAGAATTGGAGGAGTGACGAGAGAGAGGAGGAGGGAGAGAAAGGAGAGATGAGGGAATGAGAGGAGAACGGAGGAGCGGGAGAGGATGAGGCGGAGTGAGGTGGGGTGAGAAGGAAAGGAGAGAGAGAGGAGGGCGAAGGGAGGGCGGGGGAGAGAGAGAGGGGATCGGAGGAAGGCGGAGAGAGTTCGAGAGACGATCCCCGGACCGATAGAGTGGGGGAGAGGGTGGGGGGGAGGGAGGGAGCAGGGAGATGCGAGGAGAAATGACCCGATAAGCTGAGGGCGTGAGATAGGTAGGTGATGGAAGGTGTTGGGAGGTGGGACGAAACAGGCAAAGAGAGGTTGAGAAGAAAATGGGATAGAGAAAGGTGAGAGCGATGGAGAGAAGGGAGTGGAAGGAACGGAGAGAGGAGGGTTTGAGAGACGAGGGGAGACGGAGAGAACAATAGAAACCAGAGACGCCGAGAGAGAGAGAGATGGGAAGAAGTGAGGGAAGGACAAAAAGGGGACGGGAGGGAGGATGCTAAGGAGAGACGTATGAGAGCGACGAGAAAGGCGAGGAGGAGGAGGAGGGAAGGAGGGCGAGAGAGGGGGAGAGAGAGCAGGAGGAGGAGGAGGAGAAGGATGGGAGGGAGAAAGGGGGAGAGGGAGGGTGAGATTGTGGCAGGCGGAGGACCTGGAGGAAGAGGGGATTGAGAGAACAGGAGAGAGACGACGGAAACGACTGAGGAGATGAGAGGGCGAGGAGATTGATTGAGGGAGAACGGGAGACGAGAGATGGAGAAGGAATGAGGGGCTGAGAGGGCGGAGAAAGGAGGGGACGAGGGGGAGGAACCGAGGGAGGATAGAACGGACTGAGCGGACAGAGAGAGGAGAGAGTGAGAGGGCTAGAGACCTGAGAGCACAAACCGCGGAGTGAGGTATCTTTGAAAGGGAAGGGAGAGAGAAGGGTCTGATTAATTATTGCAAGGCTGCTAGGTGCCAAACTCGCTTCTCACTCCAGTGGCTCGGCGCAGCGCTCTTGCCTCCGGCCGTGTCGGCGGGGCTCATTAGCCGGCCTCTCGGGACCTGACAGAAATTGTTAGCTGGATGTGATGGCCGACTCCGTCAGCCCCAGACATCCCCCTCCACCCGCGTTCCCCCTACTTGCCCCTCGTCCGGACAGGAGAGAGGATTCCCTCAACCAGCGAAAAAGTGGCCTAACAAGGCCGCCTGTACAACACCTGTAATCAAACCGCTCCAAAAAGCGCCCAGGGAGACCGGCAGGGTGGGCGTCTGATTGGAGGGCAGAGCGGCTGAAAGCTAAGGCCGATCCATAATTGATGTGTGTGCACAATTACGGGCCTCCAGACATGGGCAAAGTGTTGTACAAGAGTGCCTCAAGGATTGTTGAATTTTATCTGCCGTTGCATAAAATCAAGGTTTTCTGCAATCCGGAGATGTGTTGTATAAGAAATCTGGCTGATCTCCATGAGTGAGCGCCTCGCTCGGATAGTTATGCATGAAACTGCGTCTGCGCCCAATCTTTGATTTTTTCTCTTTTTTTTATCTCGTTCACTTACAATTCATTAGCCTGCGTATGTTTGCGGCACTAATTTGGTCCCAGGTTTTTATCTGGGGTGTTCATTTGATTTTCTCGCTTGCTGCTTTTGGCAGAGTTTATTTGCCTGGATGTCCCAAGAGGGGACCATCATCTAGGAAATCAGAGGGTATTCATGCTTTGAAACAAACAGTAGAGACCAACTTCACCTCTGACGCTGCGAACAATGTTTGCTAGGTGCTCAGTGTCTTTTCCACATCCTGTATTGCCACAGCAACTGTAAATATGTCAAGAGACGTACCTCACGTGCACAAACACATCAGCGCTTTGATATGACAGCACAGTGTAGCCGTACTGCATGTCCATAAGGGATAAATCTGTACACGGTTTACACACCTCCATATATCAGTATTGAGAGCAGCGTGACACAGTGTACAGTAAATCCTCCAGGAAAGGGTCAGAGGAGCTGAGAAATGGAGAATGTGGGTAAAAAGTGCACTGAGCTCAGGGGGATAATGACTGCTCTGAGGAACGCAACAACTCACTGACATTTACAAATAACAGAGCCGAGACCCTTTTGTCCCATAGCTATGAGCTGAGAGTTTGTGATGAGAAAACTACATGATATATCAGCTGAGGACTTGGGAGATTTCATATAGTAATAAAATATATTGTGAAATGTGTTATTTGCGCTTAAACCGGGGATGTGAGCAATCTATAGGCTGCCTGTGGCATCAGAAATGAGATTGCATTAAACAATGTACTTACAGCAGTGCTTCAGTGAGGAGCAAACTTGAAACATGAAACATGGACAAAACAAAAAAATCTAGATTCTGGATTTGATATAAACTCTTAAACTCGCATTGTGTATAATGCACATTGCATACAAGAATGGCGAGCTATACGATATTCTATACAATAACACGTTCATCAGTAGAAATGCAAATGAGCCGATTTTCACAGCATTACTCTGTCAGTGAGGAAAAAAACTTTCAAACCATTAAAACAGCTAAACAAATAATTACATAATTTTTTGTACAATTTATATGACTTATTAAAAACATAAAAAAATCATATGATACTGTCAAAGCACTTGATTTTCAAAATGTACATTTTCAAAATGTAATATTTTTTGTGACCACAGTTACCCCTTAAGCCTTTAACCTGCTGCTGCTCTTTATTGAAAAGATATTCCACTTACTCATCCAATTATAAGACTTTTTTGAATCCAATTAGAAACAATTCATCTGCGTATTACAAATTATCTGACCCCTGTATACCAGGCAATGGTAAACTGTAATTTGTCTGTAGTTAGAAATGCAAATCTTTTCCCTCAATTTTCATTTAACCTTAGCATATTGTAATTACACACTATGGCAGCACATTGCAACCTTAATGGCAAAGTAAAACACTGTACAGCTGTATAATGAGTTATACTATTCAAAACTAAAAGATATTAATTGATGTTATATGAGTTTATTCGGAAGGTCTGACACAAAAATATCGTATAATTAAATCAAATTTTCTCCTATTATCATAGCTGCACAAGAGTAGAAGAATATATATACCAGCCACTGACCCAAATTAGATGGGTTTACAGGCCAGAGAGTTCTGGTTTTTTTTATTACCCAAAATGCAAAGTTGTTTAGATTGTGTGCTATTTCTTCTTAACCTGGAATATCAATTCTAATTTAATTATAATCAATGATTACATTTAAAAAGAACTGTTTTTAACTCAACTGCAACTGTTTTGGATTAAAATGAGATGACCACCATGGATGGACAGACAGAAGAGACACGAGAGAAAGTGCAAGTGACAGATGAAAAGAAAAAGGCAGATAGAGACAGAGGGTGAGAGCGAGAGGTGTACATAAGTAGCCCACGTGCAGCTTCCTGCAGCTGTGGTGCAGTATCTAGAGTCTTCACCCCTGGGTGTCAACAGGTGAGAGTGGGTGATAAGAGCTTTTGATGTTGCCAGCCAGAATTTATACCTCCCAACTTTATTTCTTCTCCTAGACCTCTCTTCAGACTTCAAAGGCCCCCCCACTCGCATCTCGCTTTAATCCAGGAGCACACAGGCCCTTCAGTTCAAAGCTCCTTCCCCTCATCAGAAGCCCCCTCCTCAAAAAACTGCAACCCAAACTTTTCCTTTCCTCTCCTTCCACAGAGTAGCAATTACATCCCCTCTCATGCGTTGACCAACCTCTGTTATTAATTAATCCTACAAAGCAGGCTCATTTCCTGCCTCTCTCCGATTGACAAGAGACGCAGGAACAGAGGAGACTCTTTTCAAAGGCCACTCGGCTCAACCAGGAAAAGAGGCTGGAAAAAAGAGTAGCGTAGACGAGAAGAAAGACTTGCTCTCCCAAAGTGAGAAGGGCGGAGGGCACATTTGATACCATGTTACTTGGAAGTGATTGAATGCTTTGTTGCCAAGAGCTCTTTACTAATCTTCTACCTGCCAAAAAAATCTTAAGCTCCAGAAACAGCGGTTGAAGAGAGTGTGAGAGAAACCGAGAGGCCTGGGTGGCCACCGGTGGACGCGCTTCTCCGCCATGGCCCTCTCGCTCCATACGAGAAAAAAAGAAAAAAAAGAGCTTTTTCTCAATGAGTGATGGTTGCAAAGGCGCGGGGAGAGGGGAAACGTGAAAGAGAGGAGGGAGGGACAGAAATGAGGGGAGAAGAAAGCAGGCATGATGAAGAGATGCAGGGAGGAGAATCGAAGCAAAGAGATTAAAGCCTTCCATTCAGTCGGTGAGCAGATAGTTAATTCAAAAGTACTTTATTTGTGTTGGCAGTTCATTGATATGGACAGTGATCTGTGGGAGAATTCCTGAAGGGAATGACGCTGTCCATTGCTTTGTTTGGAACAAACATCATATGACAAACTGAAGCATTCCCAGTTATTTCAGCCAACTGGATGTGCTTCCCGACAGCGGGATGGCATTGTTGTTGTTTCTCTGCTGAGAAACTGGACATCCATTCTTTACTAGACATTCTTCAATGAAAAACATACATACAAAGCACTGATAAATATCAGTCCACTGATGGTCTTCCAGATTATTAGCAGGCTCTCTTATATTCTTAATTCTGATTGATCAATTGTTTCATCCAGCAGTCTGATATTTGTGCCATCTATCATTCGTGGCAATGCTCATATGGGTAACTGAAACTGGCACTACTTGTGTGTCTATTGTATCACACTGTAGACTCTGCAACTGGCATCATCTTGTATCTCAATTATCGGTTGAAGAAAAAAATTACATTAATATAATAGCAGTGGTCGTCTTGTTGCTAGGCCAATTGTTTTGGACATTGTAATGATTTTTTAATGAAGACTTTTGTTAAAAAAAGTCTGAAATCCACTGAAAGTGCATTCCATCAAAACTTTGACACTTCAAAAGTTATCATAAAAGTAATCCATGTGGATTTAATGGTTTCTAAACAATGACTTTATATAATTACTTATTTTAAGATTTAAGGCTTTTATTCACATATAAAAATGAACAACGTACAAACGTAGAGAACATCAAATATGGTCAATAGCAGCTCAACCGTACTTGCTTGACATGTGAGAAAAAAACCTCACTGTTTTTTTTAAAAGCTCAAATATACTTGCATGATACACAAGAACCTTATTGGTTCACTGTGTGCATTGATTATTGTTTATATTTTAATAAAAGCCTAAATGAAATCTGTTCATTATATAAAGTGATTGGTCCTCATTTATGAAACGAACATATGATAGAAAATAGGGCGTACGGTCGTTTCAATGCAAAACTTGTAATTTATCAATATAGACATGAGCGGTGGCTACGATCAAATCTCACGTCTGGTCTCAGCTCGTGTACGCAAGTTTTTGAGTTAGCCTGAATTTGCATGCAGCATAGTAAATCTGGTGGAGAATTGTATAATTGCATTTTGTTCATTTAAGTTATTTTCCTGACCAACAACCGAAGCTCATTAGTTGATCACTGACCAGTACAGTGGCTTCTCGTCAGGGGAGGCAGGGGAGTCACAGCTTCCCCAAAATTTTGAGGTGAAAATGGGAGGAGGATGATTTAATGTTAATACAATTCACAATTAATTTCAATTCATGTCTCAGAATGTGTATTTTTTGTTTGTAATTTCACAGCTGTAATACCATAACAAGCTGAAATCTTCAGCTTTCCAACTGAAGTTGGAAAGCTCTGCTTTTCTATCGCGAATGTGCCGAATCTGCTGATGCAATTACAACCGCTAATGATAGAGAAGGGGAGGGGGAGGCTGGGGGAGAGGTGAGCTCTTGTGCCTCCGTTGGTAAAAACAAATTGCCAATCAGAATCGAGTGTTCACTTTCAGCGCTGAGGAGTGTTGAGAAAAGAAACCTTGCAAGTGAGGCTAGCCTCCCTTCTGATATCAACCAATCATCATAGAGATGTAAATTACATGATATTAGTTTGAACGTCTCCCGGTGCGCTGATAATACACCAAGTACTTATGATGAGTAGCGATACTGAATATTTGATCGCCAACAGATTACCAAGCTGTCATTCAAACAGTATATATACAAATTAAAAAAAGAGAAGAACACGCCTAGCTGGATATAGGCTAACATTTACAGCAGATTGGTTCTTTTAATGCAGACTTTAAGAAGGGATGGATGTTTGCTTCAAGTAATAGGCCAGGTAAGTGAAATTATATTAACTTGCTGTATGTATGTCGTTTTCTGACTAAAAGCAACCAAAAGCCATTTTAAAGTGGTTAAGCAAATAATATACATAATATAATAAGAATAATCATAATTAATAATAATAATAAATAGACAGGGATCCCAGACCAATACAATTAATGTGCCTCCTCTATTTTAAAAACCCACCCAACGGCCGACAGTGGACCAGTAAATTAGATGTCTTATAAGACATTCTAATCTCTTATGGTCTTAATATAATCTTATTCAGGGCTTTAGCTTATATGCGAAATAATAGTATATATAATGTATATCATACTGCTATATAATATATTCAGATATATCTATATATATATACATATACTGTATATTGGAGAAATGACAAACAACAAGCGATACTCTAGATGCTCAAAACTCGCGTTTGAAATCATCAGTGGCAAATCCTGTAAATATGAAAACATACTTACAGTCTATGAGTCAAAACAGCCGGCATTGTAGTCAACTCTCCCAGGATCAATAAACAGTCCTCCATAAAATGTGCTGCCCACATCTGAATAAGTTGGGTTGAACTGTTCTGTAACAGTGTTGTAAATATAACTTAACCATTGATTTCTAGTCGTGTTCTCTTTTGGAAGACAAAACAAAGTAGATTCGCTTTCACAACGAAAAACACAGCATCACACACAGTGGGCTAGAGTGAGCGGCGACCGGGGGCTAGAGTGAGCGGAGGCCGGCGGTCTTGAGTGAGGAACGGCCGGCGGGCTTGAAAACGGTGCGGCCGGCAGATTCGACGAAGAAGCGTCCGGCGGGCTTGCGGCAACCAAATGTGACGACCCCAGGCTGGACTCTGCTGCGTCCCGGGGGAAAGCCAGATCCAGTGATCACAGCGCGAAGTTGATGTATTGCCATGACGAATGCGGATTAATAGTCCTTTTTGGAAGGCCAAACAAAGTAGTTTCGCGTTCACAATGAAAAACACGGCCTTATCACATAGGCGGGCGGCAGCGGCGGCAAACAACAATACTACAGCGAGATAAAAGTTACTCCTTCTTTCTTTGCATCAACATTTGGGCAACATTATGCAAATCTTCCCACATAGTGACGTAGACATGTGGGGCATGTTAGAATGAGCATTTAGGTAGGCGTGGTGGACTCTTAATTTTGTTAAGAATATCTCTTCCTCTGGATTTGAGACTTTAGTCTTCTGCAACTTTACATGATCTTCTTTATGGGACCACAAGGCTTGTAACACCCAAAAGGAGCAACGGAAAAGAATAAATTTGAAATCGCCCCCCCCCCCCCCCCCATATTCATATGACCCCTTTAATGCATTGCATTTTATTAATCTGTTCCAACGAAACTGGCATAAGATACTCGCCATCAGAACTCCGATTTTAAGAACCTGAATCTCACGTGTTGACAGCCACCAGCTGTACTCCAACCCGTCCATTCTTCTGCTTCTCAAATTAATAAACCATCCTGTTATGCAGTTACCTGTTGTGTCTGGCCTTGCTTTGAGACAGTTGTTGACTGAAAGGAACTAAATAGCCGACTAATATATGGATGTTGTAAAGGTTTCCTTATATTTAATATACATTAATAAAATTAATGTAATTGTTTGCAGTTACAAGGTTAATGGGTGTTTTTGGAGTAATATAAATTTTTCTTTCATGAGATTACTTACTCTTTTTGACTGGGTTTCGTTTTTCCTTGTCGTAAACTCTAGGGGCAAGGCTTCTAAACCAGGGTGTTTTTAGGGCCGAGATATTCAAATGGCGATTGTTTTCAGCCGCCACATTTATTAAGCTATGATCATTCGTACGATGAGATTGGTGGCATACGAATGTTTCATGAATCACACATGAACTCTGTCGTAAGTTAATTTGTGCGCATGGATCTGTGCTTGTTTCTATGTTAGATCGATAAATGAGGCCCATTGTGTCTCAAGAAGTTTCTTCAGAAGACTTCGGATTAAACCAATTCATATGGAATTCTTTTATAATCTCTTTATGAACTTTTTATGAAGATTTGATGAAACTGATGTTTAGTGTAAGGACAGAAAGAAAATGGTTTTATTAAAAAAAAAGCTACATTTGTGTTTTGAAGATGAAAAAAGTTTGGAGTCAACATGAGGGTGAGAAAATTGACAATTTTTTATTTTTGGGTGAACTAACACTTTAGCATTAAATACATTATAAAACAATTCAAGTTCACATATTTATGTATTTAGTAAGTATAGCCACTTAATAAGTGGCTCATTGTTAGATTAAATTGAATGTACCAGATTACATCAGGGTTAGCCTTCTTGTACTTCCGAAGAATCTTGACCCTAGAAAATGGTGTGATAGTTTACTTGAGAGGTCAAAGCTAAGGGTTGTGGATGTTAGCCGAGTCTTTTCACTGCTAATAAACAGTCACAAAACACTGACAGGTGTGAATGCCTCTGCCCCAAGCACCCCAAAAATTCCACACAGGAAAAGAAAAAACTAAATATTCAGCTACTGGGACACACACAGGGGCATTCACAGGCCCTGAGCGCTGACCCCGAAAGAGCACCATTCACCCCCAAAACGGCCAGATGTCTGTCAGGACCAAGAGCACGTTTTCCTGACCGGTCTGCTGCGCTGTTAGCTGTGCTGCACATGGCAGTCTGTGTTTTTCTATCATTCATCAAGCTGGTGTCACCAGTCAGGTTGAAGCGCTCATTTTCTCCCTGTGCACCGGGTCAAGTTAAATGAAGGGTGAAAGTCTAAAGCAAACAAGATTAATAGCAACACCTGATTAAGAGTGATTTCCTTTTCCTGTCCAGTGTGTGGTCAGAAGCCGTAGTTAGTACGCTTTCATTATCCTGTTTCGTTACAAAACTTGCTGTTTTTTGAACCAATAAAATTCAAGCTCCTGCAAAAACATGGATTACTCACGGTCAAATGCTCTGCCGAATATCTATTTATTTGAACGGGGTAGAGGAATGAGTGCTGGCACTCTGCATACAGAGAGATTCCTTCTGGGTAATGTGGTCCCATGGGAGGGTCTTATGAACCATTAACAAACTTCCCACTTTAGATGGGCGGCCATGATGGCAAGACAAACAAACACTTTAAAAAGTTAATATTCCTCTCTTGTTTGAATGGTCTGATTACTTGAATGCTAATTCTGACAGTGTGTGTAATTTATCAAACTGCCGCTTCTGCTAAGGATCAGGAACTGCCCTCACATTTTGGCAGGTTTCCCCCTCTGTTAAAATCACATCACTAGATTTCATGAATTATTTGGCCTCTTTAATTAATTTCTCAGCACTGAGATTCTTTCCTACATTATACAATTATCATTTTATTAATGTTATGTATTATGTACTGTTTTTGTTGTGCTTGTGTTCATCTTATTAAAAACAATTAATGTAAAATAAATGATTTCTAAATAAATGATTATTTACTGTAAGACTTAACAGCAACATACTGTGTACAGTATTGATAAATACCCAACATCAGTTTGAAAGATTTATTTTAATCAGATGTATTTTTTAAACTTTTGTTTATTTATTTATTCTTTGATAAGCACTCACACACTCTCAATACAGCAACTTTATTCAATCCCTTTACTTCTGAGCAGGCACTCTTCTGTTATCTAATTAACCCAGATTTGATTGTAGGAATAATTTATTTTGTTGCAGTCTTACAGAACTTCAAAGCCGTGGACAGATGCTGAGCCTGCAGAAATGAAGCCGAGGGAGGAAGACACTGAAGAAGATGAGGAGTGATGAGAGAATGACGAGAAGCAGAGTATGATCAAGGAGGTTGGAAAGCAATGCTAGATGTGTACTAACCACATGACAGGACATTGTTAACATACTTTAACCCCTGAACATTGTAGCTGTTGACAGAATTTCAACTTTAATCAGCTTGTCTGAATTGATTTTAACATGGCGTTGGCCTAGTACTACTACGGGATAGTCATATAAATTATAGATTTGTATAGCGATAGATTTTGTTATCATTTACTTACCCTCAAGTTGTTCCGAACCTGTATAACTTTCTTCTGTTGAACACAAAATAATATATTTTGAAGAATTTTGGTAATTGAGCAGTTGCTGGTAGTCATTGACTTCCAAAATATATATTTTTCCATACTATGGAAGTCAATGCCTACTGTTAATGGTTTGGCTCCCAACATTCTTCCAATATCTTATTTTGTGCTCAACAGAAGAACGAAACTCATACAGGCAGTTTTGAATAACATGAGGGTGAGTAAATGATGACAAAATTTTCATTTTTCAATGAGTACTCGTTTACATATGTAACCCTCATTCCCTGATGGAGGGAACGGAGATGTTATGTCGTGACGACATTGGGGTTCTTACTTGGAAGCCAGAATCCTCTCTGATTAAGGGAAAAGGCCAATGAAGTTTGGCTAGTGGATTTTGCATGCTGAGACACTCCCCGTGCACATGGGTATATAAGGCAACAGCGCGCATCCACTCATCAGGTTTTACACTGAGGAGCCCAGAACTTGTCTCTGGCAACCAGCGATGGTTCGAGGTTGTGGCATGGGGACATAACGTTTCCGTTCTCTCCAGCAGGGAACAAGGGTTACTTACCTAACCAAAACATTCCCTATCTGTCGGTCACTTCGAGTTATGTCGTGATGACATTTGGGGTCCATGGAAAGCACCACAACCTGAACCCTGTCACAACCCTGTAATGCTGCAAATGTTGACAAGCAGCTGCGTGTCAGACAAATGCTACGCAAAGGTCGTAACCTTCCCAATGCCCCAGCGCAAATTCACTGACCTTGGTGCCCGTGGGGACCAAAAGGTGAGTACATCGCTGCTGGAGATAGCCATGCCGCTGTTCCTACCACAGAAAATAATTTCTAAAGAGAAGGGATTTTGACCTTTTGTGAAAGGTGCTTCACGCCTTTCCTGTTTTTTGTTTACAGCTTGACAGTAACGATGGGGAAGCTAGCCTTCCGGAGAAGGGCACGACGGAGGCCACATCCTACCCGTAGGGAGGTATCATGTGGAGACACTAATATGGACTGGCCCAGGCCTTCGGCAGTACTACATATGGAATGGGACTTTGAGGCAGGTCATACCTGAGAGTAGGGCGGAACCACTGCCAGCAGAGCCTGACAGAATGGTCTGTCAAAGGGAAGACATGGTTCACAGAGAGGGAAACCTTACTGTGGAAGAAAACACATAAGGGATTGCCCGCAGGGAATAAAGCCATATGGACACCTAGCCAAGTACAGGGGCTGACCGGAGACCCGGGCAAGCTAACACCGATATGCTGTGCTGAGTCTGACTGCTGGGGGTGCTGGAGGATGCTCAACCAGGGTTCTCCCTCCGGGGAACTCGACTGGGAGAAAAAGATGCTCGCATCCCTGTGTGAGGGGGAATGGTGCAGCAAGTGTGACACCTGCCATGACATAGTATCCAACACATGAGAAACCAGATTGACACGGAGGTGTAGAAGGCAGTGGTATCCCCCCCCCCACTATTAGGAACCAACCTCTGGTTGGCGAACAGCCTTCCTTTATGCTGACTCGTAAGAAGACAAACGAGCTGCTCCGAGCTTCTGAAGCCAGTATATGCTAAGGGCTCTTACGGGACACAGCAACAATAGGGCTGGGTCTGCCTCCTCATGGGGCCGGCTTGCAAGTTCACCACCTGATTGTGGAAAGGCGTGGTGGGAACCTTGGGCAGGTATCGAGGCCGTGGTCTCAGGACAACGTGAGAGTAGGCCGGCTCCGAACTTAGGCACTCTTCGATCCGAAAATGCTTGGAGGCCCCAACCTTTGATGGAAGCTGAGAGCGGTAGGAGAGTGTCATACGACAGGAATTTTTAGCTCAATGAGTACAGTGGCTCAAGGGATCCCTCTGCAGGCCACAGAATGGGTAGTAGATAGATCCCAGGAGGGCACCAGGGGTGGCCTAGGAAGATTCAACCTTCTGGGACCCCTCAGGAACCTAACAATGAGATCTTGTTTCCACAGGGAACGGCCATCCACTGCATCATGATGTGCTGCGATAGCAGCCACACACACCTTCAAGGTGGAGGGTGACAGCCCATGCTCCAACCTTTCTTGCAGGAAAGAAAGCACTACTCAAATTGTGCATCTCTGGGGGTCGTCTCTGCGAGAAGAACACCAGATCGTACTCCACTTCAGAGCATAGGCTGGCTCGGAAAGGGAGATCTATCCTGAAGGTCCTTCCTCAGAGGAATCTGCCAGTGAGGGGCTGTCGCGAGGAGCATGAGTTTCGAAAACCAGGTCCGGGTGGGCCAGTGAAGCTCAACCAGCAAGACCGGTTCCTCGTCCTCCCTGACTTTGCACAGTGTTTGTGCGAGAATGCTCGCTGGGGGAAGCGCATACTTGCATACGCCTCGGTCAGGGAGTAATATAGCTGGCAGTGGGAGGACTCGTGGGAAGCAAACAGGTCTACCTGGGCTTCCCCGAATCGACTCCAGATCAGCCGGATTGTCTCGGGATGGAGTCGCCATTCTCCGGGGAACGTGAGCTGTCGTGAGAGCATGTCAGCTGCATGATTGAGCTCCCCCGGAATGTGGACGGCGTGCAGCAATTTGAGCCATGTCTGACTCCAGAGGAGGGGATGGTGGGCGAGCTGTGACACGCGACGTGATCGTAGACCTCCCTGTCGGTTGATGTACGAAATAGTCGCAGTGTTGTTCATGTGGACCAACACGTGCTTGTCTTGAAGCAGTGGCTGGAACTGCCGCAAGGCTAGATGCACTGCCAACAACTCCAAGCAGTTGATGTGCCAAAGCAGTCGAGGCCCTGTCCAGAGCCCCGAGGCTGCCTGCCCGTTGCATGTGGCACCCCAACCCATACTGGAGGCATCTGTCATAACAACGACATGCCAGGACACTTGTTCTAAGGGCACTCCGGCCTGTAGAAAGGCAAGGTCTGTCCAGGGGCTGAACGTGTGGCGACAGTGTGGCGAACGTGTGGCGACACACGTCGGTGTGATGGCCACGCAAAGTTTACCGCGGCGCCATGCCCATCTTGGGACTCGGGAGTGTAACCAGTGCTGAAGTGGTCTCATATGAAGCAATCCGAGCGGCATGACTGCGACTGCGGATGCCATATGCCCCAGGAGCCTCTGAAAGTTAAAGCGCTCATTGGTGAGACGTGCTGTCATACTCATCGAGTCTAACTCCACACCAAGAAAAGAGATTCTCTGCACAGGGGAGAGCTTGCTCTTTTCCCAGTTGACCCGAAGCCCCAACTGGCTGAGGTGCCAGAGCACCAGGTCGCTGTGATTGCACAACTGCTCTATAGTTGCGAGATAGTTGAGGATCCTGATGCCCACTTCCCGCAATGGGGCAAAGGCGCCCTCCGCGACTTTCGTAAAGACACGGGGGGGGGCAGGAACAGCCCGAAGGGGAGGACCCCGTACTGCCATGCCCGACCCTCGAACGCAAACCAAAGGAACGGCCTGTGTCGAGCAATTATCGAGACATGAAAGTAAGCGTCCTTCAGGTCGACCGCTGCAAACCAATCCTGGGGCTGGATGCATTTGATGATGTGCTTCTGCATTAGCATCTTGATTGGGAGCTTGTGAAGGGCCCGATTCAAAACTCGCAGATCCAGATCCTTTCTTGGGTATGATGACGTAAGGGCTGGTAAACCCCGACTCCATCTTGGCTGGAGGGACAGGCTCCATTGCATCCTTCGCCAATAGGACAGCAATCTCCTTGCACAGTACACCGCTGAACCTGGGGGGTCGCCTGGCGAACTGAATCTCGTAGCTGAGTCAGACTGTCCAAATGAGCCAGCAGGACAGGTTGGGCAGCACAAGCAACGCTCCCAAGCTCCATGCGAGTGGCACCAAAGGAACAATCGACATGCCTGCAGCGGTGGGAAGTCGTGCTAGATGGCCCAGAAATCACCGCGTTCTGGCCCATCACAGCAGGACTCCCCCCCGTGTCCCTGGAGGGACCGGCCGGAGATGCATGGGGTGGCGTTGTGTCCCCGAACCGCAATTTCTTGGGCGCTGGCAATAGGGGACATTGTGGGCTAGAGTGAGGAGGCAGCGAGTCGCTCACTGTCAACCCACGAGCCTGACGTCCCGGAGGAAAAGGAAACTGCTCTTTCTTTGAAAATGTGGGTACCACTGGCCCTTGAGCCAGTGGTGGAACAGAAACAAAAGAAAACCAAGGATTCTCCACCCAGCCCTCCTCCGGGGGAAGGAGCGGTGCTGTCTTCACCACCTCCTGTAGAAGAGCAGTTCCTCGCCTCTCCAGGCCATCCGTGTCAGGGCCGTTTCGTCGTCTTCTTGGAGGACTTAGGGGCCGGCTGTGACACGGGGGGCGCACACTGCTGCGGGGTGGTCTCAACGCGCCGGCCTAACATGGTCTAGATGGGAGGGAGCAGCTGTAGGGCCGCAGGAGGGCGCCCTCGGCGACGGGAAGGCTGAGGTGTGGCCCGCGGCGGAGTGGTGGCAGCTGGAGGATTACGCCGGGGCAAGATGTGCTGGATCGCCTCAGTCTGTCGCTGCACTGCCGAGAACTGCTGGGCCCAGCCTGGGAGATGGGGGTGTCAAGAAAGCGAACTTTGTCGGCATCCCTCATCTCTGCCAGGTTGAGCCATAGATGCACTCTTGGGCCACATGTGATTATGGCCTGCACCCTAGCAGAGTCGGTGCGGAACTCCTGTCGGACAACATCTCCAAGACGCTATGCTCCATATGACTAGTAAGCCAATTCTAAAATAACTGCTATGATGGCTTTTGTTCTACCCACTTAAATGATAAAAGTACTTGCGCTGTCAAATCTATAAAGACTGTGTCTGTTCCCCGAATATTGAGGTCAAAATATAAATTTTATGCAGGATCTAGAAAAAAATCTGATCGTGATTAAACCATAAAATTGCAAAATAAATGAACCAAAAATAAATGAACAAAAACAAAAACAAAAACAATTTTTAAAGTTTGGGCTCCTAAACATTAGATCACTTGCACCCAAAGCAGTTATTGTAAATTAAATGATCACAGATAATAGTTTTGATGTACTCTGCTTGACTGAAACCTGGCTAAAACCAAATGATTATATTGGTCTAAATGAGTCTACTCCACCAAGCTACTGTTATAAGCATGAGCCCGGTCAGACTGGTCGTTAATTTTCCCCCCCCCCCCACCCCACTGGTCGTGGCAGCGGAGTTGCAACAATATTTATTCTCAATGTTACTCACAGGATACAGTTTTAACTCATGTGAAATACTTCTGCTTAATGTTACACTGTCAGATATGCAAAATAAATCTATCTTATCTCTTGCTCTGGCTACTATGTATAGACCACCAGGTCTGTATTACAGATTTCCTAAAAGGATTTGCAGATTTCCTCTCAGACCTGTTGATAAAGCGCTAATTTTCACAGATATTAACATTCAAGTTCAAGTTCAAGTTCAAGTCTGCTTTATTGTCAATTCTTCCACATGTACAGGACATACACACAGAGAATTGAAATTGCGTTACTCTCAGACCATTGGGTGCATACAGATAACATAAATAAAGATAGGTACAGATTAAATACAAAATAAGACTATACAAATATACAAATAAGGTCAAAAGTAAAAATATATATATAAACCACAAGGCATATGGCAGATAGAGTGCAAAAACAGTAAAGTAAACAACAGTGCAGATATAGAGATTGTAGTGCAAAAAATGATTTGTAGTGCAAAGAGCTTATTCAGACTGATTAAAGTGACAGGGTGTGTGTATTTGGGAGGGGGGAGTGGGAGGGTCCATCAGAGGGTCAGAGTTCAGTGGTCCGTGGGGCAAAAGAGGGGAGGGGGGCAATGTCGGGAGGGAGTTCAGCTTCCTTACTGCCTGATGAATGAAGCTGTCCTTCAGTCTACTGGTCCTGGCCTGAAGACTCCGCAGTCTCATACCTGATGGCAGCAGACTAAAGAAGCTCTGTGTTGGGTGGGTGGGATCACCTGCAATTCAGAGGGCTTTGCGGGTGAGACGGGTGTTGTAGATGTCCTGAAGGGAGGGGAGAGAGGCACCAACGATCTTCTCAGCTGCTCTCACTATGCTTTGAAGTGTCTTGCGGCAGGACGCGTTGCAGGCGCCATACCACACAGTGATGCAGCTGGTAAGGATGCTCTCGATGGTGCCTCTGTAGAAGGGGCACATGATGGGGGCCGGGGCTCTGGCTTTTCTCAGTTTGCGGAGGCAGTAGAGACGCTGCGGTGCTTTCTTGGCCAGTGCTGCGGTGTTGTCAGTCTAGGAGAGATCCTCTGTGATGTGCACACCAAGGAACTTGGTGCTGCTCACCCTCTCCACAGTCACACGGTCAGACACACTCCATTGACGGTCAGAGGAGCATGCTGGGTGTGCACTCTCCTGAAGTCAACAACAATCGCCTTCGTCGTCTCCACATTCAGAGAGAGATTGTTGTCACTGAACCACCCGGCCAGGCGGCTCACCTTGCCCCTGTAGTTTGTCTCATCTCTGTTGCTAAAGAGACCCACTACAGTCGTGTCATCCGCAAACTTGATAAGGAGGTTGGAGTTGTGGGACGGTGTGCAGTCGTGGGTCAGCAGAATAAAGAGGAGGGGGCTCAGCACACATCCATGGGGGGCCCCAGTGTTCAGTGTGATAGTGCTGGATGTGTTGCTGCCGACCCGAACTGCCTGAGGTCTTCCAGTCAGGAAGTCCAACAGCCAGTTGCACAGCGAAGTGTTGAGCCCCAGCTGGACCAGTTTGTGAATGAGCTGTTGAGGGATGTTTGTGTTGAATGCTGAACTGAAGTCTGTGAAGAGCATTCTGACGTATGAGTCTTTTTTTTCCAGGTGTGTGAGTGCTGAGTGGAGAGTAGTGGCGATGGCGTCATCGGTCGAACGTTTGGACAGATATACAAACTGGAAGGGGTCCAAGGAGGGAGGAAGGGCAGACTTGATGTGTTGCATGACTAGCAGTTCAAAGCACTTCATGAGGATGGGGGTAAGTGCAACTGGACGGTAGTCATTGAAGCAGGATGGAGACGACTTCTTCGGGACTGGAATGATGGTGGTAGCTTTGAAGCATGTGGGGACAACAGCCTGGCTTAGCGAGATGTTGAAAATGTCTGTGAAGACATCGGTGAGTTCCACTGCACAGTCTCTCAGTACACGCCCAGGAATGTTGTCAGGACCCGGAGCTTTGCGTGCGTTGATCCTGCTGAGGGATCTCCTCACGCTGTCCGGGAACAGCATCATCACCTGGTCGCCGGGAGGAGGTGGAGTCTTCTGTGCAGTGGTGCTACTTTGTGCCTCAAAGCGAGCGAAGAAGATGTTCAGTTCGTTCAGCAGAGAGATGGTGCTGTCACAGGTGCGTGGTGGGGCTTGTAGTCCGTAATGGTCTGTATCCCCTGCCACAGGCTCTGAGTGTCTCTGCTGTCGCTGAAATGATGGGCTATCCTCCTGGAGTACTGACTTTTTGCCTTCCTGATGCCGCGGGAAAGGTTGGCCCTAGCTGTCTTCAAGCCCACCTCATCTCCAGCTCTGAAGGCAGCGTTCCGCGTCTTCAGGAGTCCGTAGACCTCCCCTGTTAGCCACGGCTTCTGGTTGGCCCGGACAGTGATGGTCTTTGTGACTGTTCACGTTGATAATACAAATGATGCATTAGGACTTGCATTTACTGACCTAATAAACTCTTTTGGAGTCAAGCAAAATGTCACCGGGCCCACTCATCGTTTTAATCATACGCTAGATTTAATTATATCGCATGGAATCGATCTTACTGATAAAGATATCGTACCTCAAAGGGATGATGTTACTGACCATTTCCTTGTATCGTGCATGCTGCATATTACTGATATTAACTATATGGCTCCGAGTTATTGTTCAGGAAGAACTATTATTTCAACCACTAAAGATAGATTCAGAAATAACCTGTCTGATTTATCTCAACTGGTCTGTGTACCCATAAATACACATGAACTAGATGAAATGACTAGCAACATGGGCACTATCTTCTCTAATACATTAGAAGCTGTTGTCCCCATCAAATTGAAAACGGTTAGAGAAAAACATACTGCGCCATGGTACAACATATGGCTGTGCAATTAATCGCATGCGATTGTCATGCGTATCTCGTCAGTAAAGCCGGTTCCTTGATTAGTAGTAAATCTCCATCACCTGCTTTCAGATGGAGCGGCATTTACTACACATATCCGTAGTTCACTGACAATTAGGCAATATCGCATTCATAATCGAATGCGATTCATCTGCGATTATGAACGCGATATTGCCTAGCTTGTCAGTGAACTATGGCTCTGTGTAGTAAATGCCGCTCCACCTGAAAGCAGGTGATGGCGATTTACTAGCAATCACTGAACCAGCTTTACTGACGAGATGTGCTTGACAATCGCATGCGATTAATTGCACTTTTAGGCAATATCGCGTTCATAATCGAATGCGATTCATCTGCGATTATGAATGCGATATTGCCTAGCTTGTCAGTGAACTATGGCTCTGTGTAGTAAATGCCGCTTCATCTGAAAGCACATGCTGGAGATTAACTAATCACCAGAAGCGGCTTTACTGACGAGATGTGCATGACAATCGCATGCGATTAATTGCACAGCCCTAGTACAACAGTAATACCCATTCTCTCAAGAAAGAAACTCGTAATCTTGAGCGCAAATGGAGAAAAACTAACTTGGATGTTTTTTAGAATTGCATGGAAAAACAGTATGTCCAGCTATAGACAGGCTCTAAAAGCTGCCAGGGCCGAGCATATCCACAAACTCATAGAAAATAGCCAAAACAATCCAAGGTTTTTATTTAACAAAGTGGCTAGATTAACAAATAACCAGACGCCACCCGATCTAAATATTCCCTCACAGTTTAATAGTAATTTCTTCACTGATAAAATAGATAACATCAGGCATGGTCCTACATGCTTTGGAGGGGAGGCGCGGATGATTCCTCCAAGTGGAGGCATTTTGCGGGCACAAGTGCACGGCAACCGCTCTTTCCTCCTGGGGAATGTGCACATAACCCCTAGCTGCCCCGCCATCGATGGTGGTGAGGATGGAGGAGCGGCTTCTGGTCGAAAAAGGGGCCATCCTCGACTTCGTCAGCTCCTCATGCACCTCCGGGAAGAAAGGAACCGGGGCGGGCGTGGTCGCAAGATAAAATAGATAACATCAGAAATACAATAACAATGTAGATTCTACAGCGTATAATACCTCAGCTTCATTCATCGCACCCAAAGAAAAACTGCAGTGCTTTACAACTATAGGACAGGAAGAGCTAAATAAACTAAAAAATATCACTGCGTCTAAACCAACAACATGTTTATTAGATCCTGTACCCACTAAATTACTGAAAGAGTTGTTACCTTTAGCAGAAGAACCGCTTCTCAATATTATCAACTCATCGTTATCTTTAGGTCTAATGACTTGATTACTTAAATTTAGGGAATTAATTATTATTAATTCATTCAGGTTTTGAAAGGACTTGGATCTGAAAATTCGAGGTCCACCTGATTAAAGCTGAATTCCAATTTTTTATTTTACACTTTAAATCAACGGTCGTCCAGCGAGCCGTGACCTCAGTATATTTTAACAAATTAAATATGTATTTTCCTGGCCACGGTCAACACAATTATGATAATTTGTAAGCTCTTAGAGAGGTAACGTAATCTTTGGCAAAGGGTTTAACCTTAAAATTATATGACACCAAATAATGATTTTCTATAAATGAAACATGAATTTTATTGGCTATTCTAGATTACATCAAAACTAAGCTAAAACACACAAACATACACACAAACCCACATACAGTTTCTTTAGAATGAGAGTTGACGGAGTTGCATGAAGTTTTCAAAGTTCTAACTCGTTTTCACGAGTGATTTAAATTCACCTGAGAGAATTCACAAAGCAGAGGATTTTAGCTTATGTTTACTGTTTAAAGTAGCTCGACACCAGTTCAGCAGATAAGATTTTGTTCGTTTACTTGCATTCTGCTTGGTTGACAGCTGAAAAGCTGAGTCGTTCCTCGTGGCTACTGGATGGCTGCTGGAGGGAAATTCCTTCACTGATTGGCTGTTGCGGTGACGTCGGAATGACGTTTGAATGACGTCCTTTTGGGAAAGCCCTCGTTGGGTTGGTTGGTTGCCGGGTTACGGAAGAGGCTTCAGCAGTCCTGCTAAAAGCCTGAGTTTGCAAGACTTTGCATTCTGCAGAGTTATGAAGCTTCAACTGAAGTGTTTGAGTTCTTAGATGGTCTCGCTTGTGCGATGTTACAGTGTGGGGGCGCTTTGTCGCGCTCACCAAGGTAAAAGCCAAAGTTCTTTTGAGTGAGAGAGCGAGCCCCGAGCAAGAGCGTTGTGTCCATTTTAAGCAGGCTGACCTTTGCCAGTACATTTTCACTACTTATGAGTTTTAAACGCTTGTCTGTTAAAATCGTCATGCAAGGTTCTGTTTCTTTTGTCGTAACATAAGGATGCGGGTCTGTTGGGGTTTCAGGAAGCAGATGTGATGGGAGTCATGGTGCGGGCCTGAGGGCACTAGTTAATTTACTGTCCTTTTCCTGTTTGGGATATAATGGTTCCATCCATTGGTGGTTTCTATATGTTGTGAACGAACCTTCTCAGTCCTTGATACAAAGAAAGCTTTATTGTCTCCTGATTGAATTAGTTTCGATCTCACGAGTAGATGACGACAAGACTGGCAGGAAGTCGACCCAGAATATTGGAATAATGTGCTGGGTGATTAGCAAACCTCATGATGGCTGATAGAGGCATAATAGTAGTGTCCGTATATGATAGAAATCCCTACATAGGTCACATCCCCAAACCATTCAAGCTGGCGGTTATTAAGCCTCTTATGTTTTTTTTTCTTTTGTTTTTTTTTCTTTTTTTTTTTAACGACAACCAACCAATAGTCTTTAACGTTACTCTTAGTGAACTGGCAAATTACAGATCCATTTCTAATCTTCCGTTTATGTCTAAAATTTTTGAAAAAGTTGTGTCTGCTCAATTGTGCTCCTTCCTGCAAAAAAGATCTCTATGGAGAATTTCTGAATGACTTGCTTCTTGCGTCAGACCAAGGCTGCATCTCATTGCTAGTTTTACTTGATCTTAGTGCTGCGTTCGACACCATAGCTCATGACATACTCATAGATCGATTACAAAACTATATGGGTATTCAAAGGCAGGCTTTAAGATGGTTTAGATCCTACCTGTCTGATCGCTACCCCTTTTTTTTATTTCAACGGGGAGTAAAATATGGAGTGTCACAAGGATCTGTCCTAGGTCCTCTGCTATTTTCAATATACATGTTGCCCCTTGGTAATATTATTAGAAAATACGGATTAGTTTCCACTGTTATGCTGATGATACTCAACTATATATCTCAACAAGACCAGATGAAACTTCTAAATTATCTAAGTTAACAGAGTGTGTTAAAAATGTAAAAGATTGGATGACCAATAATTTTGGACAGAGATATTACTTATTGGACAAAAACACTACACATAATCATTTGGATTACAATTTGCAACTAGACGGATGTACTGTTACTTCCTCTACAGTCAAAAATCAAATATATTAGAAAGAAACTTGTCTTTTGAAAATCATATTTCCCATGTTACAAAAACAGCATTCTTCCATCTTAAAAACATTGCCAAGCTACGAAACATGTTACCTGTTTCTGATGCAGACAAGCTAGTTCATGCATTCATGACCTCTAGACTGGACTATTGTAATGCACTGCTAGGTGGTTGTCCTGCATCCTCAATAAACAAGCTACAGGTAGTCCAAAATGCAGCGGCCCTTAATGGGTTAGCACCTGCGTACCTAACTAGTCTTCTACCACGCTACAATCCATCACGCTCCCTAAGGTCACAAAACTCTGGACTTTTGGTAGTACCTAGGATAGCAAAGTCCACTAAAGGAGGTAGAGCTTTTTCACATTTGGCTCCCAAACTCTGGAATAGCCTTCCTGATAACGTTCGGGGTTCAGACACATTCTCTCTGTTTAAATCTAGATTAAAGACACATCTCTTTGGCTTAGCATTCAAATAATGAATCTCATAATCTTGTACTGCAGTTATATCTGATCAAATGAACATTATTATTCTTTAGCTTGGGTTAAAAAAATAAATTTTGCTGGGTTGGAACAGCAGCTACACTAATTATGTCTCTATTTGTTTGTAACTGACATAGTCACCACTGATAAGCTACTACTAAATATATTGTAGAAACTATATTTTCTGTAAATCTACTTTGCAATGATTTGTATCGTGAAAATCGCTAAACAAATAAACTTGAATTTAATTGAATTGAACAAGTGCGGACATCGCCTTCCAGAGGGATCATGCTGTGACCTTCATCACCCGGAGAGCGAAGTCGGTCGGCGAGCGCAGTTCCTGCATCAACCCCGGGTTGGTGCCACCCTTGTGCATGTCTCTGAGTGCCTTGGCTTGGTGGACTTGCAGGATCGCCATGGCATGCAAGGCAGAGGCATGGTCCTACATGGTTTGGAGGGGAGGCGTGGACGATTCCTCCAAGTGGAGGCATTTTGCGGGTTTGGGACCTCCTTGGTCTAGCCACCTGGGGTGGTTATATTCCAGCCCTTGTTATGGCAGGTCGCGGCTTACTTAATTACAGCTATCCGAGGCTAGCTGTGTTCTACTGCAGTTGCAGTAAGCCCTCTTATGGAGAGGTCCTTTTTCCTATAGCCTAGCTATCTGAGGATAGCTATGTGTTAGCTCAGTGATTGCTCCCCTGCTTAGGGTTTTAAGTAGCAGAGTTTGTGCCGTATCAGCAGTGTTTTCCTATTTGGGTCATAAGTAGACAGCCCATCTGTGGTCGGGTAGTTTCAGTCCGGTCCCCCTTCTGGTAGACCTTCTAGTACATGCTATCGAGGATATCTAGTGATGCTCAGTGACGTCCCCTCTTAGGGTCTTTAAAGTAGAATGATCACTCGTAACCCCTAAACGCTTAAAACGGTCTCGTTGAGCCTTGACGAGACAGTAACTATCTCCCTGCTAGGGCAGTAAGTAGAAGCCCACTCTCTGTGTCTGCGGCAGCTCTGTGGGAAGGATATAGAGGGATTATGTGATTCTGGTCACAAAGCCTCATAAGACCTTAGGGACATAGCTATCTGATGATAGCTGTGTTCTAGCTCAGCAGCTATTTCTCCTTACCTGGATTTAAGTAGCTATCTTTGAGCTCCTCTAGAAGATTTCTAGTTAGTCTTTCAGTGGTCTTGTGTATCCAGGCTAGTACTGCTCACATATCATAGCTATCTGAGGATAGCTGTGCTCTTAATTTGGATGGGATGTTCCCCTTGATCTATTTAGTTTCCCCCGTTTCTGCCAAGTTGTGTGAGTGGCCCATGGTGTTAGTGGCATTGCCCCTTTCTAAGGAAAGGCTTGGTGTATGTTTGACGCTTCCTTGGTGCTCTCCCACCAGGTAGACAGACATGCCCCTCGGCACGGCGTGCTTGGATTTCGTTCCCCATTGTGCCCCCTAGGGGGCGCAGCGTTGAGTTCCCTAGAAGGGGAACGTCTCGGGTTACACATGTAACCATGGTCCCTGAGAGAGGGAATGAGACGCTGCGCCCCCTTGCCATGCCTTCGGCCTGCCTGTCTACATCTCCTTCAGACAGCAAAAGTAGATGATGTATTCAGCAGGTGCCCTTTTATACTTCCAGGCACCCTGCCTATGACGTCATGGGCCATGTGGG
>JADLZN010006193.1:0-51954 GCA_018155175.1 Sinocyclocheilus anophthalmus | reverse complement strand
GTCCAGTGTGAAGTTTCCACAGTCAGTAATGATTTGGGCTGCAAATACAAAGGAAAAAAGAAGAACAAAAAGAACAAATAAATACATTGGAACTGAATGTATTACAAGCTTCTTTTCCATAAACAGGAATAAATGTTCGTATACATCATTGTGAATAGACTGGTTTTGATAGCAGATGACTAGTAACACTGTAAATCAAATGCATACATGGTGAAACCTGTTTTATAGGAACACAGACTAAACAAACCTTCAAATATTACAATGTTGTATTTACAAGATTAAATATAAAACACATTTTGAAAACTTTACAGTCATTCCTATAGCTTTATATATAGCCTGTGTGTGTGTGCGTGCATCATTACAGTCTTTAAAAAGGGTTCATATGTGTATCTCTTATCATCAGAAGACTGCAATCACTAGTAAACAGAAGACTTCCTATTAATAAAGTATCTGAAAAAGATCTACTCTATGAACAATGCATTAAATTACATTAAATAAAGACAAAATAAATAAATAAAACAAGCAAATGAAACGATAACTCACATGTATCTGGTCCACTGATGCCATGTTTTAAGTCAAGAGAATTATAAATCATCTTATAACGCGTCCAAAACTAACTTCCGGAAAAGAGGAATAACCAATGACATTTGAGGTTACAGTTAAAACCGCAAGCTCCGCCCCACGACTGACAAAATAAAAGTGTTCGCGCGTGAGGGAAGATCAAGCGCGAGGATGTGGGGAATGATCATGCGCGCGCGAGGGCTTATATTGCGCACAGAGGACGTCACGCGCGCGCGAGGGTTTGAAATGAGCTCGCGGGCTCCCGTTTCCTTGCGTGTAAATCTGTTTTCCTCTCGCGGAATTGATTTACCGCGCGCGCCAGCATCAGTGGTGCGCTCGGTTATTAATGGCATAGAATTGCCGCCATACCTATCCTATTATAGCAGACATATCCACTGATTTACATTGATTTTGCCTTTCTAATAGTCCTGCACGATATGAGGAAATTCTGCTATGTGTGATAACGGTAGAGTTTTTTTTTTTTTGCAATGATGATTACTTGTGATAAATAAATGAATAATTAACTGTGCATATTAGGGCCAACAAATAAAACAAACAAAAAAATTTGTTTGTTTTTACAGCGGTTAAAGCAAAGGGTTCAGAGCGTCATCGCTGAAACGCCAGAGTTTTTGTTGAGTGCTGAATTCTGCGCTCTGGCGCCTAAATCCACCAACTCTCTATTCATAAGCAAGTTGCGGTGCCCATTTGCCTACCAATAACACTGTTCATACTGCAATGATATAGGAATAAGATGATTCATCTTCCAGCCAATTTCTAAACCTCAAAATAAGACGCGGTACCACTTTAGCAATAAGGTCTAGTTGGTAACATAGTTAATGTATTGCGAACCGTGAACAAACAATTAACCCAATATCTATTAACCATTTATTTGTGGTATGTGTGTAACATTATCTAATAAAAATACAGTTGTTCATTGGTAGTTTGTTTGTTCACAGTGCATTAATGTTAACAAACACAACTTGTTATTTGAATAATGCATTAGCGAATGCTGAACTAACGTGATTAATAAATGTCGGTAGATTTGCAATTTCATGTTACGTATGTTAACTAATGTAGTAATACCCCATTTTAACCTTATTGTTAAAGTGTTACCAAAGAGCTCACATATAAAGGCTAATTTATGTTTCATGGCTGCACTTTGCGGTGATTTACGAGAGTTTCAGTGGGTCGGGTCATACTATGAATTATTTTCAGAGTTTTTCCTCAGGCATATTGCGTGCGTGGAACCAAGTGTTGATACTGAGAATTTCTAGTTCACGATCCCTAGTAGTCTCTAGTAAGGTTAATTTTGGGCGATAGTAAAAATATTTTTAATATTAACAAAAAAAGGTTTTATTTGTCAAAATTGCTTAATTTGTTCCGTTCATCGATCTGGTAGACAGTTGAATCTAATGTTTTCTTCCGCTTTAAGTCCACTGAGGTTAGACTCGACTTGTGCAAGTCATGCAAGGATACATGCATTCGATCCGCCTCGTCACGAATAGTCACTTTGCAGACTAGTTTTGTATTTGGTAACTTAACGCTGGCCGTTTGAACTATCTTTGATCTTCACGCGTGTGTTACTGTTTTTTAGCGTGCTGCCTGGCTATCGTCTTGCTCAGCCTATGCACTTTCACGATACTGTGTCTCGTCGTCGTCGTTTCGAGTTAGACTCCTCAACGCCGTACAGAGTGAAGGATCAACTTGTCTATTTGTGTGCTCCGTTTTTCGCTGTCATCCGGCTGTTCCACTGAAACGACTTTTAAGGCTTACGGGCCTAGTATGTGACATAATATAACTTAGTGAATCTACCAATCGAGCCCAGCAGGTGCACATAAGCTGAGCGGTCTGTAAGCAATGAAGTTTCCTTTAATTAAGTAGAAGGTTTGGTATTAAATCGATAAATCAGTTGGATCTATCATACATTTAAATGGTGTAGATGTATGCGCTATTATTTAAGCGTCTACTATCCACCCATGAGCAGAGACTCGATGCAAACGAAAATAATTACATTAACAAATCGGTACTATAAGTCGTGAGATTTTTACTTTTTTTTTTTGACTTGCCTCACTGTTATTTTTTTTTTTTTTTTTTTTTTTTTTTTTACTTATTGTTTTTTAGACATTAAATAGCGTTTTTCTTTTTTTTTTCTTGTTTGCTGTTTCTGCCTTGTTTTGCACTAACGGATTATAAACTACTGGTTCTAACAGGATTGTCTTAGAACGGCGTATCGGTCGTCTTGTTCAGACGCGCATCAACTAGCACGTCGACATGACATCCGTCGCTTATATCCAGAGAACTTAGGCGACTATTGTGGAATAATTTTACAATTTAGCGCTAAGTGTGAAGTGTTTTTTGCCACTGATGACGTGACAAGTCATTCTCCTTTTCTCTCACACAGTTGAGCTCATGATCATTCGCACGTCCTTCTACTCATGCTGATATGTCTGTCACAGCAAACATTCGTCAGTTCACTTCCCCCGCCCGTTGTAGATACATGGTTGTCTGACTGCTTTACACTGAAGCCTGTGCGAACGATATCCACGCTTCAGTCTGACAGGCTAGGGAGTGTCTTCCTTGGGTGCACGTAGGACTAGGCCCGCCGTTGGGCGAGGAAGCCCAGACGTTTACCGCGAGTTGCCCTCCTCCTTATTTTTTATAGCTTATACACCGGTCATTACTGTTCTGCCATTCCTCTTAACCCTGTCTGGCGCCGACGCTCTTCTTGCCGAGCCCCACATGTGGGACATATCCTAATCTCTTCTTGAGGTTCCCCAGCTAAAGACCCTTCCTAGTCCTCCCACACTTTTTGAATGCGGACAGGCGGGAGTGCTCACACCCTGCCCCGACTCCGCAGTGACGCGTCCACGTTTTACTTTTCGCTTTATTTATGTCAGTTCATTTTTCTACCGCGTAGTTGTCTCTCGCTACTGCGCCGTGTAATCATCTATCAGCCTCATTTCTCTGTCTCTCAATGGGTCTGTTGGCCTTCTTGCGCTACGCAGTCCCTCTCTTTTAATGTTAGTTAAGGCCTCTCTACGTACGTCGCGTGCCTCCATGCTGTCCCGCCGTTTCCCTGAGCGCTGATACCTCTGTATTCCGTATTCAATGGCATCCTCCTATGATCTACCATTTTCCGGGATCGTCAGTGGTACTGCACGTATTGATATGTCAGTTTAGGCATGACACTCCTGTCCCTGTTCCTCAACACATCACTCACCCGCACGCTCTCTCCCACCCCCCCCCTACATTACGAGACCCCCGGCTGCCCCTACTTGCCCTCCGTCGTCGACTCCGTAGGACAACGATAGAGATCAGCTCGTGCTTAGTGGCGCTTTAAATGCCACCTCCTAGCAGTTGATCAGGTCGGACGCCGATCTTAGTCGAGCGCTGTCCACGTGTACGCACGGGTCAAAGTACGTCGTACTGCGCCGCCCGCCACGCCGACTGTGCTATCGCTTCCGCGAGACCTTCTCTTGCGTATTGTCAGGCTCCACGATCCTCTCGCTGCATCCGACTGAGCTTCCGGGGTCAGGTGTCTCTTCCCTCCGGAGGGCCCAGTTTCGTAGAAGCCAGACTAGCCCTATGTCGCTCTCCGTCTGTTGACGCAGACCCTTTCTGACGCTCGCCACGCCTCCTCATGTTGCTCTCTGTCGTGTCGTGTGTTGCGCTTCACTCCTCGCGCCTCCGCCTCTTTTTCCCCTCAGCCGCAAGATCCTCCCGCCGTCGCCCGCTCCTTTGGGTGCCTCCCCTCTGGTACGAACCGCGGCCACCCGCTTACCCTCCGTCGCAGTAGTTGTTGCAACGCATACTGTTCTGTCGCGCCCCCACGCTCTGTGGTGCCTGCTTGCTTTCCTTCATGCCCTAGATCTTAAGCCAGTTTGCTTCAGGACATCTATAGAGTGACCGGTGACATCCAGAAGCTGCGCTCTATCTGCACTAGAATACTGTGACCTCGGTAGCATGGTCCCCCAGTTCTCGCACGAGACCTAGGTGAGGGCTGATAAACCACCCGGTAGCTGTATGCTCACAACGGTGTATTCTGCGGTGCATACTTCTGGTGTCACACTTGCACAATTGGAACGCCAACATTAGCTCGTGCAGTCTATTTAATTGGCAAAAGTATACTTTAGGTTGACATCAAGTGTTTTCCATCTGTTGTTACCTTGCTACGAACCAGCCTCTGTGACACAATCGAATTATTCACCTCTCCCGATGCATATGGCCTGTTTTTGCATTGTTAGAGTTGTCTGTATCTGGTTTTTTTTTATTTTTTTTTGTTATTTTTCTTTTCTTTTTTTTTTTTTTTTTTTTATTTTTTTTTCTTAAAGGAGCTACGCTCTAGGCCATACGCTCTCCCATCCCATGCCTGGTCAGACTATAGTGTGTCCTCCTTAGTGTATCTTATGACTGTGACATCGGTCGGATGAACTGGTTGTTTGAACACGGAGTAAGTGTACCCTACAGACCCATTGGCCACACATTGCACCAACACACGTGATAGTCACACCCCATACACAATTAAATAATTTACGTTTTCCCACAGGCAGATGTGTTCCTGTCTTTTAGTTTGTCTTCCTTCAATTTTGTTTCCACCCCGCATCGAGCACGTTGTACGGTATTCAAAAAATGATAACCACTAATAACAGACACAGTTTTAAAGCATCACAAGCTACAAACGAAGAGCACAGAGAACTGAAATCAATGTATAGGCTACAGCTAGCTGAAGTTTGCTGTGCTTTATCATAACATTACACAAAGAATGCCTGCAATCATTCAGTCAGTGACGACTGCACAAAAAGTGCCCTGTAGAACTACTAGATAAACATTATACCTGTTAGGAAATGCTAATCAGTAATGAGGTTTGTGCGGAACACGGGTTGTAAATAATAGTTTATCTTATAAGAAAAATATTCATACATAACTAGGGTGGCCATACGTGCCATTTTCCCAGGATGCGTCCCGGCCAGGATTTCTATATTGCCTAAAATCTCTAGGTTTTGGCTTTGTTTGCGTGTGCAGAACGATCGGTGTATGACATCAAAATATTTTTTAACTGGATATTTTAGGCAATATAGAAATCCTGGCCAGGACGCGTTCTGGGAAAATGGCACGTATGGTCACCCTAAATAATACCATAAACATGCTGAGATCTAGGAGCGTGAACTGAAATTCTCTGTTCCAACTGGTTCCACGCGCATGTCCGGGAAACTCATGAATATTCATGTGTGCCACGCCCACTGAAACAGAAAATCTCGGAAACCGAAAATCTCGTAAAACACCGGCTCAACTTGCCTCTCTTTGTGGTGTCTTTGCAGGTGCCTTACGAAATTAGATGTTGTTCCACAGGTTTCTGCAAAAGTTGTGTTTCTTCTTCTTCCGTGCCCCATCAAAGAATTCTCTGTGGTTTGTAAAACCATACTGCATAATGCTGCTGTTTGCTGACATCTTGTCTGTGGTCAAAAATTAAAATGATTGATGCCTTCACACAGCGCGCACACGCAAAGCTCAGGATATGACGCATGCGCGCGGTTAAGGCTAGAAGGGATACGTTTGGCGCTACTGGGCATGCGCACATAAATACAGCGTAATTTCTGTCATACTGTACAACAATAATTAGTATTTCATTACTGTAAAGGGTACGTTTAAGGCTGGGGTAGGTGTAGACGTTAATAAAAAACAATCTAATAGGTAGAAAATTAAATTACAAACATCTAAACATTTCAAAACACAGCAAGTGCACCGCGGCTCATGTGACAAGAATCAACCAATCAGCTTCATCCTTTCCCGTAACAAAATTGAAAGCTAAGCCAAGATGGAGAAACAGCTGATCATAGCTGTACAAGGATAGCCATTTTTTAAAAATAAAATTTAGTTGCAGAGCTACTGCAAGGGATTTTTAGTGCTGGAAATCCATTTATCCTTTGCTGAAACTTCCGCGTCTTCATGGAGAGCGCAGGTCATAGTTGCTTAGCAAGGCAGACGCCACGGGAGCGCAAGCACAGAGCGCAGGCTACAGAGGGCTTTGGAAAGAAGGAGAAAGCGGCGCGCTAGCGTTTTCCACGCGTTTTCAGGCACGACATGCAAATGTGGTTATGTTTTGAAGGAGAAAAAAAAGCATATTGCTGGACTCGGTCGAGACCAACGAGAACATTTGGCGAGTCCAATGACCAAGTCCGAGACAAGTCCGAGTGCAAACACCAACGAGTCCGAGACAAGTCCGAGACGATAGAAAAATGTCTCGAGTCCGGACTCGAGTACTACAGCCCTACTTGAATGTTTTAATTGGCAAGGCTTAAAAACACATGCAAATTATAAGCTTTCATGACGACGCGCAGCAGTGGCCCATCTGAGCAGTGACAGATCAGTCCGCGGTCCCAAACGTCTTTCACACTGGCCTCTGGACATCAGATAGTCACTACCTGACCTGGTCATGATCAAATATGTTAGCATTGCTTTGCGGCATAAAGGAAAAGTATGCAATTATTTGTAAATGTAACTGTCTGAAAACAAAAGTAAATGAGGGGAGTTGAAAGATTATCCTGTGGCTCCCTCTAGTGGACTGCAGTTGTCCTCTAGAGAGGGCATTTTTGCTCAGCCAATGCAAGTCTATGGGAAATCGCTCCGGTTACTATCGTAACTCGAGTCCACCTTGAGAGCGGGAACGAGACATCCCGGAGATATTTCTCCGTTATGGGAACTCTTTCCCTTCCAACCTTTCCTGAAGTCCTATTGGCTCCCGCCAGTCCAAATGACTGGCCAATTGACGCTAAGTATGCAAATCACATGCAAATACTGACGAGCTCGAGCGGCAGTATAAAATGCGGTGCACGCGACAATTACGTCAGAATCTGATACTGAACACAGCTTAGCTGATCGAGCAGCGAACAAGGCGACCACCGTAATGTCTCGTTCCTGCTCTCAGGGAACCAAGGTTACGATAGTAACCGGAGACGTTCACTCTCGAGCTTTCACAAGACATCACGGAGACAATTCTCCACTATGGGAACGATATTCAATCCCGCCGTGAGATAGGCTACGAGCAGCCTGTACAAGTTACACACTCAGCGAAGATAGAACACACACAATTCCCAACCAATAGCGACGCTTGTTAGGCGGGCTCACAGCTGATAGGTGGAGATAAGCCAATGAGCGTCTAATGCCCAGGCATACGAAATTTGCATATCTGGTCATTAATAACGTCGGCTGCGCTGAGAACAGGGCAGAAGCAACAACATTACTGTCAGGGTCTGCACAGAGATAGCGGTGTTAAGCAGCATAACACATAACATGATAATCGAGGCAGCAACACACGAATAGAGGTAGCATAAACGTGAATCAGTCACTCACCAAACAGCACTTGGGAGGCTAAGGACTGAACATCCAGCTTGTAAAACCTGACGAAGGTATTCTGAGAAGACCAGCCGCCTGCAAAGCATATATCTTGAATAGACAAACCTCTCGACCACGCCCAGGAGGAGGAGATAGCTCTTGTTGAGTGGGCCCTAATGTGAAAAGGGCATTCCAAACCATGGCTCGTTTAAGCAGCAGTGATAGCGTCCACAATCCAGTGGGAAAGACTCTGTTTTGACACGGCCCGGCCCTTCACACAACCACCGTAGCACACAAAAAGCTGGTCAGATTGCCGAAAGCTGGCCGAACGGTCAATGTAAATCCTCAAAGCCCTGACGGGGCACACCGAAGTCTGAGAGTCCGCATCACATGAGGTCGATGACTCAGAAGACAGGGCAGACAGCGAAACAGTCTGCGCTCTGAAGGGGTAGATAGTGATTTAGGCACGTAGCTCGGTCTCGGCCGGAGAGTGACGCTGCAGTCACCAGCTCCGAAGCGAATACAGTCGCTGTCCACAGAAAACGCATGTAAATCCCCTACGCGCTTAGCCGAAGCGAGGGCAAGAAGAAGTGCAGTTTTGAGAGATAGCTCCTTCATATCAACGGATGCTAAAGGCTCGAATGGGGGCTGTGAAGAAGCTCTTAACACACCTCTAGGTCCAGGGCGGGACTGATAGGCGGCGGGGGATGCAATCTCTGCTCCCTTAAGAAAAATCACCACAGCGCGTGCCTACCGATCGATTGCCCGCCCAGCGGGGAACGAAATGAGGCAATGGCGGCCACATAGACTTTCAGTGTTGATAGCAGAGATCCACTATCCAGCCTGTACTGTAGAAAACGCAGAACATCCGACACGGAGCAAGCAGCCGGGTCGATATGAACATCATGGCACCATTTCACGAACACTCCCCATTTTAGAGCATACAAACGCCTCGTGGAGGGTGCCCGCGCCTCCGAGAGTGTGTCAAGCTCACGGGAATGCAGAGCATTCAGCTCCTCTGATATCCCCGAAACAGCCACACATGAAGGCTCCATAACTACGGGTTCGGGTGCCACACCGAGCCGCTCGCTTGAAACAGCAGATCCTTCCTGATGGGGATCAGCCAGGCCTGCGCCACCAGCAGCTCTGTCAGGTCCAGGAACCAAGGCTGGTTCGGCCAGTTCGGGGCCACGAGCATCACCGAAGCCCCCTCCTCCCTGATCTTGCATAACACCAGAGGCAATATCTTGATCGGAGGAAATGAGTACAGCCTGGCTGCTGGACAAGGCGATGTCAGAGCGTCCCTTTCCAGCGGGGAGTGAGACAGAGAGAAAAACAGCGGGCAGTGCGCATTCTCGCTCGTGGCGAACAGATCCACCTCCGCTCTCCCGTAGCGGGTCCAATCATCCGAACCGACTCGGGGTTCAACCTCCACTCTCCTTGAGGAATCCCCTTCCTCGAAAGCATGTCCGCCCCGCGGTTCAGGAGACCGGGGATGTGCGCTGCTCTGATGGAGAGAAAGTGACGGTCCACCCATAGCAGGAGATTCGCTGCCTGCTTGTACAGAGCCCTGGAGCGTACGCCTCCCTGGTGATTTATGTACGAGACCACAGACATGTTGTCGGTGCGAATCCGTACCTGTCGCTGTTCCAGCTGCGGCCCGAAAATCCTTTAGAGCTAAGAACACTGCTCCCAGCTCCAAGCAGTTTATGTGCCACCGGCTCTTCTGGCCAGGCCAGGTTCTGACCACAGCACTGAAGCCGGCATGCCCATGCACACTGCTCCCCATCCACGAGTCGATGCGTCCGTCGTGACCACAACACGTGACGTCACCAAGCCCAGGGGAACCCCCCGGCTGAAGAGATCTGGGTTGTGCCACGGCCGCAGAGCTTCGATGCAGCCGCGGGGGACCGTGATGCGCAAACGGCCGAAAGTCCACGCAGTCCAAGCGACTCGAGATTTCAACCATAATTGCATGTGTAGTAAGCCCAGGTGACATACCGCTGCAGCAGACGCCATGAGCCCCAGCAGCCTCTGAAATTCCTTCAAGTGAACAGAGCTGCCCAGTCTGAAATGGCGCAGGGAAGACAAAATGGCCGCCGAGCGCTCCCGAGAGAGGCGGGCTCTCATCTCCACTGAGTCGAAGCACACTCCCAAATACGTTATAGACTGTCTCGGGGCGAGAATGCTCTTCTGCATGTTGACACATAGCCCTAGGGACTCCAAGTGACAAAGCAGCGTGTCTATATGGCTGACTAGCGTGTCCCGGGACTGAGCTAAAATCAGCCAATCGTCCAGATAATTGAGAACGCGCATCCCGCTCGCTCTGAGATGGGAAAGTGCTGCATCCATGCACTTTTGAGAAAGTGCGTGGGGCCAAAGCCAGCCCGAACGGGAGAACAGAGTATTGGTACGCTGTGCCCTCGAAAGCAAACCTCAGAAAGCGTCTGTGCTATCTGAATGTGAAAGTACGCGTCCTTTAAATCCACGGACGCAAACCAGTCCCCGGGGCGAATTTGCACCAGGATTTGTTTCAGCGTTATCATCCTGAACGGATGCTTGCAAAGCGCTCTGTTGATGGGCCTGAGATCTAGAATCGGGCGGAGTCCCCCGTCTCTTTTGGGTACCACGAAATAGCGGCTGTAAAACCCGCTCTCCAGCTCGCTGGGAGGGACTCGTTCTATCGCTCCTTTCTCGAGCAGACTGCATACCTCTTGTCTCAGAAACGGGGCATTTCGGGGCAATGTTAGAGACTGCACCACGCCATTGAAACGGGGTGGTCTGCGTCTGAATTGAAGGGTATACCCACGCTCTATCACACCGAGTAGCCAGCGCGAGATTCCCGGAATAACTTCCCACGCGCTCAGGAACTGACATAGCGGCTTTTGCGGCGGTGGTCCTGCACGGCTTTGAGGGGAGGCTGATGTCTGAGCCTAGGGTCTTGGCTGCTGCAGGACACAGGTGCACAGCGACAGTCTCCTCGACTGGGGGAGAGCGCACGTACCCGTGGGCCTCCGCCCCATCCACGTGGGAAAAAATGGCCTGTGTGGCAGAGTACACGCGCGCTGATTGGGGCGCAGACCATATTTTTACCAGCTGCTCATGTACGTCGGGGAAAAAAGGGGACCGACGTCCTCGAGTCAGCTTTCCAGGTGGACCTGAAATACCAGGAGTCAAGCTTACTCCTGGCAGGCTCCTCTGGAGGACTCCAGGTAAGCTCCAACTCCTGGACAGCCCTTGACAGAACCCTCATGAGCTCCTCCTGGAGGTCTGGGGGCCCCATGCTGTCTGGCTGATCGGACTCCGATCCCGCCCAATGCTCCCTCTCCGAGGCCGAGATGGACATCGAGTCATCCCCCTCCTCCTGGCTAAAGGATACAAACTCCGCGATGCTGGAAGGAGGGCGGAAGCAGTCCTCGGGGAGTGAGACCGGGGAACGGGGTGACCGTTGGGGTTGGTGGAGCGACAAGACGACGCTCCCGTCACCGGGAGGGCCCACCAGCGGCACGCTGGCGGCAGTGGGCCTCATCCCGAATAGGCCGCGAGCCACATCGCGGCGGGTCCGGAGCACGCGGGCCAGGCCCAGGCAGGCGACGCAGGAGGTGCTGCTGAACCGGCGGCTCTATCGGTCCCACGCAGATCTTGCAGATTGTTGCCATAGTGAATTCAACAGGTGAAGTAGAGGATTCTGACGTAATTGTCGCGTGCACCGCCTTTTATACTGCCTATCGAGCGTGTCAGTATTTGAATGTGATTTGCATACTTCGTGACAATTGGCCAGTCATTTGGACTGGCGGGAGCCAATAGGACTTCAGGAAAGGTTGGAAGGGAAGGAGTTCCCATAATGGAGAAATATCTCCGTGATGTCTCGTGAAAGCTTGAGAGGGAACTTTGATTCATCATCATCTAGCTGCTAGACTGGTTTTGTGATATATTTACGGTAGGTGATGGTCAGTATAAGCGGCATGGAAATTATCTTTATGGATGCCTAATCAGTATTATAAAACCACATCTTGTTTTTATCTATTGTTTAAGTAATAATCTGAGCACATCAACCATCATATGTAAGATTAAATAAGATTAAATCTGTCCATTAATATGTAAGATTACGGAGTACCCAGATTTTACATTTCTTCAGCACCAAATACAAATGACTTCAACACAACTTATGGTTCATAAAATATGACATTAATTCACAGATATATATATATATATATTACAGTGTGCAAAAAAATCAAAATATTGAGAAAATCACCTTTAAAGTTGTCTAAATGAAGCTTAACAATGCATATTACTAATCAAAAAGTTTTTATATATTTACGGTAGGAAATGTACAAAATACTTCATGGAACATGATCTTTACTTAATATCCTAATGATTTTTTGCATAAAAGAAAAATTTATAATTTTAACCCATACAATGTTTTTTTGGCTATTGTTTAAAATATACCCAAGTGATTTAAGACTGGTTTTGTGGTCCAGGGTCACATATTCTTCAGATAAATGTAACTGTCTGAGTTAAATGATTAACACTGAAAACTAAAACACCAGTCTCCCCAGCTGTAAATGTCATTGGCTGGTAAAGTCTTCTGTTGCTTATAATAAATTGACATGTTGATATCACATAAGAGTTATGGTTATGATCTGTTTTGGTTTAGTTTTCTGTGTCTCCTTTCTCCTGCCTTGTTTGTTTCCATGGTTTTTGATTAATTAGCTCCACACCTGTTTCTGTTTCTCCCTGATTACGTTCCCAGTATTTAAAACCTGTGTACTCCAATATTCCTTTGTCTGCTATTGAGTTGATTCCCCTATGTGCTACGTGAGTGTCTGTCTGCCCTGTATTTCCCCGAAGCGAAGATTAAAAGACTATTTTGAGTTTAAACCTGTGTCTCCTCATCTCCTCGTTCCACCTCCGTAGCCATTACGTAACAGAATAGCAGACCGTTAAAGTGAGTAATATTAGCGGCATTTTTCTTTCTTTGTGTTATGTTTCTCCCCTCTTCCGGAATGGCAATCCCAGCCGTTCAACTCCTTTGCCTGGAGCAACAGGACCATTCGCTGGAGGACCATACCAGGGACTTTGTAGATCTGGCGTGCCTTACACACTTCCCGGATCGCTCGCTCTGCATATTCTATCACACCAGCCTGAGTGAGCGGTGTAAGGCACGCCTACCAGCGAACGGTCCCAATGAGGATTTCGACGCTTTCGTGGAGTGGGTGCTGGTACGGGACGGGTTGTTTAAAGTGCCCTCTTGTTCCCCCACCCACCCCTCCCCCCCCTCTATGAGGATTCGGACGCTTTCGTGGAGTGGGTGCTGGAGAGAAATGGACTGTATTTCTCCGTCTGCCCCACCGAGGAGGACTTCTCCAGCCCCACTCACGAACCAGAGACCAGCCAGCCGTCATCCCGCTGCATGGAGCAGATGCCTGAGCCCACCGCAGACGGAGAGCCTGAGCCCACCGCGACTGAGCCGATTGTCGCCACGGAGCCTGAGCCTCTTGAATTGTCTGACCAGGTGCGTGAGCCGGCTACATCGCCCGTCCCTGAGGGAGTTTTGGTGGAGATCGAGGGCTTGGAGGGAAGCCCCGCCCACAATCCCACCGCTGAGGGTGAGCTGGGTGTAGTGTAATCTGCCGCTCATCTGAGGAACCACACTCAGTCTTGAGTTTTGATGCCAGAAGAAACACACTTTATTACAATGAGAATAAAGCGGAGAAGTTCTCTGCAGAAAAACATCTCCAGATTGTCTTTCTGATTCTCTTTATATACAGTTTTGACTTTAAGGCGTGGGGTATATTTCCATACAGTTTTCTTTATGCATATAATTCGATATTTCCCTAGAGAAGGGTCAGTCTCCGTCAGTCGGCCCCCTGGTGGGGTCAGCCATATCTCCACCATGGCTCCTCCCGCCATCAACTCCACCGTGGGCTGCTATCCTGGCTGGCCTCTGGATTGCCATCTGGCTCCGGGCTCCTCCCTCCATCCACTCCGCCCTGGCACGATGAACTATGCTCCCTTTCCATTGCCTGCCCCACGCCCACCTCCTGAACCCCCACCCTCCCTCCTCTGTTGGACGTTTGTCGGCACGAGGACGTGCTGTTCTGGGAGGGGGCAAACTGTTATGATCTGTTTTGGTTTAGTTTTCGGTGTCTCCTTTCTCCTGCCTTTGTTTCCATGGTTTGATTAATTATCTCCACACCTGTTTCTGTTTCTCCCTGATTACGTTCCCAATATTTAAAACCTGTGTTCTCCATTATTCCTTTGTCTGCTATTGAGTTGATTCCCCTATGTGCTACATGAGTGTCTGTCTGCCCTGTATTTCCCCGAAGCGAAGATTAAAAGACTATTTTGAGTTTAAACCTGTGTCTCCTCGTTCCACCTCCGTAGCCATTACATAACAATAAGCAGTCTTTCAGAATACTGTTACATATAGGTAGATGCATATTGTATGAATTAGTGAGTATGGTGGTGCTTATGGGGTGTCGCTGTGGGACAGTGAGTATGAGGCTGGGAGGGAATAGCCTGTCAGAGTATACCCACTACAAAATACTAGACTACACCACTGGTCCTCTGAGCGTAGAATCTTCATTACTTCTGTTCTTCAGCTGCGCAGCTTATACCAGACACGACTCCCAAATTGCTCTTTGCAGGAATAAAAGTTTATTCACGGCCGGGAGCTCACTGGTCACAACAACCAAGAGAGACTCCCTGAACAGAAAGATACATGTACATTTATACCTTGTAGTTGAGTAAAAATCAATGTCGCTCAAGTCTTTTTCACTAATTGGTTATACTGATCTGGTCATTGGTTTGTCATATGACTGTTAGTTCTACTGTTTTAAGCACTTTTTGGGTAAGTATAAAGTCTTTAATCATAGATACATGGTCTTTGATTTGAGCATCCTTAGTCTGCACTTTTCTGAACATTCTATATTGGATATACCCTTTTGACTCCTCCTAGGGCCATTAAATAAAATATTTCCATCACATTCCCCCCTCTGATCATTTTTACACGATCACATTCTCAAAGCTGCTTATCTCTTAACATGAATAAATGACTTGCTTTCGACCTTCATCTACCCCTACTTAGTTTCTTTCTAAAATCCTCTGACATCATCTTCAGTTCTCTCTTCTTTCCAAGCATCAAAGACATCTCCGTCCAACTCAATCATTTATTTTGTAGTATAGATTCTAGTTGATTGGAAGTAAATCAGCATAGCTATCAGAATTAGCACTGGAGTAGATATTATGATTATTACATTCAATTTGAACACTTTGCTGGCCCACAGTCAATCCCACACCCCATGCTCATCCGGCTGGCCCTACAGATATCTCAACAGCTCCATCCTTCAAGATATTTCAGTCTCTTTTTTTTGTTGGCAGATGTAGTTCCTTGGCTCCGTTTTACATGGCATCAAATTGGTGAGGTTTGCAATGTGACGTGTAAATCCATGTATCACGCTCGACAGATTTGATGGCAGGGTTGGTTGTCAGGATTACCTCATACAGCCTGAATCACCTCGGACAGTGC
This sequence comes from Sinocyclocheilus anophthalmus, assembly GCA_018155175.1. Classification (NCBI taxonomy): domain Eukaryota; kingdom Metazoa; phylum Chordata; class Actinopteri; order Cypriniformes; family Cyprinidae; genus Sinocyclocheilus; species Sinocyclocheilus anophthalmus. Next base: position 36,530 of record JADLZN010006193.1, on the reverse strand, counting down.
CACGCCTTCATCCAGAAGTCTCTGACACAAGTTCAACTGTCCTGGCTCGTAGGATTGTTGGGGTTTGTTACCTGGAACCAGTTAAGCGGCTTTCACCTTTGACTAGATAGAGCTGATAGCTTTAGTCAAAGACATCATATAATTTCTCAACTGTCCCGGGGAGGAAGCTTGATTCCGACTCGCATCGGCCAACCTGTAAGAAATTAATGTGGACTGAGGGTTGCCTTGGCCCCTTTTTGGGCTCTCATGGCCATCAAGACTATTTGGAGGGCTTGGACTCATGACATTCCTGTTTCTGTCATTCCATAATTTTACACAATTTGGTTTTTACAGTCTGATTTGCCCTTTCCACTGTGCCTTCACCTTTTACATAAGCATAATGTGTTTTCAAATATATTCTTAATCTGTTTGCCAATTTTGTGATTTGATTTTGTGTTTTATTTACAAAATATATCCAATTATCACTGGACAATCTTTCTGGTACCCCGCATCGTGGGATAACTTCTCTTATTAAAACTTTTGCTACAGCTGTAGCATCAGCTTTTCTACTTGGGAAAACACTCAACCCACTTTGAAAACATCAACAATTACAAAACAATACTTATAAGCTTGGCATGGTGTCAGTGAAGTGCTGAAAAATATGTTCTGGTGTGGGGTGGGCAGAGTAAGTTTGTTGCTTACTTGGTCTTCCCACGTTATTTGCTGCGCAGATGTAACAGTTCTGACAGAATTTCTCTGCCACAACTATAAATTCTGGGGCCTTCCAGGAAGTTGCAATTAGATTATTCATTGCCAATTTTTAAGCATGAAAATGAGACCATTTAGCAAAATTTGGATGCAATTGTTTTGGCTAGAAAGGCCTTTTGTTTTTGCCTTTCCATACTCCATCTTCACATTTTGCACCTCCCTCCGACCAATGTTTTTTTTGTCCAGATCGGTAGCCATATTTTGAATTTCGATCAACGTTGGTGGGAGTTGGACATTATTGGGTGCCGGATATGTGAATGCGGTTAACTCTGTTGGCGGTTGATATGTAAGTGCAGCATTCCTTGCTGTTCTGTCAGCGAAGTCATTACCCTGTCATCCTCAGTAAGTAGGCAACAGTGTGAATGGATTTAGGATGGTGCACCTTTTTAACTCCTTAAAGGGGTCACATGATGCGATTTCAATTTTTCCTTTCTCTTTGTAGTGTTACAAGCTCTTGGTGCATAAAGAAGATCTGAAAAGTTGCAAAGACTAAAGTCTCAAATCCAAAGAGATATTCTTTATAAAAGTTAAGAGTCAACCATGCCTACCTAAAACGGCTCGTTCTAACACGCCCCCACGTCTACGTCACGATGTGGGAAGATTTGCATAATGCCGCCCAAATGTTTACGCAAAGAAAGAAGGCGTAACTTTTATCCTCACTGTAGTATTGTTGTTGCCGCCGCCGCCATGTCGTGAAGGCGCTGTGTGTTTCGTTGTGAAAGCGAAACTACTTTGTTTGGCCTTCCAAAAGAGGACAATATCTGCTTCATCATGCCTGGAGCTGATCCGTGCTGGTCGCTGAGGAAATACATCAACTTCGCACTGTGGATCGCCGGATCGGCTTTCACCATGGACGAAGTGGAGTCCAGCCCGGGGTCGTCACATGTGGTTGCCGCAAGCCTGCCGGACGCTCCTTCATCGAATCCGCTGGCCGCGCCGTTCTCAAGCCCGCCGGACGCTCCTTCGTTGAATCTGCCGCCTCTGCTCACTCTAGGCCGCCCCGCTCACTCTAGGCCTCCAGCTTGCTCACTCTAGGACCGCTGCTGTTCGTTCTGTGAAAGCTAAACTACTTTGTTTGGCCTTCCAAAAGGGGACACGACTAGAAATCAGTGGTTAAGTTGTATTTAAAACACTGTTCCAGAACAGTTCAACCCAAATATTCAGATGTGTCCAGTGCATTTTATGGAGGACTGTTTCCTGATCCTGGTAGAGTAGACTACAATGCCGGCTCTTCGGACTCAGGACTGTAAGTAAGTTTTTTATATTTAAAGAATTGCCACTGATGATTCAAACGCGCGTTTTGAGCAGTGTAGAGTAGCACTTATAGTTTGTCATTTCTCCGATCACAAAATGCAGACATGGTTTTATGTTTACAAGGCGCGATGCGATGCGATGCAACGCAACGCGTAAAAGTCAAGTGAATCCGTAATTATGTCCTAACGGGATGAACAGATGCGTAATTAAATGGGTTTAATGTTTTTGTCTCGTCGCTCCGGCCAATATGGTAGTAATAAGGGGCGTAACATTTCCGTCACAAACTTGAGGAATTCAGTCAATCACAACGCACTGGATAGCTGACAAATCAGAGCACACCTCGCTTTTTTAGAAAGATGAGCTTTGTAAAAATCGAAAATGTTTCAGAAAGGCGGGGCATAGAGGAGAAACAATAAGTACAGTATGTGGAAAATAATGTGTTTTTTTAACCTTAAACCGCATAAACACATTTCATTACACCAAATAATGTTCTTTTTGGCAGCATCATATGACCCCTCTAACTGACCTAGATCGGCGACGGCCACAGATATTGTTGTTTCATTGCACAACAAGTAAAACCATCACACTCTTACTTGATCTGGACAAACTGTGCATCATTAGAAAGATTAAAGACTCTAGCTTCGATATTTGACCACTGTTTTGATAAAACATTGTTGCAGTGACAGTAGTTTAGTAATTTATGTCAGGAGTGCAAAATAATAAATCTGTATGTGTCATATTTTGGAATAGAAATTCACCACACATTCATATTCAGTCACGTCTGCAGTGGTTTATTTGTGTTCATAGCTTCACTTAACTGCATCAACAAGGGCTTATAGTCCAAAGATGCATATACATGGAGATATATAGATATATTTACACATTTTTACTTCATTTTTCGCCAGACAGAATCATAATTTCTATCCCTTTTCGGTAACACTTTACTTGAAGGGGTGTGCATAAGACTGACATGACACCTTCATAATCATGACATGACAAATGTCATGAATATGAAGGCGGTTTTATGCATGTTTATGACAACTGTCATTACGTGTCATTCGCTCAGTTATGTCATTTTTAATGCAAAGATGACATTGTTTGAGACACGTTTATGACAACTTGACAAACAAATACATCATAACCTGTCATAAATCTGTCATATACATGACACAGCAGATTAATTATCAAACTTGAGAAATTACTTAGCTTAACGGGTTAACATTACATTCAACTGTCATGTGGTTGGTTTTGACATTGGCTGTCATGAAGCCATTATAATTGAGTCATGAATATTTTTTCTTAACTTTTTAAATTTTAATGGCAAATTCAATTTGTACCATTGAATAAAAGTGGTCAGAAAAATATTCATGACACAATTATAATGGCCTAATGACAGCCAGTGTCAAAACCAACCACATGACATTTTAACGTAATGTTAACCCATAAAGTAAGTAGTTTCTTCCCAGCAGGCACACAACGTCATAAGACGTTGATATTTGGTTAAATTTAGGTTGTGACGTCGGGTGACCAAAATTCTATGTAAATTCAACGTCTAATGTCAATGTTAAATCGATGTCCAATACCGACGTCAGCTGACGTTGATATTTAGTTGTTTTTAGGTTGTGTAACCAAAATCCAATGTTAAGTTGGTGTCAAATATTGACGTCAACCCGATTTTCATTTTCAACTAAAATGCAGCGTATGTCTGACGTCATGTCCAAAGTCAACCTGACATTACATAGACGTCCTGTGCCTGCTGGGTTAAGTTTGATAATTAATCTGCTGTGTCATGTTTATGACAGATTTATGACAGGTTATGTTGTCTTGGTAATGTCAAGTTGTCTTAAGAAAGGCATCTCAAACAATGTCATATTTGCATTAAAAATGACATAACTGAGCACTAAGACCATTAAGCAGTTCATTAAACTGCATAAAACCACCTTCAAATTCATGACGTGTCATGTCATGATTATGAAGGTGTCGTGCGTCTTATGACACCACCCTTCAGTTAAAGTGTTACCTCATTTTCAACTGTTACGCGATTGATGAAATAGCAGTCCCTGGGCTGTCTCGGTTAAAGTGGGCGGATTCGATCGTAAAGCTGCAGTCATTAACTTTTTTGGTTAAAAATGATCCAGAACCAATTTTTTAGCAAGTACATAACCAGCCAGTGTTTGAAACTATGGCCTTACTTTAGCCCGATTCACAACAGTCATCTTATAATAATGTTTTCTAATTTAAATGTGGTACTGGTAGGTTTTCACGGGAAATTCAAGCATTCTGCTGCGTCATTACATCACTTCTGTAAACAAAGAAGTTGTCCCGGCTAATAGGCTATCGCATGTGAGGATCCTGCAGATGGCGGATCGTTTATAGCCTTTTCTCACTGCAGCTGGAATAATTAAATTTATCATTTTGATGGCGGTTTGTAATTCAGAAAGGATTATGTGTTTATGAAACTCATGTGAATTAAATTTAATTATATTCCAGTTTCAAATTCTGATTACAGATAGCCTGGTATTACACAAGATTTGTATCTTAAAAACAACCAGTTTGAAGGGAGCATAATTAGCTTTTTGTGTTAAAAGAATGTCTTAATATGAAATTCAAGTGGTATGACAATTAAATATTGGACTGTACAGAAATTGGAATCTACTCGCTTATACACACTATACTCATATCACGCAATGCTGATGTTGTTAACATTAACAATTTGAGAGTAAAGTATAACAATAATAATAATTTGAAAGGTTTGATGTGATACGAGCTCATTTCGATTAAGCGACATTGGCAGCACGATTGATTTGTAGGCTTTTTTCTCAGTGGTCAGAACACAATGGGCAGAATTGTTCATACTTGGTCAGTGACAATTCGCTGGTTGAAAAGCTATTGAGTCAATATTCCAAGAGTAGGCTAGATCGGTGAGTGCAAAGACCAAATTATCACAGGGACGACTGCCACACAGCTCCTCAAAAATTAGATAACACGCTGGGGCAATGCAGCGCAAACCCACGCAAGAAAGATAATCGTGCACACAGCTGCATGCAGGTTTTCAAAAGGAGATGGAGACAAAAGAGGCAAAACGTATGGACTGCGCTTTAAAGTATTGATTACTTCGAGTTGTATCGAGGCCGATCCGACATAAAAATATAGATTATAAAGTGCATTTTTTTAACCATTAATTGTATTATTTATCAAGAAATTCGGTGCATAAAAAAAAGCTTCTAAATGGAAAAATAGACTATATTAGCGAATAATTGTGTTGGATAGAACCGTTTCTCCTGCTCATCGGAACACACGCAAATGCTGAAAGACAGAACAAATCAATCACAGACAGCGTTCGCTGCGGACGCATGGTTCACAGTGCTTGTTCAAATAGGGCTGTTTCCCAAAAGCATCAGAAGCGTAAGTAGATCTATATTAACCATTGCCACATTATAACATACATTACATAACATTTTTACTATATATAAAATTAATTCTGAAAATTCTTGATCATAGATGCATTTTAAATTACATTATAAAATATTTTAAAATTGAAAATAGTTATTTTTAATTGTTATATTTCACAATATTGCTTCTACTGACCCCAAAGTTTTGTGTACATGTAATATTTATTTTAAATTTACTAGTTTGTGCAAGTAAATTTATTTAAACTGGTTGTTAAAAGTTCGAATGGATTGTGTTATGTTCTGTAATTGTCGTTAATAAATCTGTCAGAAAAAAAAATGCTAAAATTTCACCTTTAGGGGTACAACAGCCTGGCAGTCTTTTACAAAAATTAACCATGGTTTATTACAGTAACCACAGTTTACCACAGTATTTGTAGTAAAACTGCAGTAACCAAAAATTTGCCATGGTAATAATAATAAAATTCGTTTTAGTACTTATGTAACACCATGTTTATTTTTCATGAGGTACCCTCAAAGGTGCACCCTTGCAACTTATCTACCCTTAAAGCATGCATACTTGTAATATGCTCCCTTTTAGGGGTATAGTTGCACCTTTGAGGTCACTGCCCCAGTAAAGGGCTAAAATACAATTATAGCATATAATTTCTGACCGTGTAAACAAAAAAAGGCCTATGAAATGTTAAAAAACATGGCTTTAAAATCTAATATTAAGTGAGTATACGTAGTTAATAATAGTTTTAATAATTTAAAAGATCAGTTTAGCTTAGAGGTATCGATATTGACGATACTGGGCTTGAAAATATCCGCATTGGATCAAAAATAAAATAAGAGGTATTGGCCATCCCTAGTCTCGGTGTGTTTACTCTTCCGTGCTTGTGCTCTGACTCAGAGAAACCTGATTCGTCCATCGTTGCGTCAGTTATAAATGTGCATCATATCCCACCGCGTCTCATCCTGTGATGCACTTCCCTGCTCTTTCGGGTTCATATCTGACCACAAAAAACACAGAGAAACATCTGTACCTATGAAATATCCAAATAATAAACACACAATTACGATAGTATATGGTTTGTATGTGATTTTCTTGAGATTTGGGGTATTTTCATAACAATAAAGAATGTGTACATCTGAAATGCTAATTTGTGCAGCGATATAAAAGGCTATAAATAGCATATTTCAACAACATTAAATGACCAAATTCCACATGAGATCGCAAAATGAGGTTATTACAAACACTCAATGGTGGTTTAAAGTAAGATAAACTTTGAAGTGTCAGCTTTGTAAACATATGTTGATTATGTATCTAGTCAGAAAGACTCATGAGCAACAACCTTTTTATTTTGGGTATGTCATGTTGTGTCTCCATGCCAAAATGGGGGGTGACAGGTAAGGGGTTAATATTGACAGGTAAGTGACAGGTAAGGGGTTAATATAATATAGAACGGGCAGCAGTTAAATGTACTGTTCGTGACTGCATTAGCAGAGCGTGCACTGCATAACAAACACAGTTAAAGGGTGGAATGCCACCAAATATGAGCACGCTAAAACAGCTTCAACAGCGGCCGCGACCGAACGAAGGCACTGTGGCATTCCATGTACAACAGTGTCTAATCGTTTGGAGTAGTATGCGATTTGTAGACGGCAATCTCCGTGGGGTTGTGTTAGAACCACAGACATGAACCCCATTTTTTTCGGAAACAAAAAAACTAAAACATTTTTTAATAGTTTGGCAAAATTAAGCATGGTGCATTTGAGAGGGCCAATTTTAATTTTTCAAATGTAACCTGTCATTCTTCTGTCCATACCAATCTGTCAGTTAAAACTTCTGAAGCTGCTGTTAGTAGAGGATTTCAAATTTCTGCATAATCTTGGATCATTGGCCTTCAATATCCCATAACTCCCAGAAATGACATTTGTGATTTTGTGACGGGTTTCAGAATTTTCTGAACTGCTTCAATTCGTTCAAATCCTAGCGAGCGACCGTTTGCTGAAATGAGGGGAGCAAAGTACCTAACTTCCTGCTGTACTAACTGTAGTTTTGATTTTGATCCATTTGTGACTACTCTCTGCTAAAAAAACTCCAGTAATACGCACAGATCGATTTCACAGGTGGCTTTGTTGGGAGAACACAGCATCAGATCATCTGGATGGACTGGAATTGAGAAAAATGCATCTGCTAATGTAACTCAATTGCTGAGAAATATGTAGCACTGTTAGGCACTTCAGACAAAACTGTAGAAGGATTTGGTGCAATTGGAAATTGCGGCTGTATGGCTCCGTACAAATCCTATACAAATCTCCATTCCCCTGATGCCTTCCGCATCGGCAGAATAGGAGAATTTTGGAAGGGTATTATTGCACCTTTTTTAACTAATGTTGCATGCACTTTTGAGATTTCTTCTACAGCCTCTTTGCTGAGTGGATACTGTGGCCTGAATGGCCTATATTAGAGTCAGTGGTATTAACCTTAGAGGTGCTGCATTTTTCACTTGGCCAAAATCAAATTTATTATTTGACCAGAGAGTGTCTGGAATGCTTACCAATAAATCGGAAGTAATTTTGGTATTCAATTTGGGTTTTGTTCTCTCTTCACTACACAGCCTGTGAACCTCGATTGCCTACATTACAGGATATGCTTTTACCCCCTCTTGGTAGATGTAGTGTTACCTACTACTAGTCCTACTACAGTTCCCAGTTTTTAACTGGATAGTGAGCCAAACCCCCACATTAGCCCATGAATCATCTTTATTTCCCACTGAGATGTGGGGCTGGACTTGTGTCTAACGTAGAGCTGTAGTCAAGTCCATCTTTGTCGAGTCCAAGACAAGTCCAAGACCAGGACTAGTCGAGACCGAGTCAAGACCGAGTCCAAAGAGGTTCGAGTCCAAGTCCAAAAGTTTTGAGTCCAAGTCAAGACTGAGTCCAAATGAGAGAAAAAAAAGGATCCTCTTCAAGACCACATACTTAACTATTGATAATGTATGTGATGCGAGAGACAGCATATCTCCTATTCTAAGAAAATCATTTTACATTATTATTTGTAATGATCAAAAAGCATGTGCAAAGTAACAACTCTGTAGGACAGGGGTCTCCAAACTAGATCCTGGAGGGCCAATGCCCTGCAGAGTTTAGCTCCAACTGGCCTTAACACACCTATCCTATTATAGCAGACATATCCACTGATTTGCATTGATTTTGCCTTTCTAATAGTCCTGCACGATATGAGGAAATTCTGCTAAGTGTGATAACAGTGGAGTTTTTTTTTTTTTTTTGCAATGATGATTACTTATGATAAATAAATGAATAATTAACTGTGCATATTAGGGCCAACAAATAAAACTAAATATTTTTTTGTTTTGTTTTTACAGCGGTGAGCATTACAACCAATAACATACGATTCCATTGAGTTTATTAATGCAATGGCCAATCAAAGGCGTTCAGATGAGTCATCGCTGAAACGCCAGAGTTTTGTTGAGTGCTGAATTCTGCACTCTGGCGCCTAAATCCACCAAACTCTGCTATTTCATAGCACGTTTCAGTGCCCATTGCTAAATAACATGCTCATACTGCAATGACAATGAAAATACAATTCATCTTTCAGCCCTATTTCTAACCTCATAAAAAGAGTCGGTAACACTTTACAATAAGGTGTCATTTGTTAACATTAGTTAATGTATTAACTAACATGAACAAAAAATTAACAATATAGTTATTACACCACGGTATTTTTTGTCTTTTGTTAACATATATTAATAAAAATACGTTTCATCATCTGTGTCATGTTAGTAAAAGTGCATTAATGTTAACAAACACAACTTTTGATCTTAATAATGCATTAGTAAATGTTGAAATTAAAATTAATAAAATATATTTAAATGCTTTAGAAGTATTTTTCATTGTTAGTTTGTGTTAACTAATGTAGTTAACTAATTAACATTATTGTAAAGTGTTACCAAAGAGTCAAAAACAAAGGCTAATTCATATGTTCAGGATGCCTTCCGGCTCAACTCTCTTTGTGGTGTCTTTGCAGGTGCCTTACGAAATTAGATGTTGTCCCACAGGTTTCTGCAATAGTTTTGTTGCAAAATTTGCAGTTGGCCTTGTGTTTCTTCTTCTTCCATGCCCTGTCGAATAATTCTCTGTGGTTTGTAAAACCATATACTGTATAATGCTGCTGTTTGCTGACATCTTGTCTGTGGTCAAAAATTTAAATGATTGATGCCTTCACACAGCGCGCACACGCAAAGCTCAGGATATGACGCATGCGCGCGGTTAAGGCTAGAAGGGATACGTTTGGCGCTACTGGGCATGCACACATAAATACAGCGTAATTATTGTCACACTGTACAACAATAATTAGTATTCCATTACTGTAAAGGGTACGTTTAAGGCTGGGGTAGGTGTAGACGTTAATAAAACACAATCTAACAGGTAGAAAATTAAATTAGAAACATCTAAACTTTTCAAAACACAGCAAGTGCACCGTGGGTCATGTGACAAGAATCAACCAATCAGCTTCATCCTTTCCCGTAACAAAATTGAAAGCTAAGCCAAGAAACAGCTGATCATAGCTGTAACAAGGATAGTCATTTTTTTTTATAAATTTAGTAGCAGAGCTACTGCAAGGGATTTTTAGTGCTGCAAATCCATTTACACTTTGCTGAAACTTCCACGTCTTCATGAAGTGCGCAGGTCATGGTTGCTTAGCAACGGCAGAGCCGGGGGCGCAAGCATAGAGCGCAGGCTACAGAGGGCTTTGGAAAGAAGGAGAAAACCACGCCTAGCGGTTTCCACGCATTTTCAGGTGCGACATGCAAATGTGGTTTTGTTTTGAAGGAGAAAAAAAAGCATATTGCTGGACTCGGTCGAGACCAACGAGAACATTTGGCGAGTCCAATGACCAAGTCCGAGACAAGTCCGAGTCAAACACCAACGAGTCCGAGACAAGTCCGAGACGATAGAAAAATGTCTCGAGTCCGGACTCGAGTCCGGTACTACAGCCCTAGTGTAACGTAAGACAGTAGACTGAGCAGGTGTTAGTTTAACAGAGAATGCAGAGAATAGCTGGGATACCAATAGAAAATCAAGATATACAGTATGTTTCCCCCCCTGGTGGTCCATTAAACCATTCCACCTCATATACATTGTTCCTATCTGGCCTACAAACCATGACGTGCAAATGCAGCTGAGGTGTTTTTTTCAAAATCTGGCAACATTTGTTTATAAGTAGAGTATGGACAAAAAGAAGGAGTTAATGCCCAATTGTAATACCAGATGGCATAATTTGCATAAAAGCACCTCTGGAATTGAACACTTCCATACCATCATTTAGATTTAGATTTAGTAATTTAGCAGGACTCCATACTGCACTTGTGATCGATATGATACCTGATCATTCACTGCTACGAATTGTTGACAGATAAGAATGATTTGATCCATGCCAATGCAATTCCACTAATGCCAACATAATTTTCTAGTCTATCCAACAGAATGTTGTGGTCGATAGTGTCGAACGCAGCGCTAAGATCCAGTAGCACTAATAGAGAGATACAACCATGATCAGATGATAAGAGCAGGTCATTTGTAACTCTGATGAGAGCAGTCTCATCGTTCTGAAAATGCATGTGAAAAGTGCTATACAAATACATTTTACTTGACGCTTAATCATACTTCAAGACGGGATTTGTCTTGTTGAAATTAAATAGTTGGGACACCAATGGATATTTTCATTATTTCAATATATTTTAAAGAATCTTTAACAATTATCTGGATAACTGTCAGCTGTTACCGTTAGGCAGACAATCCAGTTCTTCTGTGTAAATTGAATCTGTCTTGTCTATCTAAACTTGCTTTGTGGAGTACCCACAAAAACTTTACACTTACACAGAATATAAGATGCTTAATATTTAACTGATGAGTAGTTAATACAATATATAACCTAGACTTTTCAGTTTTCACCCCAAAATTCAACATACATGACACAAAACGGCAACTGCAAAGTTATGTTTGGGTGCCTGGATTCCAGTTGCTTCTGAAAATTGCAGCAATCCATTTGCTTCCATTTTCTGTAGCTTTCGGTAATCTGTAAAAAAGATAGCTCCTATATCTTGGTTAATCTATATGCCATGTGCCAGCATCCTCTGTAGTGTCTAACAGCTTCTTCCGAGCATCTGCCCACACCACCAGTTCCATCCTTACCTTCCCCCTTACCAACCTCTGCTACACAGACTGCAGTGAGTTGCTTCTCCTTGCCCACCACCCCAAATCCAGCTTCATTCACAGCGGCCTCTTATTTTCTCTGTCTGATCGCTTCATCTTAGTAGGTTTTCTAGTACTTGTGCATGTTTATGTTCATGGTGTCATCTCCTATCTCGCTTTTACAGTTTATCTCACTGTCACACTCTCATTCATTCCTGCCTTCATCCCTTTCAATTCTGGTAATCATCTGTCTATCCAATACCAACTTCATCTGTAATTTTTATAACTCTCCTGTAAACCTTTCTGTCTTTCACTGTTTCTGACCCTGCTGCCTTTTTAATTTTTTTGCGCTTGATAATTCTCTTTTAAATGTGTATCTTTATTAGTCTTCTGTTATTGCCACTCAGTGTCTCTAACACCCATATTTTTTCCCCCTCTATTTCAAATCTGTCATCAGAATCAGAATCAGAAGAGCTTTATTACCAAGTATGTTTACACACACAAGGAATTTGACTTGACGACAGGAGCTTCCAGTGTAGAAGAAAGTACAAACATAGTGCAGACATACATGATAGTGTAGACATACATAGGAATAACACAGTAGGGATGTAATATAAATATATATAAAAAAAAATTTGAATAATGTACTATATACAGAAATAGAAGTATAGGGAAAAAAAATTAATGGTTAGTAAATGTACAGATATGTTATTAGGTTGCGATATGTTATGTTACAAAGTGTGCAGTTAATAAAATAGTAAGATAACGATGGATGTGCATGGCAGAGGTTATAATTATGAAAGATTACTTGTTCCGGCTGAATATAGCCGCGGAAAAAAACTGTTCTTGTGCTGACTGTTCGGGTGGTCAGTGCTCTGTAGTGGCCGACCAGAAGGCAACGTTGAAGAGGGAGAGTGGGCCGGGTGTGAGGGGTCCAAGGTGATTTTTTTTAGCCCTTTTCCTCACTCTGGAGATGTAAAGATCTTGGAGGCTGGGCAGAGGGGCACCAATAATCCTCTCAGCAGTCCTGACTGTCCGTTGTAGTCTCTTGATGTCTGATTTTGTAGCTGAACCAAACCAGACAGTTATGGATGAACACAGGACAGACTCAATGATGGAAAAGTAGAACTGTTCTAGAAGCTCCTGTGGCACGTTGAATTTTCTCAGCTAGCGAAGGAAGTACAACCTCTGCTGGGCCTTTTTTGCAATGGAGTCTATCTGAGTGTCCCACTTGAGGTCCTGAGAGATGGTGGTGCCCAGAAACCTGAATGACCCTACTGCAGCCACAGTGCTGTTCATGATGGTGAGTGGGGGGAGTGCAGGGGGGTTCCTCCTGAAGTCCACGATCATCTCCACAGTTTTGAGCGTGTTAAGCTCCAGGTTGTTAAGACTGCACCAGACAGCCAGCTCTTTAACCTCCTGTCTGTAAGCAGACTCATCTCCGTCCATGATGAGGCCAATGACTGTAGTGTCGTCTGCGAACTTCAGGAGCTTGACAGAGGTGTCCTTTGAAGTGCAGTCATTTGTGTAGAGAGAGAAGAGCAGTGGGGAGAGCACACATCCCTGGGGGGCACCAGTGCTGATGGAGTGGGTGCTGGATGGGAATTTTTCAAGCCTTACTAGCTGCTGCCTGTCTGTCAGGAAGCTGGTGATCCACTGACAGATGGAGGTGGGCACGGAGAGCTGTGTGAGTTTGTCTGAGAGAAGGTCAGGCATGATGGTATTAAAGGCCGAACTGAAGTCCACAAATAGGATCCTTGCGTAATTCCCAGGTCTGTCGAGGTGTTGCAGGATGTAATGCAGTCCCATGTTGACTGCATCATCCACAGACCTGTTTGCTCTGTAGGCAAACTGAAGAGGATCCAGCAAGGGTCCAGTGATGTCCTTCAGGTAGGCCAGGACCAGTCTTTGATTTCATGACCACAGACGTGAGAGCGACAGGTCTGTAATCATTAATTCCAGTGATTTTGGGCTTTTTGGGGACCGGAATGATGGTGGAGCGTTTGAAGCAGCAGGGAACTTCACACAGCTCCAATGATCTGTTGAAGATCTGTGTGAAGATGGGGGCCAGTTGGTCAGCACAGACTTTTAAACACCATCTGGGCCTGAAGCTTTTCTAGATTTCTGCTTCCTGAAGACCCGGTTCATGTCCTCTACACAGATCTTAAAGTTCTGTGAAGTGGGAAGTTGTGGCCTAATGGTTAGAGAGTCGGACTCATAACCCAAAGGTTGTGGGTTCGAGTCTCATACCGGCAGGAATTGTAGGTGGGGGTAGTGAATAACCAGCACTCTCTTCCACCCTCAATACCACGACTGAGTTGAGACTCTTGAGCAAGGCACCGAAACCCCAACTGCTCCTGGGCGCCGCAGCACATGGATGCCCACTGCTCCGGGTGGGTGTTCACGGTGTGTGTGTGTTCCATGCTGTGTGTGTGCACTTTGGATGGGTAAATGCAGAGCACTAATTCCGAGTATGGGTCACCATACTTGGCCACATGTCACGTCACTTCACGTCACTTCACTTAAGCACAGGTTGAATGGTGGGGGAGGGAGGGAGGTTGCAGGGGTGGTAGGTGAATGTGTGAAGTGCAGATCAGAGCGGATGTAGACTATCCTTTTCAAATCTGCAGTAAAACACATTCAGATCGTCAGCCAGTTGTTGACTCTCTGCAGACTGTGGGGGTGGTGTCTTGTACATGGTGATGTTCTTCAGACCAGTCCATACTGATGCTGGATCGTTTGCTGAAAGCTCTTTTCACAGCTTTTCAGAGTAGTTTTTTTTAGCCACTCTTCTGATCTCCCCTCTCCCCCTCTTATAGAGATCCTTTGTAGTCTGTTATGGCCTGTTATACAAGATTTTATCACCTCTGTAAGCATCATCTTTGGCGTGACAAAGCTGTTGAGTTCCTAGTTAAACCATGATGATCATTATAAATGATTAGAATTCTGGTAGGAATGCCAATATCTTCACAGCAAACTAATGATCTGAAGTTACAGTCTCGTGAGGCGTCCAGACGTGGCTGCAGTTTCAAAAAAACACTAAATCCAGTGAGGTCAAAAAAAAAAAAACAGGCTTGTAAATCCCGCTTTGCTTCATTAGTCCATTTTTTAACAGTCCTTAAAACAGGTTTAGCTAATTTCAGTTTCTGCCTGTAGGTCGGTAAAAGATTAACCAAACAGTGATCAGAGAGCCACAAAGCTGCCCATGGAACAGAGTGATATGCAATCTTTATTGTGGTGTAACAGTGATCCAATGGTGGGACATGTGATGTGCTGTCTGGATTTTGGCAGTTCACGGGAGAGATTTACTTTATTAAAGTCCCAGAGAATGATTAAAACAGAGTCTGGGTCCTTTGCTCCATTCAGTTATTTGTTCGGCCGCGTTGCACGAAGACGCTAATGCAGCGTCCGGAGGCACGTACCCATTCAGAGGGGGGGGGGGGGGGGGGGGGGGGGGGGGGGGGGGGGGGGGGGGGGGGGGGGGGGGGGGGGGGGTTTTTTTTTTTTTTTTTTTTGGGGGGGGGGGGGGGGAATGAAAGAGGAAAACTCCGCGGCAGTTGAAAGGTTTACAGTTTATGGTGAGTGCCTCTAAGTTAGGACAGCATACCTTTTTCAGCCTTGGTACATCTGATCACCAACTTTCGTTGATGTAGAAACACAAACCACCACCTCTCGTTTTCCCTGTTAACTCCGCGATGCGATCCACTCTGAACAGCTGGAAGCCCGGCAGATGAAGCGCGTTGTCCGGCATGGCTTCACTCAGCCAGGTTTCAGGCACAGTGCAGCAGAGTTTGAAAAGTCATTGTTGGTGCGGGTGAGGAGAAGAAGTTAATCCGTTTTGTTAGGAAGGGAACGGACATTCGCGAAATGAATGATTGGGAGCACAGTCCGAAAGCCGGGCGCGTGGAGCTTCACCAGAGCGCCGGCGCGTTTCCCTCTTCTGCGCCTGAACGCGCGTTTGAACAACACCGCTGTACCACCGACTAGAATGTCCAACAAAACGTCAGAATAATAAAAAAACAGAAAAATATTGTCTGGGATGTGTTGCTTAATGTTAAGGAGTTCTTCTCTGGTAAAACTTATAGAAGAAGAAAGACAAAACACAGAACAAACAAACAAAAAACATCAGAAGAATCGCGGAGCTCAGCATCCTGGCTGCTATTTGAGGCGCCATCTTGAAAGACATCAACATTGCTTAAAATGTTAAAGATATCAAGACAAATGTGCAAAATATCCTAATGGAGGTAGGTTCCCGACGTTTACAGCCTTCCAACTCCCATATTAGGTAATTGGGTAACCTTTATAATAACTGCCCACTATGATCATTAGTACGCATTTAGTAAATTGTAGGCTGTTAGTAGGATCGAGACATTTGTCTATGGTCTCTGACTTGTCTCGGACTCGTTGGTGTTTTCACTCGGACTTGTCTCGGTCTTGGTCATTGGACTCGCCAAATGTTCTCGTTGGTCTCGACCGAGTCCAGCAATATGTTTTTTTTTCTCCTTCAAAACAAAACCACATTTGCATGTCGCGCCTGAAACTGCGTGGAAAACGCTAGGCGCACCGCTTTCTCCTCCTTTCCAAAGCACTCTGTAGCCTGCACTCTATGCTTGCGCTCCCGTGGCGTCTTCCATTGCTAAGCATACATGACCTGCACTCTCCATGAAGACGCAAAATTTTCAGCAAAGGATAAATGGATTTGCAGCACTAAAAATCCCTTGCAGTAGCTCTGCTACTAAATTTATTTTTAAAAAATGACTATCCTTGTACAGCTATGATCAGCTTTTTCTTGGCTTAGCTTTCAATTTTGTTACGGGAAAGGATGAAGCTGATTGGTTGATTCTTGTCACATGACCCACAGTGCACTTGCTGTGTTTTGAAAAGTTTAATGTTTCTAATTTAATTTTCTACCTGTTAGATTGTGTTTATTAACGTCTACACCTACCCCAGTCCTTAAATGCAAGCCTTTGCAACAATTAATACTAACTTTCGACTGGTTGTAAGCAATTGTGACAAAGAAAATACGACTGTATTTATTTTTTTTTTTTTTTTATGTGCGCATACCCAGTAGCGCCAAACGTATTCCTTCTAGCCTTAACCGCGCACATGTGTCATATCCCGAGCTTTGCGTGTGCGCACTGTGCGAAGGCATCAATCATTTAAATTTTTGACCACAGACAAGATGTCAGCAAACAGCAGCATTATACAGTATGGTTTTACAAACCACAGAGAATTATTCGACAGGGCACAGAAGAAGAAGAAACACAAGGCCAGCTGCAAATTTTGCAACAAAACTATTGCAGAAACCTGTGGGACAACATCTAATTTCGTAAGGCACCTGCAAAGACACCACAAAGAGAGTTGAGCCGGAAGGCATCCTGAACATAAGAATTAGCCTTTGTATTTGACTCTTTGGCAACACTTTACAATAAGGTTAATTAGTTAACTACATTAGTTAACATAATAATAATGAATATTCCTTCTACAGCATTTATTAATATTAGTTAACTTTAATTTCAGCATTCGCTAATGCATTATTCAAATAACAAGTTGTGTTTGTTAACATTAATGCACTGTGAACTAACATGAACTAACAATGAATGAACAACTGTATTTTTATTAAATAATGTTAACAAAGACAAAAATAAATAGTGTAATAAATATATTGTTAATTGTTTGTTCATGTTAGTTAATACATTAACTAATGTTAACAAATGACACCTTATTGTAAAGTGTTACCGACTCTTTTTATGAGGTTAGAAATAGGGCTGAAAGATGAATCGTATTTTCATTGTCATTGCAGTATGAACATGTTATTTAGCAATGGGCACCGAAACATGCTATGAAATAGCAGAGTTGGTGGATTTAGGCGCCAGAGTGCAGAATTCAGCACTCAAAAAAACTCTGGCGTTTCAGCATGGACTCACTGAACGCATTGATGGGCATTGCATAATAAATCAATGGATGCTGTATGTTGTAATGCTCACCGATGTAAAAACAAAAAAAAAAAAACAAACAAAAAATATTGTTTATGTGTGCCTAATATGCACAGTTAATTATTCTTATTTATCATAAGTAATCATCATTGCAAAAAAAAAAAAATTATAAAAACTCCACTGTTATCACACATAGCAGAATTTCCTCATATCGTGCAGGACTATTAGAAAGGCAAAATCAATGCAAATCAGTGGATATGTCTGCTATAATAGGATAGGTGTGTTAAGGCCAGTTGGAGCTAAACTCTGCAGGACACCGGCACTTCAAGGTTCTAGTTAGGAGACCCCTGTCCTACAGAGTTGTTACTTTGCACATGCTTTTTTATCATTACAAATAATAATGTAAAATGATTTTCTTAGAATAGGAGATATGCTGTCTCTCGCATCACATACATTATCAATAGTTAAGTATGTGGTCTTGAAGAGGATCCTTTTTTTCTCTCATTTGGACTCGGTCTTGACTTGGACTCGACTTGGACTCGAACCTCTTTGGACTCGGTCTTGACTCGGTCTCGACTAGTCCTGGTCTTGGACTTGTCTTGGACTCGACAAAGCTGGACTTGACTACAGCTCTAGTCTGTACATTTCACATTTAAACAAAACAACAACATTATCCCTACATTAATAGACATTAATAAGCAGTTTAAAAATACAGCTATAAATTGTTTGTTCTTGATTTATAAGCATATCTATAATGTGCTTAATAATGGTATTTTCTTACTTTATTAATGATCAATTTATCATTTCTAAATTAAGTATTACATTATTTACAAACCAGTTATTTAGGAGTTGTCAGTGGTTCATAAGATCATTTAGAAAGTGTAAGTAAATGATAGATAAACTATTTAAATGTACATTTATATATCATATTATTTAGACTTATAGTAATAGTGTGTTAATAAATGCTTTATTAACAGGTATTCCTACTGTAATTCATGATTATTTCAGGTATTTAAACATTAAGTAGTTGTCAGATAATTATTTTTGTGAGCTCATCTAAGGTGAGTACTATTTATGCCTCGTAAAGCTTTTACAATAGAGACTTAAAGGCGCAGTTATCTTCTAAACAGAAAAAGGAAATAAAACACAACACAGAGTGATACAGAATATAGAAATATTTATTTCAAGATGAAAAAAATTAAACTGTACCACTGTACACTTGATTTACAATGAAAAATACCTCTTCAATGTCATAGAAATAATTTTTGTACAATTTATGTACACCTCACAGTAAAATGAAACTAAGCCTCTGCAATCTGATATAAAAATGAACTTCTGTAAAGTGTAAACATTGCTGAATAAAAATTTACCAGTGCCAACACTGGGTTACAGTATGCTAAAATAGTTGTTATTATTTTTGTTTCTTATTTATTAATTTTTTTATATTCACTTTCTTGCTTATGTTGTTAATATTTAGTTCCTTTTTATTTTCTATGACATTGCAGAAGTTTATTTTTCATTTTATATCAAGTGTACAGTTGTACTGTTTTATTTTTTGCATCTTATAATAACATTTTCTGTGTTCTATGTTCTGTGTTATGTTTGTTTCCTTTTTATGTTTAGAAGATAACTAAACATAAGAGCCTTTAAGTCTGCTTTGTAAAAGCTTTACGAGGCATAAATTGTCCTCACTTTAGATGAGCTCACAAAAAATAGTTAACTGACAACTACTAAATGTTTTATAACTACCTGAATTAATCATAAATTATAGTAGGAATACCTGTTAATAAAGCATTTGTTAACACTATTACTATATGTCTAAATAATAAGATATATAAATGTACATTTAAATAGTTTATTAATCATTTACTTACACATTCTAAATGATCTTATGAACCACTGTCAACTCCTAAATCACGGGTTTATAAATAATGTAATACTTAATTTAGAAATGATAAATTGATCATTATTAAAGTACGAAACTATAATTATTAAACACATTATAGATATGCTTATAAATCAAGAATAATACATTTATAACTGTACTTATAAACTGCTTACTAATGTTTATTAATGTAGGGATAATGCTTTATAAATTATGAATGAATTGTTTACTAATGCTTAACTAATCCCTAGCGTGCAGTTATTATAAAGTGTTACCGGTTTTGGTGGTGGCATTTCATTAGTTTTAATTAATATATTATGAAAATAATTTATGGATTAATTATAAAAATAGTTCAGCCCTAGTATTCATTCTATCATTTATATATACAATATCAATATTCTCTTTTTTGTGCAATGCCTTCTTTCATTGTCTTCTCTCCTTTACTACACTATATTTTTGTAACAGGTAATCTCAAAAACAGCCGTCGTTCCTCTTACTTGCTGGCCATTACCACAGAGCGGTCCAAGTCATGTGACGAGGGTCTGAACACCTTCAGGGAGGAGGGCTGTGTTTTCTTGTGAGTGTTACAGGTGTCACAGGACAGTGGAAAGTATCACAACTTCTTTGTGGCAACCACTGCACATAATATGCTGTTTGATGTGATGTTATTTTAGTGCTGCATGTGTTTGTGGGCACATTCTCAATTTCTACTACACTCTTAAAAATAAAGGTGCTTCACGATGCCTTTTTTGTCTAAATGGTTCCATACAGAACCTTTAACATCTGAAGATTACAAAAAGGTAAGAAAGAGATGGTTCTTTAAAGAACCTTTGACTGACTGGTTCTTTGTGGAACCAAAAATGGTTCTTCTATGGCATCGCTTGAAGAACCTTTTGAAGCACTTTTATTTTTAAAGTGTAGTTACATTATTTGTAACTAAAGTTACATTATTTGAAATGCAAATTACTGAATTAAGTTTTGTAAAGTGTTTTAATGCAACAATTTAGATTTGATTGAGATTAATTTGGGTATAATTCAGTTCTAGGATATTTTGCCCCATTCCTGCATGAAGGTATTCATTTTACTCTCCTTTTTTTTTTCTTCAGGAGACTACCAAAACGTGTCAAAAGCTTTTTCGCAGATGGCGTAAGTACTTCTTTCTGTCCAACCAACCTCAATTACAATAAATCTTCATTGATTAAGAGTCTGTTCAATAGTGATGTTTTTTTTTCAGTCTCTAGAGAATCTTCGAGCAGCAGAGAAAGCTCGCTCAACCTTTGAACTGGGGAACATCACTCTGACTGACATTAGGAAAGAAGGCTGGCTGCACTATAAACAGATTCTCACTAATAAGGGAAAGGTCTGACAGTAGTTCATGAATTTGTATAATTACACATGTAATTACTTTTCAGACCGCACTTCTGTGGGCTATCCTGAGACCTCTGTGTTTATGTATCGTATCCAGAAAGTGGGCGGAGGCATGCAGCCTTGGAAACGAGTCTTCTCTGTGCTGCGCTCCCATTCACTTTACCACTACAAGGATAAGCGGGAGGCAGTACTTCACGCTGCTGGGGCAGGAGTTCACGGTAATGGACAAGGAGAGGATGAGCAGCCAATCAGCATTCGAAGCTGCTTGATTGACATTGCATACAGCGAGACAAAGCGTAAACACACCTTGAGGCTGACGACGCAGGACTTATGTGAGTACCTGCTTCAGGCGGAGGACAGGGATGACATGCTGGACTGGATCAGAGTCATCAGAGAGAACAGCAAGACTGACAATGAGGTTTGTTGAGGGGAAAAAAGCTATTTCGTAAACAAATAATTATTAGAAAACAAGCCGCTAATAGTAACAAAAAGCAGCATAATAAAAAAAGTTGAAAATGCAACCACATGATTTATTCATGCCACAGTACATACTAGGACTGTAATGCAGACACAGATTGGGGAAGTCGTGGCCTAATGGTTAGAGAGTCGGACTTGTAACCCAAAGGTTGCCGGTTCGAGTCTTGTACAGGCAGGGATTGTAGGTGGGGGGAGTGAATGTACAGTGCTCTCTCCCACCTTCAATACCACGACTGAGGTGCCCTTGAGCAAGGCACCGAACCCCCAACTGCTCCCCGGTCGCCGCAGCATAAATGGCTGCCCACTGCTCCGGGTGTGTGTTCACGGTGTGTGTGTGTTCACTGCTGTGTGTGTGCGTGCACTTTGAATGGGATAAATTCAGAGCACTAATTCCAAGTGTGGGTCACCATACTTGGCCACATGTCACGTCACGATTAACTTTTTGATCTACATCATAGTCATTTTCTGCTGCTGTTCACTGTGAAGTCACAGCTTAATTTAAAGAAAGAAGCTTAATTTAATTTAAATAAACTGTAGAATTATGACTGTAAAAAATGCTATGAAAGTAGATAGGAATGTACTTTAAATTCAAACAAAAGTATTTGACACCTCATCTTTATTGCTTTTGAATAGGAACTGGGCTTCTCCAAACAGGCTCTCACCAATAAGAAGCTGAATGACTATAGGAAACAGAGGTGATATCTCTTGCCTACTTTATGGAATGGTGAGTGTTGTAGTCTTATCTCTTCCATTTTGCAGTCCAACAGGCAGCAAGCCAGACACTTTTCCAAGTATCCATCGGATGATGCCACCTTTCCTCCACTCTAAAGCTGAAAACATGTCAGGAGTGAACCGATCCCCAGGGAAAGGTGAACTCTCGGAACCATGACAAACAGGCTTAGACACTATAACCCCGCCCCTTTATCCACTCTCTGCTTTGCATTTGCATCTTTCAGATCTGTGTATCTTCTCTTTCTCCAACTAACAGATGAGAGTACTAAGGCTTCATGGGGCATTAACAT
Organism: Sinocyclocheilus anophthalmus; assembly: GCA_018155175.1. NCBI lineage: Eukaryota > Metazoa > Chordata > Actinopteri > Cypriniformes > Cyprinidae > Sinocyclocheilus > Sinocyclocheilus anophthalmus. The sequence goes on along the minus strand of JADLZN010006193.1, from coordinate 14,230 downwards.
ATTGAGAAAGAGAAAGAAAACTGGTCCAAAATCTTTTGGGGTAAGGCTGGAGGACTGCCCGCCTGCTGCCAATAATAAGGTCAGTAAGCTTTGTGAACCAGTGCTAGTTTTTATTAACTGTATTATTGTTTAAGCATACTTTAAGTCTCGGCTTATTTCTTTTTTTTTTTTTGCTTATTTAGGGGATTAAGGTTTGAGTCTGGCATGCATGTGTCCTAATCTCATTTCCCTTTTGTCTGCCCAAGAAATTTGGCTATTACCTAGCTTCAAATAAAAAAAATAAAATGTAAAAGGTAAAGGTAAGGTAGGGGATATTAAATCAAGTGTATATGAGACAAAAAATAAAATAAAATAAAAATAAAATAAAAAAGGAAAGATGCTATAGTTATCTATTAACTCTTGTGCTTGTGTTAGTTTGTCCCCAGATTGTAGAGTACTGTTGTTGTCTGGTGGAGGAGAAAGGAGAGGGGTTTGATATACTGGCATCTACAGGTGCCAGGGAACAGTGCCATGTGTCTTCACTCAGGGACAAGCTGAAACAAGGGCAGGGATATAGACATACTGCAGGGAGGTGAGAGGGGAGCGTGACAAAGACAGATACAAATCTTGCAGGTATAAAGAGACGTAAGACATTGTGGTTTACAGCAAATGCAAGACAGAATGTAATCAAGCAGGTCTTCTGAAGTCCTATCTTCAGGAACTCCCAGAGCCCCTTTACGAGGGGATATGCAGCTCAAATCCTCTTAACTCATTTCACACAAAAGCCTTGGGCATGGGGGTGTCAGAATGGAGGGTATGTTCCATACATTTTCAAAACAAAGCTCCATCGCTGCACTCTACTTGTAGATAAAGATACATGAATTCAGTGAGCTAACCGTTTAGCGGAGCAGGGGACCGCGTGAAGCCATAAAAGAACTTGATGTACCCTCAGTTAGCTATTCAATTCAGCTAATGTATATTTGCAGTTGACGTATCAAATGTTGTGCTGTTTTTTCGGGTATATGTTTGCTCTTTTAAGATACATGACCGCCAGATCACTACTACCACACACGAAGTTTTTAACTGGTCACCTGAAAACAGTTGCAGACCATTCAGAGAAGAATAAGGTTCCGGCTGTACTAGACATATTTTGCCAATCACAATAAATGAGTGTTTCTTCAACTGTGGGCACTTTTAGTGCTGTAGACTTACGATAGACTTAATAGACTTCTGTCCAGCAGTATAATACCACCCATGTTCAAAGTGAGGTTGGTACAACTGTTTTTTGTTTTGAAAGAAGTCTCTTTTGCTCACCAAGGCTGTGTGTATTTGATCAAAAATACAGTACAAGCAGTAACATTGTGCAATATTATTACAATTTAAAATAACAATTTTCTATTTGAATGTATCTTAAAATGGAAATTATTCCTGTGATGGCAAACATTAATTTTCAGTAGCCATTACTCCAGTCTTTAGTTTCTTATAATCCTTCAGAAATCATTCTAATATGCTCTATATATGTATAAAAAAAAAAAAATGTTTATCACTGTGGGAAACAGTTGTGTTGCTTAATACATTTATAGAAGCTGTGATACATTTATATGAAAAGTTCAAAAGAACAGCATTTATATGAAATATAAATCTTTTGTAACACTATTAATGTCGTTACTGCAACTTTTGATTGATGTAAAAAAAAAAATCTTACTGACCCCAAAGTTTTGAATGGTAGTGTGCACACAGGAAAATTCTGTCATTTTTGGCATTATTCTATGAAAGTCATGAAAAATTTCCTCCACCATGTCACTTCCAGCACAGCTGAAAATAAAAATGTTTAATAATGTTCTGAGGTGAAAATGATGGTGGAAGTGACATATTTTTCTTATGCTAATTTTACAGCTCACATTTTTATGTTTCCTAAATACACACATTGAAATATACTGTATTTTTACACTGCAAAATCTGACAAAACTACAGTGTAAAATTTACCTCAAGTTTTATTTTTCTTCATTTATCATTCATTATCCCAAGCATGTTCCTTACTGACACCATCGACAGACTGAACATATTGAAAGAATAATATTACTAAATAAACTAAGTATTAACAACATAAGCAAAATAATAGAGTAAAGCAATAAGATCTATACATAAGGTAATTGAATATAAATGAAATCATGTTAAATGCTTCAGGATCTTTTTAATGTCATCTTCATATAATTAAAAGGGAAGGAAGGTGAAATTTGTTTGTTTTTAATAAAAATCAATCCCTGAGACATAAAAGTGCATGAAGTTAAGGAAACCATACATTCAGGAGTAATTTCTTTGACAAAAGCTGACTCTCCTTGCTCTCCAGATGGAGCCTAGAAATCTGGCCCTGGTGTTTGGCCCCACACTGGTGCGGACCTCAGAAGACAACATGATCGACATGGTCACTCACATGCCAGACCGCTACAAGATCACAGAGACTCTCATTTTGCATGTATGTCCTTTTCAGATTGTTTTACTCTTCTGTCTCCTATAAAGATAAAAAAGATCAGTCATGACTTTTGCGCTTTTAAAGTGGTCATGAAATGGTTTCAGATTAAGAAATTTCTTGACATACATTTATAAAGTTTGCAAAGTTTTTTGTACCAAAAATGGTCCAATATTAGCACAAAAAGAAAAAAAACATTTTTTTTTCTCATTTTCACTCTCTGTGTAAAACATTTAAATTCAAAGGGGCATTACCTCTTGCAGAAACTGAAGTAAATGCCCATTGCTGTGGCTAACTTCACACCGTATCAACGCCTCCTTTACAGCATGTTTAGTGTCTGCTACTCGAGATGGCAAACACTGTGATAGAGCTGTATATGTACTAGCACAAGTCAGATCCTGAGGCAGAAAAAAACTGAAACAACACAACCACCAAAGTCCCTTTAAGACAAGTCATTTCACTCGGCGGCCATTTTTGAAACACCTCTCTGGCATGCAAATGCAGCTCCTATTTTCTATGAATGGGGAAACATCAAATTCTCCAAAACTGTTCACCAAGCTTACGATTAAATTTCTGATTTGAAATCACCAATGAAATCTGACAACAACTGTCTCATAAATGTTGTTTCTTATGATCCAATAGCGTTAAAAAGCGTATTTTTCAGGCTAGACCAGCCAATCCACATGTGCAGTCCTAAGTGTGAGTCTCAGAACGCTGACCGGGATTCTAACGGCAGCTGCAGAGCCACGATGACTTTATTGATTAGTAGGGGTGTGACGAGACATTTATCCCACGAGACGAGACACGAGATGAGATTTTTAGACTTTTTAAAATAAATCCTCAATGATGAAATATATAGGGAAAATAGTCTTTTATTCAACTGAAAAACACAAAATGCAATAAATGTAGGTGCATTTTGAAATCAGCTTGTACTTTATGAAATTAAACATCCATTTTAATTAATGTCATGCAGTAATAAACAACATGTTTAAACTTTAATAGAAAAATATATAATAAGCACGATTTTAATGTATCCGTTTAAAAGGATAAAGCAGTGGTTCCCAAACTGGGGGGCCGTGGCAGGTGAGGGAGCGTTGTCAGTCAGCAGATTATTTGCAAAAAAAAAACTCTGCAGGGTGATTGATAAGACTAACGTGTAATTTTCACGCTTATCATGTGGCCATTGTCTGCTAAGTAAATAATTGAACGCAAAATATTAATGACATATTTTAATGACCTCAACAAACTGCAGTAAGCCGCTTGCGCAAGGCGGTTATGTTGTAGCAGGTGTGGGTGTATCCACTAACAGACCAATAAGAGGGCGCGAGCTGAAAGCAGTCAAGTTACTTTTATTTATATAGCGCTTTGTACAATATAGATTGTGTCAAAGCAACTGTACAGCCTTAATTAGGAAAATATTGTGTCAATAATGCAAAAATCATCGTTGTATGAAGGGAGCCACGTAGAAATATAAATGAATGATGCATGGTTCTGCTCTAAGCATGTAAGTTACAAGTTTGTGAAAATACTGCCAGTGCCAGGTACTTAAAGCAGATGATGAATATACATAAGATTCACAAATACCAAAGTGACGTGTCTCTCACATATGATGTCTGAGTTGCAGCTTTTTGCATGCGTGCGCACAGAACGGTATATCACAGACGGTTGGAGTACGCACTGAAACTCTTGCGCTGTCCACGCTTGAAAGGGCTTAAAACCTTTAATGTTAACCTGAAAAGGCTTAAAAAAACACGGTGTAATGATACCTTTCTTGATGGGACGCAGGCACTAGCCGATGGTCTAGGGGAGTAGTAAACATGGCCAGTGCCTGTTAAAAGCACGGTAACATTAAGCATATTGTATTCGCAGGTGAACATAAAATATCTTACATACTACTGGTGAACGATCCAGTGTCATGCAAATATGTCTGAGAGGTCTGCAGATGCCTAATCGCCAGGGATCGCGTACAGTTCTCGCGAGATCCATCGTCACGTTCTTGCGAGATCCATCGGACACATCGGATCTCGCAAGATCTCGTGCCACAAGATCTCGTCAAACCCCTAATGATTAGTGATTGGCTATTTTACTCAGAAGGTGGGGCTTCCTTCGATAGAGCGGCCATATTGAGCATTGCATTTTTCCCCATTCAAACCTATATGTGTGACACATCTTGGGTATTCTATTCATTTGGAATGTGACGTCACAGTGCATTATCGCCGCCATGTTTGTGTCCAAGTCACACTGCGCGACCTGTTTCAGTCTATGGTCACAGCAGCCACAACTACCAGTAGATCAATGAAACACTCCCGGAAGGTTCCTAACAAGATTACAATATGCTCGGGATATGTTGTGCTGTTAGCTGTATAACAGTTGTCAGAGAAACCCCGAACTACAATTTTATTTGATCCCAAAGGAGTTAGATCGGCAGAATAAATGGTTGGCTTCATTCAGAAGTAACCATTGGCGCATCGTCAAGTTCAACGGTTCGTGGCCAGGTGAGATTACGTCAGAGTTTGTTGTCGTTTGTTGGAAAATCATATCATACTGCTCAGACATTCCACGACCCAACAAACTTTGTGACTGTTACGTAACTGCAACGTAATCTGGTGACCAAAGTTACGATGTGGCTATGTAACTAGTTGCGTCGTGGCAACCAGAAAAGTGAAATTTCCAGTTTCGTCGTCACAATGTAATTTTGTGACGTTGCCAGGTAGTAACTGCGATGTTGTGGCAATGTTGTTGATCAATAGTTGTGTGCTGATAATCAGTTGGTAATTTTTATAATTATTTATTTTCTAGGGGTGGACATTTGCCCAAACTAATTTAAATGCTGTTTCAACAGCTGTGAATTATGAATACAGACACAAAATTAATTCAGTTCATTTATCTTCAAAAACACACATATGAAAAATAAAATACACCCAAATTATGAATAAAAACATAGGAAATACAGCGAAATATGAAAGCATTCAGGACGTTCCGTGCTCAGCATCATTATAAACAGATATGCTATGCTAGCATAACATTTGCTAACAGACATTTCAGATAATTAAGGAAAGATACCATAATCACAGAGGTATAAATATGAACAAAAAGTAAAAGTAGACTGTGGGTAATGTTACTTAACCAATCTGACAAAGTTGTTGAACTTTTTTGATATAACTGACGAGAAACAGAGAGAAATGACAGGCGTGTCCTCTCCAGCAGCTTGTGTGTTCCCGGTTGCCATGGTAACTCTCAATGGCCAAAGTACTATACAGTACATAACAACAACAATAAAAAAAGGGGGTTTTAGCATCTGTCCAGAGTTTTTTTTCCCCAAACAATTTTATGGACCTATTTATTTGTTATAAATTGTAAGACTCAACTCAGAACACTGTCAAAAGGGTCTGGCTACAGCCTCGCGCTTGCACTCTCAGACTTGCATTCTCAGGCTTGCACTCTCAGACACTTGCACTTCTGCTAGCGACGTCACTTGCAGTCTTTTTTATTTTTTATTTTGTTCTATTTATTGATTACTTTTTGTTTGAATCTCTCAACATTTGACAGCAGTAGCCAGGTGGTGAAGACAAGAAAAAAAGAAACTAAATTACGAAGTCAATTGCAATCGCCACTTGCACTCTCCGATACCTGCGACGTCACTTGCAGTCGACACAAATCGTGTGTGTTGCCAATGGAGACAAGACGCTGTGGTGTTGATTTTAATGATTATTTATTTTATTGATTTATTCTGTCATGTATTTAGTCTTTTATCCAAAGCAACTTACAAATGAGAACAACAGAAGCAATCAATTGTAGTATTAAAACAACTAAATCAGATCCAAAACTAAAAGATAAAACTTTATAAATACTACCTATACTCATTTTAAAATAAAGAGATTAAATAAAAGGACAACTGCCTACAACAAAATGTCCAAACCTGAACATTTAAAAGAAAAAGGAAAAAATTTCTTAAATCAATATCTTAGATATTTATTTCATTTCGTTTGAAGTCTTAAATAACTCAAAATTAACCAAACTCAAAACTAATAAAGAGCTATCCCGACAGACTAAATCAGACATAATGTAACTACCCATTAAAGCTACCTCACCAATCCACCTACTACACATTCAATGCCGTCGTTTATCCGTCCTCCCTACACCCTCCCCTGCCCCCCACCCTGCTCACCCCCACCCCCTCTGCCCCTCGTCGCCCGGTTCTCGCACTGCACCCGAGGGACCCCAGCATAAGGTCCAGCGGGCGCAATCCCCAGAGGACAGGAGGAAGAGGAGAGATTAGAAGAGAGAGACACCACCGCCTGCCCACGGTGGGGGCGGCAGATCAAGCACACTTGCCCCGACGTTCCTTTCGTTGCGTTCCTCCTTGGTGTGTGTCCCCGCTTTGTCCTCCTAAACGGGCGCTTTCCAGAGCGAACGAGGGGCCGGCGCGAACGACCACACACCGCAGGGGATGGGAGAACAGCGCGGGCCGAGGGAGAGAGAAGGATTGTACCCTTCTTCTGTCTTAGAAAGACTATTTTCATCCGTGGTCGCAGAACAGCAGAATATGAACGCAATGCACAAATTCTCTCATTAAGCATTTTCCTCCTGTAAAAACATAAACACTTAATATGGCGTAATGTAATATGCTATTAAAATATCAAATTCAATATATAGTTTATTAATTTACGTACAAGGCAGCAGCTGGCCAGGACACAATGCGCAAACTTTCATTTGTCCTCCCATACAGCAAAACGCTTCATGTGGCATAATAACGGATGATAAAGACAATTTAGTAGCCTATATGTCTTGTTGTTGACTCATAGTATATACAGACCAACAAATATGAACGTGCATTATGAAATGCATTAAGTGATTTTAAAAGGATTGACTCCGTACAGGCAAGCAGACGCGCCCAGAATGCAATGCATTAAATTGCACGTTAAACATTTTCCTCCCATAGAAAATCATTATAAATAAAACATGTAATGTAGCTTAATGGACAAAGAAAATTATATAAAAGAGCTGTAGACAGTTTATCCTATATGGAAAAACGCTTAACACGAAACTATGCGTGTTGCGTTTATTCTGGGCTCACCTGCTTATCTGTATATTAGTTATGTAGGCTATATTTTAATAATGAAGAGCATTGAGTTTGGTCTTTATCATCTTAGTCCATTATGCCACATTATGCCACATTTTGCAGTGTGGGAGGAAAATACTATGTACATATTCATTACATTAATAAACTATATATTTAATTTGATATTTATATATCATCTTATAATAGCATCTTAATACATTAAGCCATCTTAGGTGTTTATGTTTTTCTACAGGAGGAAAACTCTTGAGAGACTTTGTGCATTGCGTTCATATTCTGCTGTTCTGTGGCAACGGATTTGAGGAGGTCTTGTCTTTTTATCCTACAGATGGCATGCAGGACCCTGTAGGTTACGATACTAAATTAGTTTTAATTGTTTAATCACCACCACAGCATCTTGTCTCCATTGGCAACACGCACGATTTGTGTCGATTGCAAGTGACGTCGCAGGTATCGGAGCGTGCAAGTGGCGATTGCAAGTGACTTCGCAATTTAGTTTATTTTGTCTTGTCTTCACCACCTGGCTACTGTTGTAAAATGTTGAGAGATTCAAACAAAAAGAATAAATAAATAGAACAAAATAAAATAAAAAAAGACTGCAAGTGACGTCGCTAGCAGAAGTGCAAGTGTCTGAGAGTGCAAGCTTGAGAATGCAAGTCTGAGAGTGCAAGTGCGAGGCTGCAGCCAGACCCTTCTCGACACAGTTGAAGTAAAAATGTGCCTCAGACAAACGCGCTGTCCTGATTCAGTATTTGCGGTGGATGAGATGGTGTAGCCAGGTCCGTGTCATTATTTCAACGTTATCTTCATAACTCGTTATGAAATAAAAAAGTTTCTTGACTCAGAAAAATACATTTTCCTTTCCTGTCGACATTATACGGTTGCACACGGTGTCATCACGTCACTATATATCCATGTTCTGACTTGATGAAAAGAAACACATTATCTTAAGGGAAATTTAAATCTTGTGTCTAATTATTACACATTTCAAATAGTAATTTTTGGTAATAAGAGCATATAAAGAACGTGTAAATGATAGTAATGAATGAATGATGGTAATCTTACAACGTAATGAGGACGTATCTGACGACGTTGTGAGTTGGTAATTTGATGGTAATGAAATTACGGACATGCGACGTCGTTGTTACGTTGTCAATTAGTAATTCATGAAATTACCAAGAAGTATACATTACGTAACTGTTACATCGTGTGTTAGCAGGGAATATGACTGATTATTGTCAATGCTTGATTATTCGCATCATAACCTACCAAACCCATTATCTAGGTTGTTTATTAGCCATATTGCTTGCAGCATACCAATGTCTGGTCTGGCATGTTTTTACCCTTCTACGTGTAACACTCAAAATTTAGGAAAATCATATATTGAGATTCTTCATTGTTCGTGTGTATTTTATTTTCAAACACATTTTTGCTGTGTTCCAAATGGGATATATCGCCCTCTGAAGGGCACTTCAAAGTGAAAACAATCATGGCCACCATATTGACGGGTTGTTCCAAACCGAAGTGCTCAAAACTGGCCACTTCAAAGGGACCTTCGGAATGAAGGATTTCGAAGGGTTCAACTGATGGACACTTCAGGCCCCCATGATCCTTTGCACAGGGAACTTGTTTGGCATCACAGGGTTCGACTTCACCGATAAATGTAAGCATAGTATTTTTCTATACTACTGTAATATTTATACAAGTTAGATTTGATACATTATTATGGTCAAAACGACATTTTGCTTCAACAGAATACTTTACAGCTACCTTTATCAGTCCATTCAAATGTTTCAGATTCATAGGACACAATAGACATTACAAATACATATTACATTACATATACAAATATACATTATATTTAACGTAAAAGATGATTGGGGGTCAACCAGCGTACAAAATGTGCGACGAAGGCGCCTCCTTGATCGTCTCATTAAGGTGATGCAGAAGTGCATTCCAAAAAAAGATATTTGTGGACAGTGTTGGGGGTAATATATTACAAGCAACACGAGTTACATAATCAGATTACTTTTTAAAAGTAACTAGCAAAGTAACACATTACTTTTAAATTTAAAAGAATATATCTGAGTTACTTTTCAAAAGTAACGCAAGGGACTTTGTTTCAATTTTTGATTGCCGTTTCATGTTCCCCTAGTTGATGAGAAATACAGATGTCACGGTAGTTCTAAAATAAATATGAATTTGCATTAATTCATCTCACTCACAAAAAAAAAACACAGATTCAGTATTCCTCAAAATGAATAAAAATAATGCAACTCAGAATATGACGCAAACCTGCAATAATTAAATGTTAAACAACACAAATAACCTTTATGTATTTAATCCCATTCTATGCTTCGCCCTTCTTTTTTTTTCTGGATGCTATGAATCAGTTAACGTACTATAAGCACACTAACTCTAGCCACCATTTTGTGTGTCTTTTTTTATTGTGAAGGGTGTGAATGTTTTTCTGTATTTATTTTTCCTTCAGCCTGAGGCTTATTCATGTCACTTTTGGTGTGAAAAGGCTTTTATATTTGCCAGAAATATAACTTTTTTATTTTAAAAACAAACAAGCAAACCCAGCCCAGATGAGAAAAAGTAATGCAACTTTCCATAAAAAGTAACCAAGTAACGTAATTAGTTACTTTTTTATGGAGTAACGCAATATTGTAATGCATTACTTTTAAAAGTAACTTTCCCCAACACTGTGTGTGACCTTACCAGGGATACATTACCAAAGGGGCTAGGCGGGGGCCGAAGATCACTGTGCCTGATGTCCGCGTACCCTACCACTTCACATCGGTCTGGTGCAATCTGGAAGTGGTCGCAAAGAACAATCTTCGATAAGTAAAAATGTTAGCTATTCAAAAAATAAAATAAAAAAATTTAAGAGAGGAGCTCATAAAAGGAAAAATAATTCAAAGACAAATAGAAAAACATGAGTTATTCAGTAAAATCCCCAGCTATCAGGCTATTTTATGCTGATGATGGAGTGGAAGTGGACCGGGCACATGGAGCAGACAAGATTTTAGTTTAGTTTGATTATTAAGGCTGGCTATGCACTAGAGGATTTAAAGGCCGATTTTAAGCCCGATTTGATCTAGTTTTCGTACCAATGGAACGATTGGGGGTGGCCTGATTATATTTATACTTGTCACAAGCGTTTTTGTTTGTCCAAAAAAATCCTCTATTACGGTGTCATTACAATTATTTAACTGGACCCCATTGAGACGGAGCGTCCTCGAACTCAAATCGTAAATATCAAACATGTTTGATATTTATGACTCTTGATCGGGCTGCCTCTGACGTGATACCCGCGACAGCCAATGAGAGTGAGCAAGCGTCACCTACCGGATGTTGCGTGCTTCTATAGCTGAAACTTGGTAGCCACAAACATGCCATGAAAGCAAAGAACATCACCCATATTCTTTTTTTATACTTTGTTTTCACTGTGAAACAGAACGCGTGCCAGGACAGCCAGCTGAAAACATTGATTACTCTCCATTTGTTTTTCTTCTCAAGTCACATTTGATCTTGCGAGTTTCCGTGAGATCTCGTGTCACTGTGAAATCATCCCTACAATCGGCAAGTGTGGCCCTGTCCCAAATGGCACCCTAAACCCTCGCGGTCTCCCTCTGAGTCCGCACTTTCGTGACGTAATGCCGCTTTGACTGTCAGGTAGAAGTCTGCTGCGGACCTCGCACCAGTGCGGACTCGGTAGAAGTGCGGAGCAAGGGCGCATAACGGCCGCAAAGGGGGCACTCGCGAGCACCCTTCTGAACATTAAAATGACAAATGGTACTCCCGATGGTCTAGTGTATTTAACGGATATGCGCACGTGGCGGCCATTGTAAGTCCGTAAGACCGCAAGTGCACATGAAGTGTTCCATTTGGGACAGGGATTGTGTAGTCTCGCGTCTGGTCGAATCGTCTAGTGTGTGCGTTCAGAGGATTATAAGGCTAAACATCTGTTGAAACTGTCTTCATGTATGTGGTCTCCCATGGTTTTAAAATAAATCGTTTAAGATTTAAAAATCATCTAGTGTGTCCCAGGCCTAACTTGATGCATGTATGTTGCTTTTTTTGTGTGTGTTTGAACAAACTGTATATTTGTTTAAGGGTTGGGAGATAACCCAGTAGAAATATGTCAATCGTTTTGCGCATCATGATGTAAGCTTATCATTTAAACGCGTTTTAACAAATTTTTGAACTGTTCATGGACATTAAGCAGCGGGGCTCGTACCGCGCCTGACTAAACTTAAGTTATTTTTCACACCTTGTGCTTAAAAGTTCAAATAAACATAGTTAGGTGGTAAAAATTAAAATACTGTCATCATTTACCAGCCTCAAAAAGAGCGGGTCGATTTGGTCAGTTGTACTTTTAAACACATTTTAGTTTTGCTACAGTAAATCTACAAATCTCACACACTCACATTCACAGCAAGCGGGTGAGGTTGTCATGGCAACCACATACATTGCACATGAATTACAGCTGTGCTTCTATTTTGCCACACTAAACTAACACGTTGAAAATTCACAATAAACATGTATGTCAAAACGATCTCAAAAAAGGCTTTTATTAGCAAACCAAGGAGTGAATTACTCATCGAACAGACATTTGTTGGGCTTGATTCAAGTTAATGCACAATGGCAGGCGCACACTTTCTATTTAGTCTTACTGAACAGACGATAAACAGTTTATATTCTAAAATCTATTTATAGGTTATTCTGTGTAAATTAAATAACATTTGGATGCAAATGGTCAGCATAAAAGTAGAACATTGAGCCTCTTAAACGGCTGCGTCCTGTGGATCACCTTTATCTGATTGTCTATGGCGGGCCAGACGGTCCAAAATTAAGACTAATGACTTGTTGCGGGAAGTCACTATACTATTGCCAGACGCTACTCTGAGTTTGACACGATCACCTTACTCACACGGCGGGCGACGCACTCTCCTCACACGGCAGGTGACTGACTCTCCTCAACAGGCGACTCACTCTCCTCACATGGCGGGCGACTCACTCTCCTCACACGGCTGGCGACTCCCTCTCCTCACACGGCAGGCGACTCCCTCTCCCCACACGGCAGGCGACTCACACTCCCCACACGGCAGGCGACTCACACTCCCCACACGGCAGGCGACTCACACTCCCCACACGGCAGGCGACTCACACTCCCCACACGGCAGGCGACTCACTCCCCTCAGCAGGCGACTCACTTTCCTCAGCAGGCGACTCAATCTCTCCGGCAGGCGACTCACTACCCTCCTCAGATGGCGGAACACTTTCCTCCAGCAGGGCGAACCACGTTCCTCAGCGGGCGGCTCACTCTCCTCACATGGCGGGCGACTCCCTCTCCTCAGCAGGCGACTCACTCTCCTCACACGGCAGGCGACTCACTCTCCTCAGCAGGCGACTCACCTTCCTCACACGGCAGGCGACTCCCCACCACCCCTTTTATCTCACATGGCAGGTGACTCACTCTCCTCAGCAGGCGACTCACTTTCCTCACATGGCAGGCGACTCACTCTCCTCACACGGCAGGCAACTACTCACTCTCCTCACACGGCAGGCGACCCACTCTCCCCACACGGCAGGCGACCCACTCTCCTCACACAGCAGGCGACTCACCCTCCTCAGCAGGCGACTCACTTTCCTCAGCAGGCGGCTCACTCTCCTCAGCAGGCGACTCACTATCCTCAGCAGGCGACTCACTCTCCTCAACAGGCGACTCACTCTCCTCACACGGCAAGCGACTCACTCTCCTCACATGGCGGGCGACTCACCCTCCTCACCCGGCAGCCGACTCACTCTCCTCACACGGCAGGCGACTCACTCTCCTCAGAAGGCGACTCACTCTCCTCACACGGCAGACGACTCACTCTCACGTCTCTTCTTAACAATACGTTGATGGTGCATAATCTACCTACTCGAGTAAAGTTGAGCATTTTTGGGTTGTAAACTAAATGTTATAAATGCTCAAAGGTTGATACATAAAATTTATTTTTTACTCAAGCATTTCAGAATGAGCCTTTTTTCATAAGTAGTGCATAATACACATTACACAGTTATATACTGGATTGCATGTATCAAGCAAATTCAGATCTATCAAACACAAAACACAAAACACAAAAATTATTTATGTAATTTTAATAAAATTAACGTTTCCCCCTTAAGTAACAAAGCCATTATATTAGCTGTGCTTTACTTTTACAAAATCAAACCAAAGCAAATAAACTGACTAAAAAATATTGCACAGCAATATTCCACTAAATTATGTCGTAATAACGAGATGTTAAGTCGTTTTAACGACATCTTTCTCGTTAAAATGACATCTTTTCTCGTAATAACGACATATTATGTCATAAAAACGATATGTTTTCCCGTTATTATAGATATATGGTACATTTTGTGAGCGAGCTAAGCGACTGTCCGTGCTGCTGTCGCCACAGTCTGACATAAACAAGGATCTGCACACTGCTGGAATTATTGAAATACACTGTTTTAAATTTATTTTAATGTAATGGTTTTAATTGTAGTGGCATGTTTATTAGGATTAATCTACAATCTGTCTAGTGCTATCCAATAACTGCACTCAGACACATGACTCGTTTAGGCTATGATCAGATCAAAACAGGGCTTAATATTTCTTTATTTGAATGACTGAAGTTTGATTTAAAAACAAATCGAAATACGAA
>JADLZN010006192.1:0-50806 GCA_018155175.1 Sinocyclocheilus anophthalmus | reverse complement strand
TCCAGGCCCCGCTGTTCTCTTGCCATAGCTGGGCTTTCCACAATAGGCAGGGATTTGCAAGTCTGGCGGCGTGGGCATTCTCGTTCCCCTAGCGTTTTTCGATGCAAGGCCATACTTCCGGCATCCCTACAAGGGCTTGCTTCACTCCTAAGAAGCTAGCACCGGCGGCACCTCACGTGCTTTTAAAGCTTCCTGGTCATGACGTCTCGCCCATCGATTGGATTGATTACACATATGATTCAGAGCTTGGTATCGTTGAAGGCGTTCCCCCTAGCGTTTTCCTCGTTCTCTTGGGGAACCATGGTTACATACATAATCTGGGACGTTTTTACTGTGTTTTTAATCAAATAAACGCAGCCTTAGTGAGCATAGAGACTTCTTTCAAAAACATAAAACCAAACATTTGAAAAGTAGAATAAGAAAGAAAGTCAAGATAACAATTGGAATGACAAGATCAATTAAAAAAAACATTTTTTTTTGGTGAACTATCCCTTTAACTGGAAATATGGTGAATCAATTGATTTCTAGTTGTGTAATTAGCTAAGATTCATTAAAAACAGAAATCCAGATGATGCAATTTTGTAAAAGTAAACTCCTCAAAGTTCTAACCAGGAAAAACATGGCACATATCAATGACACAGAAGTAAGACATTGCACATCAGCATCGAGGATCTAATGAGTATCTGTGTCTGATGTAATGTTTTCACTGAGAGCAATATCTGCCAAAGACGCCGTTATTCAGATCGTTTCCCCTGTCATCGTGCTGTTCTATTGTTGATTTTAGCTTGCCAGCATTCAAATCCTGCATCTTCCTCTCCAGCTTCAGTCAGAAAACAGAAGGCGAACACTACTGAATCCCCTTAGAGGACTATAGCTGTCAGTCATCTGAAGTGGACAGCTCTATGGATGGGTGCCCATCTTTTAGGTTTTGCTTGCTGTTGTACCAATGAAGCAAGTTTACATATTGTGTAGCGTGAACCATAAAACTAACAGTTCTGTGAATTACAGCATTTACAACTAACTAAAAATGTGGGCTTATGCTTTTGCGCCAAACAGCACTTAATTCTATCCTCAAATGGTGCCTTTAGGCTCTGAGCCACATGCTCAACAGCAGTGAATAGACACAAGCACGCTTCTTGGGGAATTTGCATCGGAGGGCGTTTTGTCAAAACACTTCTTCTCAATTGATCTGGACACATTTTTTTATAGCTGTTCCTGGGTATGTGTGTTATGTCGCTCTGGTCGTTGGGAGTTAATTTGGTACGGTTGAAGCCTCAGGCTTTTTTTCCCATATAAACAAGCAGATGCAAGAGAGTAATAGTAGAGCCAAGGTCCATCTGGTGCTTGGTTCCCTGGCCTGTGTGACAAATAATCACCTTCATGGCCTAGCGGGATCGCATGACAATGTGCAATTGGTCAAGTGACCAGCCTTGGTTTCGTATATTCTTTAGCCAGATGTGTGTAAAATTTAAGAGAAAATGCAATGAAATCAAATTACTGGTGAAACACACGAGAATGTCCATTTAGTATTGTTTCTAAGCCTGTAAATACTTTTTTTTATCATAAATATTAACAAATAAAATAAATATTTTTTGGGGGAAAAATACAGTATCCCTGAATTTGTTAAAGTTTGTCAGGTTATCAAAACTTGGAAAGATTGAAAAGTTCAAAAGTTTGAGGTTGGTTACATTTTTTAAAGTTTTTGAAACAAGTCTCTTATACTCACCAAGGCTGCAATTGTTTTATCAAAAAATAACAGTTAACTAGTAATATTTTTTATTACAATTAAATATATGTTAAA
This sequence comes from Sinocyclocheilus anophthalmus, assembly GCA_018155175.1. Lineage (NCBI taxonomy): Eukaryota > Metazoa > Chordata > Actinopteri > Cypriniformes > Cyprinidae > Sinocyclocheilus > Sinocyclocheilus anophthalmus. Next base: position 49,005 of record JADLZN010006192.1, on the reverse strand, counting down.
ATGTAATTGATTCCTGTGATGGTAAAGCTGGATTTTTCAGTCACAAGATCCTTCAGAAATCATTTATTTTGTGGCTGAAGAAACATTCCTATTATTATTCAAAGTTAAAAAAATAGTTGTGTTGGCTTTTTTGTGGAATTGTGTTTTGCTGCTTAATATTTTTGTGGACACCGTGATACATATTTTTTCAGGATTCTTTGATGAACAATGTTCAAAATAACAACATTTATTTGAAATGTAAATCTTTTTTTAACATTATAAATGTATTTGCTGAATTGCATTCATTTCTTTGTTCTTTGAAACCGTGTCATAAATGACACATTTTACAAAATTGTGTTTTGTTGCTTTATATATCATTCAGACAACCTGTCCCCTTCCCAAATATCTGAGACCAGTGTCCTACAGAAAAAGATTTCCACCTACCCTTGACAAATTAATTCCATAAAGACTTATTTTTGAGCAAAACTTAGACCTCTAAGATGTTCAGAGGCCATTTTGGTTTTATTGTGGGACTGCTCCAATGTCTCTGTGACCAGCTTTATTTCTTCCTGTCTTCTAAATGTCCAGAGTTCCTTATTAACATCTTTTGCAACTTCTCCCTTGCCAGATCGCTTAGAAAAGGCACTGGAGCAGCTCTTAGTCAAGTCTTGCCAGCTGTGGGAGTAAGATACAGTAGCTTGCTAATCCGTGAGCGTCGTCTGCTTCAGCTCAAGGACTCTGCTATTTGTCAACCAAAGGCTTGTGGGAGTTACAGATGGTCTCCTCTCTCTTTATTGAGTCACCAGGGTTTGGACGGCTCTGATTGGTCAAACCCTGATGGGAGCCACAGCGCTCTTCTCGGAACAGCAGATAAATAGGATTGTCAGTGCTTTTTAAACAGTTATTCTTTGATAGCAGAGAACCACTATGGTTAATATTGAGTTTTTGAAAAAAGTTTTATACTTCTAAGCACATGCTACATGGGTTTTCAAACACAAAATTCAGACAATTCCCAAAAAATTTGGCCATGTATTTTGTGTATTGTTTTTCCCCAGTACCACCACCACCACCAAATGTTCCAAAGGAAACCAAACATCAAGCAAAAACGCAAAGAATATGCATGGTAGCCTGCCTGGTATGGAATATAGAAGTGGAGTGAAGCCATAAAGATTTCAACAATCACTCCATTGCAGCTCCATTCAAAGTTTTTTCCTCTCCTTGCTCACTGGGGAGAGAAATTCCACTCCGAACAATAGTGGAGTGAGAGAAATCACAGAAACACAGATCTGGCCCCAAGCAGGGGATCTGACCCATACTTACTAAATAAATAAATGAATATTTATCAAATATTGATATATGGTATTATGGAAGAAAAAACAGAGTGATACAAAAGACATGAAACTAGCACAGCCATGTACACTACAATTCAAACGTTCGGGGCGGTAGGTTAATATCAAAGAAAAAAATAAATTATTACTTTTATTCAGCAAATATGCATTAAATGAATTCAAAATCAAAACAGTAAAGACAACAGATTGCTATTGATCTGAATTTTTTGTTTTTTTACTTTTATTCATAAATGGAAATCATGCACACAATGCATGGAGTTTCCACAAAAAATAATTAGGAGAACAATTCTTTAACCACTGATAGAAGAAAATACAAGGTTTTTGAGGAGCAAATCGAGCATCTCAGCATAATTCTCTGAAGGATAATTGTGACACGGAGAGTGGAGTAATGATGCTAAAAATATCAGCTTTGCATCACTGTGAAATAAATAAATTTTACAATTGTTTGTTGTTTGTTTGTTTATAATCTTTAATTTATTTGTATGCCATGTTAGCATCGGGGCAATTTACAGGGCAAACACAAGGATCATAATCCACACAGCATCATAATCCATAGAATTTTAAATTATTATACAAAAACATTTTAACTTGACAAGAAAATAAATCTAAAATACATTCAGGTGATAAATTGCAAAATATTCCACTTAAACATGTTTCTGAATAAAAGCATTTTCTGGCAGTATTATAAAACTTACAGTCCTACATTTTACAATATATTAAAATAGGAAAAAGTTATTTTAAATTGTAATAAAATAAAACGATTAAAAAAAAATTTCAACTCATTTAAAAAAGCAACAACTTTTGAACAGTACTGTAGAAAATTGTCAAATATATAGTTTAGTGATCATCATCATATAAAATATTAAACTACAGAATGCTCCAATTGACCAATTTGGTTCAGGAATTCCAGAGCGTAACACTAAAAATAAATCTTTAAACAACTCTACAACCTGTGCTAGTTTGTTTTACCAAAGTTCTTGTTCCACTTATTTTGCTGAACAGCTTACACTGCATTTTAAGAGGAGACTTCTTCACAGTTGGACACACTCTTTGTTTCTCTCTGGCTGTGCCAAACCCAGTGTGCAATCCAGAGGGACTTATTTCCTGTATAGACATCAGCTTAGCTGGGTCGAAAGTTCTTAATTACATTTAGAGTGAATGGAGAAGTTAAGGAAGGCAGAAATCTCAAAAGGAATACAAGCAGAAATGTAAGCATAAACATGCATACACTCTTAAAAATAAAGGTGCTTCACGATGCAATAGAATAACTTTTGTGTCTAAATGGTTCCATAAAGACTTACAACATATGAAGAACCTTATGTTTTCACAAAAAGGTTTTCTTGTGGCGGAAAAGAAGGTTTTCAGGATTACAAAAAGTTATAAAAGAGATGGTTCTTTAAAGAACCTTTGACAGAATGGTTCATTGTGGAACCAAAAATGGTTCTTCTATGGCATCGTTTGAAGAACCTTTTGAAGCACCTTTATTTTTAAGAGTGTAGGTCTAAAATCTACTGTGAATAATAATGCAATCTTAAAGCAAGCATATACAGTGGGTACGGAAAGTATTCAGACCCCCTTAAATTTTTCACTCTTTGTTATATTGCAGCCATTTGCTAAAAGCATTTAAGTTAATTTTTTTTCCTCAATAATGTACACACAGCACCCCATAGTGACAAAAAAACACAGAATTGTTGACTTTTTTGCAGATTTATTAAAAAAAAAAAAACTGAAATATCACATGGTCCTAAGTATTCAGACCCTTTGGCTCAGTATTTAGTAGAAGCACCCTTTTGATCTAATACAGACACGAGTCTTTTTGGGAAAGATGCAACAAATTTTTCACACCTGGATTTGAGCATCCTCTGCCATTCCTTCTTGCAGATCCTCCAGTTCTGTCAGGTTGGATGGTAAAAATTGGTGGACAGCCATTTTTAGGTCTCTCCAGAGATGCTCAATTGGGTTTAAGTCAGGACTCTGGCTGGGCCATTCAAGAACAGTCACCGAGTTGTTGTGAAGCCACTCCTTCATATTTTAGCTGTGTGCTTATGGTCATTGTCTTTTTGGAAGGTAAACCTTCAGCCCAGTCTAAGGTCCTGAGCACTCTGGAGAAGGTTATCGTCCAGGATATCCCTGTACTTGGCCGCATTCATATTTCCCTCGATTGCAACCAGTCGTCCTGTGCCTGCAGCTGAAAAACACCCCCACATCATGATGCTGCCACCACCATGTTTCATTGTTGGGACTGTATTGGACAGGTGATGGGCAGTGCCTGGTTTTCTCACACATACCGCTTAGAATTAAGGCCAAAAAGGTCTATCTTGGTCTCATCAGACCAGATAATCTTATTCAGGTGTTTTTTAGCAAACTCCATGCAGGCTTTCATGTGTCTTGCACTGAGGAGAGGCTTCCGTCTGGCCACTCTGCCATAAAGCCCCGACTTTTGGAGGGCTGCAGTGATGGTTGACTTGCTACAACTTTCTCCCATCTCCCGACTAAATCTCTGGAGCTCAGCCACAGTGATCATTTGGTTCTTCTTTACCTCTCTCACCAAGAATCTTCTCCCCCAATAGCTCAGTTTGGACGGCCAGCTCTAGGAAGGGTTCTGGTCGTCCCCAACGTCTTCCATTTAAGGATTATGGAGGCAACTGTGCTCTTAGGAACCTTAAATGCAGCAGAAATTTTTTTTTAACCTTAGCCAGATCTGTGCCTTGCCACAATTCTGTCTCTGAGCTCTCCGGGCAGTCCTTTGACCTCATGGATTCTCATTTGCTCTGACATGACCGTGAGCTGTCGAAGGTCTTATATAGACAGTGTGGGGCTTCCGTAATCAAGTCCAGGCAGTATAATCAAACACAGCTGGACGAAAATGAAGGTGTAGAACCATCTCACGGATGATCAGAAGAAATGGACAGCACAACACAGAGTTAAATATATGAGTGTCACAGCAAAGGGTCTGAATACTTAGGACCATGTTATATTTCAGTTTTTCTTTTTTATTAAATTTGCAAAAATGTCAACAATTCTGGGTTTTTTTGTCAATATGGGGTGCTGTGAGTACATTAATGAGGAAAAAAAAATTACTTAACTGATTTTAGCAAATGGCTGAAATATAAAAAAGAGAGAAAAATATAAGGGGGTCTGAATACTCTCCGTACCCACTGTATATACAGGAATGGTCAATGGGCCATCCAAGATGTACAAACTCGTGGCCTGAGGGCGAGTAAATAGTTTTGGATAAACTATTCCTTTAACTATATATATTTTTTAAATTAAACTGTTTCTCAGTGTAATACAAAATAACAAGTTTCATTTTTAGATGAAATATTCCTTTAAGTAAAAAAACGTCTCAGTTTACTTATGTAACCATGGTTCCCTGAGTAGGGAACGAGACACTGTGTCCTCTAGAGGTCGCTTTGGGGAACGTCTTCATCGTGACCTGTGTTTGAAGCATACATTGAAAAAACACCAACGCGTTGGCCGGCGACAGCCATGACATCACTACATGCGACTATAGTATAAATAGGTGCTGGGAGAACACATCATCCACTTCTTCGTCTGAAGCTTGCGTCCGCAGCATGGCAAGAAACCTAGATGACGCAGTGTCTCGTTCCCTACTCAGTGGAACCATGGTTACATAAGTAACCTGGAGACGTTCCCCTTCAGGAACTCAAGCTGCACCTCTAGGGGGGTACGTACTATACCGAGACGACGGCGATATCACGGTATACCCACGCCACCATGCTGAGGAAAGTGCAAGCCAGAACCATGGCGAGCAATAAGAACCAACTCTACCATATTGCTATAGGAGTCGACCCTGGGAAGTTAGACGGCTGTCAGTGACATTATTCCATATGGCCAAAGGCCTAGGCTACATACACCAAAATACGTACCTGTTAGGGCCAGAACTCCTTGGACCGGGGTAGAGCTCAAGGCTTGGAATCAGAAAATAGATTCCTTTAAGGGAATACGACAAAGAGCCTAGAATCACACTAGTCTTGGCCTGTCACACATGGGCTACCACACGTTTCTCTTTGTATGTTCTGAAGGAACTGTCTCAACAGACCCCAAGTAGCAACACCCTGTTAAAGTAGGTAACCAGAGGATACATAGGAGGAGTGGATACAAGTGGGCTGGAAACGCTGTTTAATAGCAGTAGTTTACCGTTGGATCCTGAGGGAGCACAAAACCCAGCTACTCACGAAGAGTATCGATGGTGAGGGCTACGACCTAGCAGGATGATTGTTTAAAGTAAGAGGTGAAAACAGGCCATACAGCCAAGCTAGCCAAAACTAGCGCATGGATGCGAGGGAATACACAAACACCTCTAGACGAGGGTTAACGCCGAAAAGTACAGAAACATCAATTACTACCATAACCTAAATGGTGAGCGAGAAGGGTGGAGGTGATGCTTCAAGAGGTGATATCCTGGTGATCGGGAAGCCCCTTAGGGCGACCCAGATATGGTAGACCAGTCAAGGTAGCATGAAAGCGTAACCCCAGCCCGGACGTCCAGGAAAGTTTTGCAGTGATGTGCAGGGGGCCTGATGATCACGAAGGCTCCCGCAGAAGCCTGTGTTTTGGCTGCATGATCCAGGAAGTATGAAGTCGAAACCCGGCTTTTCTTACCGTCTGTACATATATCGACGAGTGAAATAAACAACTGCAAGTCGAGCACCCGGTTTCTGAACCCAGCAGTGGGGGTGCCCATCAAGGAACTACCCTAAAAAAAGGGGACAGAAACACACAGGTCTTGGGAAACACTGCAAAGAAAACTAGCAGAAAGGTTATACACACAACCACCAGTCTCATTAGACAACATACAGTATATATTTATATACATATATTTAGACATGGATCTTACTCACCCACCATGGTTCCTGCATCGGAGCTCTGTCCGAAGAAGCCTATAGACCGGACCATCAGTAAGATGGTCACTATGAAGCCATAGAACCAACCAAACCTAATAGGTCCAGCATAGCGACTATAATGCAGGAAATTCCCCACCTAACCTCAGTCAGGTGGAGATATGGTGGTTACAGGGGAACTAGGAAGGTGAAGATAAGGGCAGATGTAAGACCCCCGAAGGAAATGAGTAGATACTGAGGTATCACTCTGATCGGGACAAAAGCACTGTATGGATCACATCCCTTAGGTCTTTTACACACCTTCCTTTGACCCGCGATTCTTCCTACCCCAACCCGCGGGCGGGGGAGGAGCGCAAGCCGCGACACTAGCCTTCTGAGCCAGTCTCTGATCCTCAAACTGAGATGGGTTAGGACCCCTGGGTTGTTCGGGCTCAGACCTGGACTTCTATCCCGGTCTTTCTGCCGGTCAGCCTGATATGCTTGAAGCATCACTATCGTGTGCAATGAAGCAACAGCCCGACCAGCTGCTGCTGCGTATCCCCTGGCATCCGAGCGAGATGTCAAGGAGGGGAGTCTTAGAGGACGTCTCACCCATAGAGAGATAGCTGAACAGCGTCTCTCTATAGGGGCATCTTCTCATAACCGCTTTTGCGCATCGCATCGATGTTGGCATAACTTGTATGCTGGAATCGATGGATGCGTGAAAAAAAGGCCTCTTCCTTTCCTTCTCAATCTTTATATGAAAAAACAGGACGAAAGGAAGGCTCACCTGAGCAGTAGGGTTTATGGCCAGAAAAATTACGTTCATCGAGATACTCGCGACGTCACGTGCTGCACGCAATTAAAGCTGTATAATTTCCAAAATCTCATCATACGCAGGGCAGGAGGATTGGGAAGGCTCAGACTCAGCTTCTTTGCCCTCCTCAGCTATTTCCTGCTTTTGCTGGGCTGATCCCAGCAGAGCAATGGCCCCTGAATCAGACAATGTTAATGAAATAACATCATCCTCCAGCGGCTCACTCTCGTCCACAGCCGACGATAGCCGGGAAAAGGGAAACCCCTCTTCAAACTCATCGGCCAGGTCCACCTGTGATCCCCACGAGTTAATTTTCTTCTGTGCCTCAGCAGCGGCGGGTCCTGAATCGCGGGAAGCAGATGGCTGCCCCTCTTTCCTCGAAAAGAGAGACAAACGAGAGCGGAGCTTTTTTCCTTGGAAAAAACGCTCGCAGTGCACGCCGATTGCCCCCTCGGGGACATTGTGTGCGTGCTCTTTGCCCAAACAAAACAAAGCATAGATCGTGTGTGTCATCAGATATAAAACAACGTCAACACGGATGCACACATCCTTAAACGCTTTGCTAGTACTCGCCATAATGAGATAAATAGAGATCGCTCTTACCACAAAAATGCACGCTTCAAACAAAACAGTCAGTAGTCGCACCGGTAGTGACGTCATGGCTGTCGCCGGCCAACGAGTTGGTGTTTTTTCAATGTATGCTTCAGACACGGGTCACGACGAGGCATTCCCCATAGCGACCCCTAGAGGACGCAGTTCGAAGTTCCCATGAAAGGAGAAGCATTCCTGCATTTAAATAAAATATATTTCTAAATTATGTGACCTGGACCACAAAACCAGTCATAAGGGTCGATTTATTAAAATTTAGATTTATACATCTGAATAAATAAGCTTTATTTTGATGTATGGTTTGTTAGGATAGGCAAATATTTGGTCGAGATACAAATATTTGAAAATCTGGAATATGAGGGTGCAAAAAAAAAAAAAAATCTAAATATTGAGAAAATCGCTTTAAAGTTGTCCAAATGAAGTTCTTCAAATGAAGTGCATATTACTAAACAAAAATTAAGTTTTAATATATTTACAGTAAGAAATTTACAAAATATCTTCATGGACATGATCTTTACTTAATATCCTAATGATTTTTGGCATAAAAGGAAAAGCGATAATTTTGACCCATACAAATGTTTTTTTGGCTATTGCTACAAAAAAATACCGCGACTTAAGACTGGTTTTGTTGACCAGGGTCACATATATAAATAAATAATATAAATATGTTTAATATTGTAATATATATATTTGTCTTGCGTGTGGTAGTATATAGTCAGGGTGAGAAAAAGAAAGGACACCTTATTGAATTCCATGGTTTTCTGTATCAGGGCATAATAAAAAAATATCTGGTCTTTGGCGGGTCTTAAATTTTGGAAAATAAAACCTCAGATGAACAGGGTCAGGCTCTGCTAATCAAACGCCTTTGATTAACTGATCATCAGCAAGTGTGAGCACCTCTATAAAAGCAAAAGTTTGGGCAGTTTGCTGGTCTGGAGCCTTCAGATGTGTGTTAAACACATGCCAAGAAGGAAAGACATCAGCCAATGATCTTAAGAGCAGCAATTGTTGCGCCTAAATCTGGGAAGAGTAATACAGGCAGTTGCAAACAATTTGACAATTCCGATCAAACAATTCCATCAGCTTACAGTGAGAACGTTTATTCAACAAGTGGAAGCCATTCACAACAGACAACAATCCTCCCAGGAGGGACCGTCCTAGCAAATTCACCCCAGATCAGACCATGGAACGCTCAGAGAACTGGCAGGACAACCAAAGAACTTCACCGCAGATTTACCAGACCTGCAGTTAGCATGATTAAATGATAAGTTATTGGACAGTTACAGTTAGAAAATAGGGGACAGTATGGCATTTGGGGGGTTGGAAGGCTTGCGAAGAAAGCCTCTCTATCTGAAAAAAAGCATGGCACATGGTTTAGGTTTGCAAAGTTGCCTCTTGAACAAAACATAAGAATTATGACAATGGCTTTTGAACAGATGAGACCCAAGGTGAGATGTTTGGCCATAATGCACGCAGCATGTTTGGTAAACCTATAAGAGATATCAGCACAAACAGCTCAGACCAAAAGACAAGCATTCTGGTGAGGGGTGATGATTTTGGGCTTGTTTTGTAGCCAAAGGACCTGGGCACCTCACAGCCATTGAGTCGACCGTGAACTCCTATGTATACCAAAGTATTCTAGAGTCAAATGTGAAGCCATCCGTCCGACAGCTAAAGTTGGGCCAGTATTGGATCGTGCAACAGGACAATGATTCCATGCACAGCAGCAAATCTACAACAGAACGGCTGAAAAGAAAAGAATCAAGGTGTTTCAATAGCCCAGTCAAAGTCCAGACCTCATCCTGACTGAAATGCTGTTAACAAATGCCCACAAAGCTCAATAAACTGGAGCAATGTTGTAAAGTAGAGTGGGTCAAAAGTCCTCCAGAATGATGTGAGAGACTGATAAAGTCATACAGAAAAGTATTACTTCAAGTTATTACTGCCAAAAGTGGATCTACAAGCGATTGAATCATAGGGTGTCCTAACTTTGTCGCACATGGCTTTTCCATTTTGGATTTATTCTTGTTATATATGAAAAAAATGACAGAATTTTCATTTTTGGATGAACTATCCCCATTAATCTTTGAAATAATTTATAATGCAATTAGTCAAATTGTGGCATGGGCAGGCTCAAAATGTTACTTTCATCAGTGCTGTTTATTCATTTTCATTTTTGATGAGGACAAATCAACAAAAAAGCGTGCTAATTGATGAACAAAACACTGAATACATTTCAGTGCACTAATATGTGTGAAAATATGCTTCCAATTTCATTACAGTTTACTGTGCATGCTTCATATTTTATGCTCATATTCTAAATTTAACACTGTTTTCTCACCTCTCACCTGAGACAGTGAGATAATGATGTCAACTGATCTGTGAACAAAATGGAAGAGTAAATATAGAATATGGTAAAGGTGATTAATGGGAGCACCTTATCGCTCTCAGAAAGCAGATGGCTTTGAGTGAATTCACTGTTCATACATGCTGCTCCTGCTTTATGCTGCTATTTGGAAGCTGATTACAGGTTGTCTATGAACATTAAGTACCTTGCACTATGATAAGCAAGTGGATTTTTAAAGATTTTCTCCAAAGCGGTTTGTACAGACTGTTTCTGTCTTCTTCCTACAGGACGAGGTTGTCATATCCCGAGGACATCCAATTCTGCATTATAACACGTAAAACCTAGAAGGTTGCTTCACTGTAAGCCGTGCTGATGCAATCTCAGAATATAGCTCAGTTGCAAAACCTAGTGAGCTGCCTACCTAGAAAGCATTTTGAAGCATTACAAGCAGAATGCATTGCAGCAAGCTCAGTGAAAAAAGATGGAAAATGTTGATCGCAAATGTCAGTCATTCAGTATTTGAAAAGTACACACAAATGATTAATGTTTATTAATTGCCAGTGGAATATTTCTCCCAAAATTGCTGAGTACTATGTATTTTCTTATATCTTGTCTTGTAACTTTAGAGTTTGATGTAAATTGATTGATTGATTTTAAACAGCAGTTTTCGATTAATAAAAAACACGACTATGCAACTATAGAATTTTTTTTCAGTGAAATCAGGGACACTAGTTAGTTCATGTAACAGTAGTTATATGAATAAAATGAAAAATTAAATTAAATTTAAAAAATAATAAATTAAAATGGGTAAGGTCCACTGTGTAATTAGGGTATATTTTATATTCTAAAAAAAGGATTTATTTATTTAATGATTTTAGGTATTATATTGTAGTTCTGCACTTACTTTAAACACATTAAATCTTACTAAAGAATATAAGTGCCATATAAATTAATACCATTTTGAAGCAATAATTACTGTGAAATGTGCTCAAGTGAGAGAATGTCATTGTTTTATCAAGTGATTCATTTACCCTCAACCACTGATAAAATCGCCCTCAATATAGGAACAGCTGTATTAAATTAAGTATTTATGATCTAATCTTTTACATTTTAAGCCTATTACTTTTACAGTTACTTTTGGATCTTTTAAATATTTCTTACAAAGTTGGCAGTTAAAAAGAGAAAAATGACTCAGAAAACAAAGTTCTACTCGTGGATATCTAGATACAGTTGCTACTTGTCATCTCAAAGTATCTTTCAAACATTTAATGCCACTAACCCGACAAACTTTGACAAACACAGTGATTAATTCTTCCTCAAACTATGTCATTGAACACAATTTTATTTCCAGACAGAATGATAAAAACACACCTGTGTGCACTTACTCCTAGAGGTTGCATCAAGCCAGCCAAAACCTTCGATCTTGCCAGATGGAGAAACTGCTTTTCAGGTTTGTGAGCAATATCCATCAGGCGGACAATGAAGGCAGTGTGGGCGGTCCGTGGGTGGGCCGTCTGAAGCTGAGACTGAGTAGAGAAGGACGTTCCTTGTCTGGTTGATAGCTGGAAGTGCTGAGAGGTCTTGTGGGAAAGTAGAAGTCAGGTAAATATATCACTGTCTGATAGTCTGCCGCGTTTCTATCAAAACATGTTGTTTACATTTGCTTTAAGTACATTCTTCTTCTGTTTCAACTCTTGGCTTCATTTTCATCTGACTTGCTTATTGTTTCAAAGTAAGGAAAAGATATATAAATGGAGATGCTTTAAAATTATTCATGAGTATCCCTTTATTAAAAAAAACAGGTGGAGTTCACTGATGCTTATCTCTTGAATATTAATTCAGTTGCACATACATAATTTAGCATAATCTTTTGTTTTGAAGTGCTCAAATTAACTTGTGACATTAATTTGATAACTTCAATCATCTAAAAATACAACTTACTGGTCTAGTGGCCACATTAATTTTAATAAACCAAAATTGCAACTGTACGTCATTGTGCTTTATTCATTCTGTGCAAAATATTTTAAACCTGAAATGTGTGATTTCTGATGAGAAAAAAATTCTAAAAAAAAGAGATTATTTTCAAACAAGTATGCAATTGCTATTATCAAAGCACTAAATAATAATAACTGGATTTTTTTCCCATAAACAATGAGAAGCCATAGAGAACTTGTATTTTCTGCCATTCATTCATTCTCGGTTCACTCGTGCTTAAGTTACATAAAATTTAAAGTTAATAACTAAATCCAAATATAAGATATAATAATGCTTATTTAATAAACAACTACATTCTGGCCTAAAAAAAAACTTCAAACTAAATTCCACAGGGGAAAAAAACAGTATTACTTTCTGTACATATGTATAAATACAAAAAAAAAGTATTTAGTCAGCCACCAATTGTGCAAGTTCTCCACTTAAAAAGATGAGAGAGGCCTGTAAATTTTCATCATAGGTATACCTCAACTATGAGAGACAAAATGAGAAAAAAAATCCAGAAATCACATTGTAGGATTTTTAAAGAATTTTATTTGCAAATTATGGTGGAAAATAAGTATTTGGTCAATAACAAAGTTTCTTCTCAATACTTTGTTATGTACCCTTTTTTGGCAATGACAGAGGTCAAATGTTTTTTCTGTAAGTCTTCACAAGGTTTTCACTCACTGTTGCTGGTATTTTTGCCCATTCCTCCATTCAGATCTCCTCTAGAGCAGAAATTTTTTTGGGCTGTCGCTGGGCCACACGGATTTTCAACTCCCTCCAAAGATTTTCTATGGGGTTGAGGTCTGGAGACTGGCTAGGCCACTCCCGGACCTTGAAATGCTTCTTACAGCCACTCCTTCGTTGCCCGGCGATGTGTTGGGATCATTGTCATGCTGAAAGGCCCAGCCACGTTTCATCTTCAATGCCTTTGCTGATGGAAGGAGGTTTTCACTCTAAATCTCACGATACATGGCCCCATTCTTTCTTTCGTTTACACGGAGCAGTCGTCCTGGTCCCTTTGCAGAAAACAGCCCCAAAGCATGATGTTTCCACCCCCTTCACAGTAGGTATGGTGTTCTTTGGATACAACTCAGCATTCTTTCTCCTCCAAACACGACAAGTTGAGTTTTTACCAAAAGTTCTATTTTGGTTTAATCTGACCATATAACATTCTCCCAATACTCTTCTGGATCATCCAAATGCTCTCTATCAAACTTTCAGACGGGCCTGGACATTTACTGGCTTAAGCAGGGGGACACGTCTTGCACTGCAGGATTTGAGTCCCTGCGGCGCAGTGTGTTACTGATGGTAGCCTTTGTTACTTTGGTCCCAGCTCTCTTCAGGTCATTCACTAGGTCCCCCCGTTGTTTTGGGATTTTTGCTTCACGTTTCTTGTGATCATTTTTTGACCCCACGGGTGAGATTCTTGCGTGGAGCCCCAGTCGAGTGGAGATTATCGTGGTCTTGGCTGTCTTTTCCATTTTCTAATACTTGCTCCCCCAGGGGATTTTCTTTACACCAAGCGGCTTTAATATTGCAGATTACATTCTTCCCACCTGGTGCAGGTCTCAAATTTTGTTTCCTGGTGTCCTTTGACAGCTCTTTTGGTCTGGCCATGGTGAGTTTGGAGTGTGGGCACTTTTGAGTTGTGACAGTGTCCCTTTTATACTGATACGAGTTCAACAGATGCCATTCATACCGGTAACGCGTGGAGACAAGGAGCCTCTTAAAGACAAACTAACTGGTCTGTGAGAGCCAGAATTCTTGCTTGTTTGTAGGTGACCAAATATTTATTTTACAGAGGAATTTACCAATTTATTCTTTAAAAATCCTACAATGTGATTTTCGGGATTTTTTTTTCTAATTTTGTCTCTCATATTTGAGGTATACCTATGATTAAAATTACATGCCTCTCTCATCTTTTTAAGTGAGAGAACTTGCACAATTGGAGGCTGACTAAATACTTTTTTCCCCCACTGTATCTAAACTTTTTTCAGAATGCGGAAGTCTCGCCCGACTGGAACAGTGCTTTACATTTCCAGTCTCTGATGTTTCTAGTCAAATTAACATATTTACAGAGTTGATAATATAATGTTAAACCTATGAATATGGTTTTAAAAAGCACATGGCGCAATAGTTTCATCACTTTACAGTGTTAAATTAATATGACCGTCTTTTTGCAGTAACTCGCCTGTCATAGTTTAATGATTGCATAGATGACATGAAGCGACCCGCAGTTAGCTGCATTGAAAACAGATGAGGGCACATACAGTATAAAGCTCCCAATCGGTACACAGTTCACTGGGATTTGGTCACAAAATGATAGATATAAGGAGACAAGATAAGATTTTAGTATTCCACGACACAGTATTTTAACTAAAGTGTCAATATCACGCGATTTTTCAAATTTTTTCCTTTCTTTTCTCTTTTGAGTGTTTACCCGCTCTTGGTGCATAAGGATGACATCTCGATGTACCCAGCACAATTGCTCCGACAATGTGAACTAAACGCAGTCTAGACATATCCAAAGAGAGCCATTCGTTATACTACAAAACTTTATGTCGAAGGAAGGGCGTATGTCCCCCGGGAGGCCACACCAGACCTAAAAACGTCTCCGTATCCAAAACCTGCGCGCCCGCGCGTTTATGCTATAGCTACCTGGGTTTTAAGGTTTTGTCTCTCGCCCATGTGGGAATATTCTTGCTGAACCCACAGCTACCGCACAGTTGACTGCTGCCCGAATGTGGTGTCACTTACTTTCCGTCTCAACACGCTTGAAGGTATGCAAAGAAAGAAGCCGTGGACTTTTACCATCACACGCATTTTATTTCTCGGATCGTGCTTATTATGGTCGAATCACTTGACGCACACCCTGTCCGCGCCTTATTTCACGGACGGCGAAATGATGCGGGGCGCAAAACACATACTGTATCTGTGCTTCCTTTAGTGAAAGCAATGCTACGATGTGTCATCGTTGTTCTTTCCGCAAAAGAGTGCCAAGATAGCCCCATGGGGCAATATGCAGTTCATAATGTTCATAAATACACCTCTGAGTTGCTGCCGGGTTGTTACACTAAGCGGTGTGAGTCTATGAATAGACCCATTCCCACACGATTGTCTCATTCCCCTTCCGCCTGAAGTTAAGAATCCTGCATAGGCGCCACACATCCGTGCTCTCTCGTCCGGCAACTAAAGAGGTATATTACTATAGCTTATATATATAGAGATAGAGATACAGATAGGAGCGATATAGATAGAGCTACGATTTACTTGACTTCAGCGACTCGAATGATATCCGTCCATATATATAACTAAGACAGAACCACACGACTATAGAGCTTAGAGCAATTCGCACGGTCCCAGCTCGCGCATCGGTTGAATACTGGTCCGAAGAGAAAGGAACACATAACATACCCCCCGTTCGCGCCTGTCATAACCGACACTACGACTAGCTATTGATCGCCGCATCAGAGGCGGTACGTTGACCTAGCATACTTCCAATGTTATAGACCCGTGTTAAGGAACCCTGCAAGGCCTATGGCCTCAGCATGGTGCATCACTCATATACAAGATGTCCGAAGCGGTCTCGGCCATGTGGGCACGACAGCGATGCAACCGGCGCGCGCCCCGGCTATAATAACCAGGCTACTGACGCCCGTGATGCCAACAAGGGGAGCACTGACTCTGAGCGCTCCGTGTTTTGTTTAATCATTGGATTGAGGTAGTATCGAAATCGCGGTTGTGAAAACGAAAACTGAACACGCTAGAAGTGTTGTGAATGGGTCTTCCAAAAGAGGACACGACTACAAATCAGTGGTAAAGTTGTATTCACAACACAATGGACTTTGTCCTGATGACAGTTTAAGCCCCAATGTCAATACATACTCATTGGGGGCTCACACATAGTCGTGTAGGAGGACGTCTCGCTTCATACACACTCGGGCGAGCCTCGAGTCCGACATAACCTCCAAGTATTACCCGACACATTTACCGCGTGGCATTAGATGAGGAATGCAAAGAGCGTCGCATGTGTGGATCACACCACCAGTACTGCGTTTATAGGAGAATGCACGCTGAGGAGTAGGTATAGAGAGACAGGAAGAGCGAGTAGAGATTGTCCGCCAGCTGGATGTGAAAGTGCATACATGAAGCATTGCAGAGTTACTCTGCGTTGTTGTGATCAGATGGCAGAGCCATGACCCTCCTCCAAATAAACGCAGATGGAATACTAATTATACAATATGTAAGATAATAAATGTCTCAAATCTACATATTATCAAACATGTGCAAGCGAATAGGAAATTGACTGTCCTCACTCCAAGACCCCTGATCGAGAAGAAAAAACACACACCGCACCGGCGAGCACAGCCAGTCCCCGTTATAGGGTCGCGAACGGACAGAAGTGTTGGCGCTCGACACGGCGTGGGGGGGCACCGGATTAGGATCCATAAAACACTCACGCAAACCGTCCGACCCATCTAGTGCCGTGCTAGTACATCCCAAAATTGTTGGTGGGGAAGAAAAGGAGGCAAGTAAATATGGGCGGGGGGCAGGAAGCAAGCAGGCAGAATAGGTACAAACATAAGAAAGAAAGAAGATTACCAATAATACCGGAGAGGCAGCGGGGACGGGGGAAGCGACCAGGGGCACGCGGGCGGACCATACAACTTTCTCTAAGGCCATTATGAATCAATTGACATGTTTACACGGGCTGGGCTATATATGAATGCTGAATGCCTATAGCACATAATGGGAACAGGCAGTGGAACAAACTGTGATATGTACGTTGCCGCAGCTATTTCTGAAAATCTTTTTGCTCATTACTACTGCCTTAAGGAAAAACTGATGGTTGTCCAGGCACATGCAATTTGAGACTTTTTGGACCATCCATCAGGGAGTGTTTTCCTCGTATTCATAAATAAGGTGTCGTGTTTTTTATACCGGGCACTAGGTAAAAAGAAGTGCCGCAAGTACTGCTTTAAGGGAGTTTGAAACTGTGTAAACCGAGTGAATTGGAGAGAGACCAGTAGCTCGAGTGTGTCAGGAACGAAGAATAGACACGGTTATAGCATGGTATCGTGGCGGGACAGAGTGGGGGCAGGCGGGAGCCTGGGGAGCGGATGGAGGAACCCTGGATATCAGAATGAACACGGGTTCTGTTAAATAGTAGGTTATCAGACTGGTGGAAGCGAGGGAGCAATGAGGGATTACAAAACCAGCCAAATCTAGGGGGTATAGTTGTGGCGCAGATGAGTGGGTGGATGGGTGAGTGGGGACAACGGCGACTCCCGACAGTGTCTGGTTGCGACAGCACTGGTTTATTGTCGGACACGTTGAGCTGATCGCGATGGAGAGTCTCGTTAAAAGAATTCCGGATGGTAACGTAGAGGGGGGTAGGTGACCACGCAGCGGAAGACGTGACCAAAATCCGTTAAACCGGAAACACAGTCAACCAGGCAGAAAGAGGGAGCTCGGGGGGGGGCGACGGAAACTAGGTTCACGACTACGGAGACGAAGACGAAGCCAGCACACCATAAAGCGC
Organism: Sinocyclocheilus anophthalmus; assembly: GCA_018155175.1. Classification (NCBI taxonomy): domain Eukaryota; kingdom Metazoa; phylum Chordata; class Actinopteri; order Cypriniformes; family Cyprinidae; genus Sinocyclocheilus; species Sinocyclocheilus anophthalmus. The sequence continues at coordinate 31,538 of JADLZN010006192.1, read as the reverse complement.
ATGTCATAGACATGTCCACCCCACCCGCTAACGTGGAGACAACTTAACAAGGGCAACACCACCGAGAGAGGCAAGCTCAAGAGCGAGGCAAGTTAGAACGCGAGAGATCATGCAATTTTGGTTGCGTGTGCGGTGTGGGTCCCGGCGCTCCAGTATTGGTTCCCGCTTCTGAACTCTAGTGAGAGCTTCGGCTAGCTAAGGAACACATGCTAGGGCAGAAGTTCCAGAATCGCTGACGGAGTATGGCATGAAAACCACCCTGGGTCCAACCTAACAGTGTCCGCGATCCGCCTCTCATTTCCCCCACACACGCCCATTGATAGTTGAGCCAGTCAGACTGGGAAGCAATGACATGGCCGAGGCTTCCAAGCAGGGCATGCCTGTCGTAGAAGACTAGAAGACATCTGTACAGTTTCCAGGTATGCAGGGCTCAAAGAACAGCCTTAAAAGGCAAAAGAATATTTTTTTAATGTCATAATTTTGAGGTGAAAATGGGAGGACGATGATTTAATGTTAATAAAATTCTGTTTATTTCAGTTCATGTCTCAGAATGTGTTTTTTTTTTGTTTGTAATTTCACAGTTGTAATAACCATAACGTGAAAGCGCCGCTTTTCTATCACGAATGTGCCAGAATCTGCTGATGTAATTACAACCGCTAGGTGATAGAGAAGGGGAGGGGGAGGCCGGGGGAGAGCTGAGCTCTCGTGCCTCCGTTGGTAAAAAAAATTAGCCAATCACCATCGAGTGTTCACTTTCAGCGCTGAGGAGTGTTGAGAAAAGAACCCTTGCAAGGGAGGCTAGCCTCCCTTCTGATATCAACCAATCATCACAGAGACGTAAATTACGTGATATTAGTTTGAACGTCTCCCGCTGCGCTGATAATGTACCAAGTACTTATGATGAGTATCGATATTGAATATCTGATCGCTAACATATCTACCAAGCTGTCATTCAAACAGTATAAATACAAATTTAGGGAAAACAGCCTAAGCTGGATATAGGCTAATGTTACAGCAGTCGGCTTAATTAAATGGCGCACCAGGCAGCTCTCTTTTAACACAGACTTTTAAGAAGGGATGGATGTTTGCTTCAAGTGATAGGCCAGGTAAGTGAAGTTATATTATCTTGCTGTATGTATGTCGTTTTCTTTACGTTTTCTGACTAAAAGCAACCAAAAAGCCATTTTAAAGTGGTTAAGCAAATAATAATAATCGGCAGGGATCCCAGACCAATACAATTAGTGTGCCTCCTCTATTTTAAAACCCAAGAGCCGCCACTGGGTTATAGTAGACTTTCAGAAATATGCTCTGGTCAAATGCCATGAATAGGATGGAAATAAAGAGCTAAATTGAGAGTTACCGTACATCATAAGGGTGTCTAATCATTTGGAACTTTGTCGTACCTATTTATGTAATTTCAAACACAATGGAATGTTTTAGAGTGAGACAAAACAGCTAATGTGAACATAATTCATCAAATCCATCGCTAATACTCACTGATGTCTGGCAGAGCGATAGTAGGTTTCAAATCAAATCCACTTCCAGAGAATCATGCGCCAATGCCACAGAGATGAATGGGATAGTATTCTCCGGGTATTGTAGACCACCTTGAGAACTATAGAATTATAGAAAACTGTAAATTGATTACTGATTTAAAATATAATTACAAGAAAACATCATTTGAAATAGTTCAATTAGCTGAAGGGAAAAATACAAGGAACAACCATTTTTTTCCCCTTTACAAATTACCAGTATACACAATAACAATTTAAAATAAAAATAAATAAACAAAACTAATAATCTAAAATACAAAGAAATACAAATATTAAAAAGAAAATGCAACACTTGCTCAAAGAGTAAATTATGTAAAATTCACACGTGTTCATTTATGGTGACCGTGATTTCACCAAGTACAACGTGCTCCTGGATCAACATCCTTGTTGATCCTGGACCATCATTCCAATTACCAATCAGAATTTGAGGATAACTTTTCAGGATATCCTGTTTTAGCTTACGTCATGGTTAGGTGCTTCTACAACCCTTGGTTAATCGCGTCATTTCACCTGATTTTAGGAATAATTAGTAGGTTAGGTTTAGGGGTAAGGATGGGTTTAGTCTATATTTTTGGACAGTAATGTTGATCCTGGATCAACATCTTTTGTTGATCCAGGACATGTCTTACTTGGCAAAATCACGGCGACCATTAATTTAACTGTGATATTGCGAAAAAGAATTTCATTAATATACTATATTTTCATTTATGTTAATGTTTTAATTTAAATAATTTTTTAATTTACATTTTTTTTTAGATATGCCTATATAGTTTCCATTTTTATTTAAGTCTTAGTTTTAGTTATTTTACTATAAGTTATACTAAAATAAAAAGAGAAATTATGCCTTGGCAACTAATATGAATAAAAGAAGCTGAGGATTTTTAAGTCTTATTTTATCAGTTTTATATTATTTCAAGTAATGGCTTTATTTACATTTTAACTGTAATAACCCTGAAATTAACCATTGTGGTTTCAATCTGTAAGCAGTAGTATGACAAAAATGTAAATATAATACTGCCATAATTTTGCCATCCTTACATTGCAAAAGACAGCAGTTGCATTAATTATTTCAACGTCATGGTTTAAATTATGAATATAAAAACATGATGAATGGAAATGTGACATTATAATTTAAAATTTTGAAATATATGCTTTGTTATGACAGCAGAACAGCTGGTCTGATTCTGCATGATATTTACACAGAATCAACGCAGCATCAGAGCAGTAGTAGGAATGACCCGTGTATGTCCTATAGTCTTCTGGACTCCTGACTCTTTATCATAGATCCATTAATCTCCGGTTCTCCCTTTGTGAGTTCTTCAGCGGTGTCAGATTTCTGATCTGTCACCTTCAAATCCCACCAATAACGGATCACATTCAGTGCACTTTGGTTTTCCCTCAACAGGGATTACAACATCAATGCTGATCAATAAGTCAATACAACATCAAACCTTCGGATTCTGAGGCCGCTTTCTTGAGACCTCCTCTGAAACTCTAGAGGAGACACGTGAGCTTACTGAGTCTTTTTCTCAGGAGAACAATCATTGAAGCAGGAGACTTCAGCTAAATTCTCCATTTACTCCAATTTAACTATTACAGAGATGTCATTTTTCTTTCCAACAGGTGCAGTGCTTATTTACACAACCATATTTGGCTCTATTATTGAAAAATAATAGCATTAGACCATTAAATCAGTATTTGGCCACATTCAGTATTTTTACCCCAGTCCTATCATTTCAATTTATTTCCACAAAACAGATAATTTCAATCTGCGAGAAGCAGCGAAGACTGTGGTCTCAAAGGTAACCGAAGTACAACACAGTAGGATGTAGTGGGGAAAAAATAGCTTACATTGCCTATTTCATTCAAATATGAGTTCAATTAAGACAACGTGCATCACAAAGGAAGCGGGAGACTGAAATCATGGCAGAAGAGAAGCACACAATGGATTTTTCAATTTGGGGCCTATTCATTTGTGTTTGTGTCGCTAAGCAGGCACACTTTGCCTCCCCTCTGAAATCAAATGGCAAGCATTGAATGGGAGCCATTAGGAGCATTATTCCAATTTAATGTATTGATTTGTTTGGTAAGGCTTTGAATGGTCCACTAAAAGAGTGAATGCATGCGAAAAAAGAAAGAAAGAAAAAGTGAGACAATCTAGCATGAAATAAAATAATGAGGGTTGTTCATTTTCACAGCTTCTTTTATTTATCATTTGACCTCCTTGAAGTAATGTTAATCATTTTATTTCACATAAAATGCAACGTTTTTTGCCCTATGAGGACGTACATTTCCATGGTACCGTCATTTGAGATTCATATTAAGCATATGGGGCCGTTTGCAAAAGCAACTGCTTTGTCCCTGAGAGACCAAGTTATGGATGAATTTTGAGAACTGCTGAAATGTATTTGAAATTCAAAATGTGGACTCGCTTCATATGTGGCGGTCTCAGAGGACTCAGCATTCAAACGGCTGCTAAAGTGTTTGGATTGCAAACAAACTCTGTGAGATACAGAGGTTATTTCCAAAAACTTTGGGCCAAATAACCACTTCAAGTTTATTTTTTCCTTTGGATGCATGTTGGATATGGATATGGATATTGAGCGCCAAAACAAGGCATTAAGGGGGCGAGGACAATCTATAACAGAAAATAATATTTATTTAGCATTTGCCCCTTTTCCTTCTCATATTACACAAGGATTAACGGGTAAAAAAAATCTAATTGTACAAATAAACAGAAAATAAGAGTACGCTGCCAGCCTTGACAACATTATTAGACATCACAGGTTTGCACTGTAGACCACAAAAGTGTGCATTGTGGCAAAAATTAATTCTAAGGCAGCTCTGAATACATCGTTCATAGATCTAATCCCAGAATGCACTGGCACAAGGATTTCCTGTCATGCAAGATGATGGGCAAAATATGGAAGCTTGTTTCTGCCACTGAATAAAAAAAATAAAAAAGATAATTATGACATTTTAATCTCCCAATTCTGACTTTTCTCACAATTGCCTTTTTTCTCAGAATTGTGTGATATAAACTCACAATTGCGAGTTCTAAAGTCAGAACTGCGAGATATAAACTTGCAATTATAAGTTGTCAGAACTGTGATATAAACTCGCAATTTTGAGAAATAATGTTATAATTGGAAGATATAAACTTGCAATTGCTTAGAATTGTGAGATATAAACTCACAATTGTAAGAAAATGTCAGAATTGTGAGTTGACTTTTTTTCCTCAGAACTGGACTTTATAACTGAGTCATGAAGTCAAAATTGTGGGACATGAACTCGCAATTGTAAAAAAGAATTGTGAGATAAAATGCAGGCAGAAACAAGCTTCCATAGTAAACACAAATTTTAACTATATTTTTAACTATTTTAAGGGGTCCCTATTATGCTTTTTCACTTTTTCAACTTAGTCTGTAATGTTGCTGTTTGAGCAAAAAAAAGATCTGCAAAGTTACAAAGCTCGAAGTCCAATTCAAAAGGAGATATTTTTATTTAACAGAAATCACTTTTCAAAAAACTACAACGAACGACTCGTTTGAACTACAACACATATTTTTCGTGATCACAAATACCGGCGCATGGTACAGACTGATAGCTGCACTGAAGAAGGCAACGAGTGTTATCACTATGTCGGAGACACGCTAGCTTTCCCAAGGCAGACGAATTTAGAGTGGTTACAATCATCCCGGTTTAAATCGGGCTCAAATTGATTTGATTTTGAACAATATTTACACTGAAGCTCGCAGGATGGTAAGGTGCATTACATTTCCCGACCAGGCGCCGAGTGGTGCCAAATCACAACACACACTGGCCCAGCTACCCAATCACAACACACACCGGCCCAGCTAACCAACCAGCACATTTCGTATTTCAGAAATTGCCAGACTGGGGAGAGAGGTGTTGTAATAATGTAAAATATGTGAAAATAAATGTGTTTTTCGAACAACCTAGTATAAGAGCCTGTTCAAGTACACCCACAAAACAAAATCAAGACATTGTAAAACAGCATAATAGGACCCCTTTTTAACTTCCCCAAGCAAAAGTCCTATCACTGTATTTTTATTGGCAGACAAAACACATTTCTAGAAATGTACACAAATGATGTGTATTAAGGTCTGTTCACACCAAGAACGATAACTATAAAGATGACTATATTAGCGTCCACACCAGCAGATGATATTGTCTGTTTATTCTAAGCACACATGCGTCTGCTGCTTTAAATTCATGAGCTCCTTATAGCTGGATTGATTCTGATTGGGTGTCAATGTTTTATTGTTCATCAGCTGGAAAAAAAAAATCATTCTGAAAGTAATTCCAACAATATCATTCCTCTGTGCTGTTATTGTTATAGTTGTGGTGTGAACTATGCTATACTTTTAATATTGAGAACGATTTTTAGAAATATATCTTTATCGTTATCTTTATAGTTATCTTTCTTGGTGTGAACAGGCCTTTACACATCCGAGTTTTAACACTTAGGTTAAGGAACATCCACTATTTTTTGAATAGGCTCTTTTCCACCTCCCGCCAATTAAACAGTTGAGTTTTACAGTTTTCTAATCCATTCGGGCGATTTCCGGGTCTGGTGGTAGCACTTTTAGTTTAGCTTAGCATTGATCATTGAATCTGATTAGACCGTTAAGCATCTCACTCAAAAATGATAAAAGAGTATCTATATTTTTCCTTTTTAAACTTGACTCTTCTGTAGTTACATTTTGTACTAAGACCGACGGAAAATGAAAGTTGCGATTTTCTAGGCCGATATGGCTAGGAACTATATTCTCATTTCGGCGTAATAATCAAGGAACTTTGCTGCCAAGGAATGGGTGCAGCAGGCGCAATGATATTACGCAGCGCCTGAAAATAGGCTAACTTCTGTCAACATAACCAACTAAACAAACTTAGTGCCGGTCACGCTGGAAGTTAGCTAGCTGGGGACTATTTTCAGGCGCTGCGTAATATCATTGCGCCTGCTGCACCCATGGTATGGCATCAAAGTTCCTTGATTATTACGCCGGAATGAGAGTATAGTTTCTAGCCATATCGGCCTAGAAAATCACTACTTTTCATTTTCCGTAGGTCTTAGTACATGATGTAACTATAGAAGTGTCAAGTTTTAAATAGGAAAAATATAGAAACTCTTTGGTAATTTTTGAGCGAGATGCTAACGGTCTAATCAGATTCAATGATCTATGCTAAGCTACAGCTAAAAGTGCTACCGCCAGACCCGGAGATCGGCTGAATGGATTCGAAAACGGTAAAACTCAACTGTTTAACTTTTAGGGGAGTTGGAAAATGAGCCTATTTTCAAAAATAGTGGAGTGTTCCTTTAAGGGTTTTTGAAACCCCCTGAAACTAAACATGGATCCATATTACTTGTTGTTTGTCCTTAGCAAGAATCTGTGATATAGTATGTCATTTTTGGAAGACTAGCACGTGTCCGCATAAGTGGACATACAGTATGTAAATATTTAAAATGTGTGATATGATATTTCACAAGAAGCCCAACAGATTTGGCTCGCTGTCTGAGGGTTTGAGCTCGAGTATGTATCTGACCGCACATCACAACTTGGTGTCGCAGGATGACCTGGTTTATGCATCTCAAAGATTAAAGAAAATTTCTACAGTCAAATCTCACAAATATACACACAGACACACACACACACATTCATGTAATTTCTGTAGGTTGACATTGACTCAGCTACTTCTCTTTAAATTGATCCAGCCTGCAGTTCCTTTAATCCTGACTATGACTCCCCTAGTCTCCGAGCAACTTATTTACATAAGTCTTCCCCTTTAGCGCTAACTTGGCCAAAAGCACCCACTCACACTAACTAGGTATGATGTCATAGAGTAAAAAGCTATAAAACTTTTTTTTTGTCAGCCAGATACCTGTGCATCCCAAAACTAGCAATCAGACTGCAAAATATAAGTAATCAATAGAAGTTCACCTCTAGTTCACATTCATATCACCACAGGAAGTGGTTTTCACATGATTAAACAGCATGCCAAACAAAAAACCCCGGTGGGGGGGTCCCCCCCCACATAAAAAAACCTCTATTTGGAAGGTGAAATTAGTGTAAGGATTACTTCATTTTCTCATATTTCTTCTCATGTTTGTTCCCACCATATTATTTTCAGGCTCTAAAAAGTGGGGAAAAGCACACAAAAGTCCAAGTCTTCTGAAAAAGGGAAGAGATTATTTTTCCTTTTCATAGGAAGAAATATAAACATTTAATACGGATTATAACAACCTGAGGGAGAAGGATGAATGAATGAATTAATTAATTATTAATTATAAACTAACAAACAAATCAATTATAGATTAAAAGAAAATATATAAAAATATTAATATGTACTAAAAGTAGGGGTGTGATATTCAGTATTAATAATATAAATTAATAAAATAAAAATATAACATGAAACATAAAAATTAATTCATAAAAATATCATAAGATCTATGAGTATTGCTGAAAGAAAGAAAGACAGAACGAACGAAGTAATAAAATATTATTACATCTAAGGTGACAAAAATACATTAATCAAATAAAAATATAACATGAAACATAATAAAATTACATTCATAAAATCCATAGATCTATTATTATAGCGAAAGAGAAAAGATAAAAAATAGTATTACATCTACGGCATTAATTAATAATTATAACCAATAAATACACGAGAAATGAATAAAGATAAAAATATATATATTTAAAAAATGTCATTAAGTTCTTAGAGATTGGGCAACTAAGATGTGAATATCTTTTTCACCTCAATATAAAGGAAAGAGAGGGAAACAGATGATGTAGGCCTCACACCTTATATTTACAACAGTTCATTTTACCTTTGTCAATTCAGTGTTATGTTCACTGCCCTCCCCAATAACACCCACAACACAATTTCCCCCCACAATGAGATTACTTGACATTAAAGTTTGTTTGAGGATGGGCCATTTTCTAGTCTGCCCTAGCTGCTCTTACCCCTCACTGGGAAATCGCATCTCATTTCAACTGTCAGATAAGCCCAGCACCTCGCGGAGGTCATGGCCCTTCCCCCGCCCACTCTGCCACCTCTCCTTTGAAGTGGTTGCGCTGACCTGCAAATTCCCCACCCTCTGATTGGCTAAGGGACCGCTGATGCGATTGGGGAATGAATACTGAAAAAGGTCAAGATGACTGCTCGCCGGCCCAGGCATGTAGGCATCTGATACGGCAAAGCCTATTTTCAGCTCCGTGCACCTGAGGTTCCACGTTGTGTGGAAGAGACGCATGTCCTGACCTCCTCCGTGTCGTACCCTTCAAATGGAAATAGGTGACATTAACATGCGGTTGAATGCTAACATCTCGGAGCAGGGAGATTTTAATGTAAAGCTGCTGCAGCACCAGTGGCGGAGGTCATCTGATGCTGTTTTCATATCGCAATAACAGCATTTGAAACTGATAAAACAATTATATGACCAGATTCAGTATTCAAAATATTCATCCTTTTGATGTAAAAAAATAAAATTAGGTACTCAAAAATACTTTGTCATAATTTACTTACCCTCATGTAGTCCAAACCTGTATAACTTTCTTTCTTATAGAACACAAAAGGAGACATTTAGAAGAATATCCACACTGCTCTATTTTTATGAAACAAAAGTGAATAGTAACTTGAGCAGTCAAGCTCCCAAAATGGCTATAAAGTAGTATAAAAATAGTTAATTCAACTCTGCAATATTTCTAATCTTCTAAAGCCATATGATAGTTTCTGTAAAGAACAGAGGAACAAAATATAAGTCATTATTTGCTGAAAATCTGTTTCATGGTGGAATAAAAACCATATAGGCGTTTAAGCAGTGTGAGGGTTAGTAGATAACAGAATTTTCAGATTTTTAATAAACTGTACATTTTAGGCCTAGTTTTAATTGTTTGCTTCAGTTGCAGCACAGCTGCATTCATTGATATGAATATGCCAAAGTGTTCGATATGCCAAAGTCTGCAAGGTTCATGGCACGATGCCTGCAATAAGTTTTGGATGAATCGCAAACTCCTCAAGCACAACTGGATATTCTGCTTCGCTGTTAGAATCATATGTGTGAAACAATCAATGCTAAATACATCTAGATAGAGGAAACTATTCATAAAACACAACTAATCTTTTTGTTATTGTCTGCAGAACAGACTGCTGCATGATAATTTAAATAACATTTAACTTTTATTGCAGAATAAGCAACATTATGCCAGTAGTTAAAAGTCTGTCTTTGAGTAATATAGCAGTATTCAAAATATCTGGAATAGTTTTATTATCCTCAAAACAGACTATGCATGAAAACTTATTGGCAAAGACAAGGTGATGATTAAAAAAGAACTGCACTTTACTAAAAACATTTGGTGCTGAAGTCCCACAAGCCCATCCCTGCAGTTATGTTTTTAATTACAGGACCATACACTAAAATGGACACAGAAAATGCAATCTCATCTAAGGTTCATTTCAATAAGCACTCAACAAGTCCACTTCAATTAGTCATTTGAAACCATGAATTTCAATTCAACTTCATTCGTGACCCAGGACCACAAAACCAGTCAAAAGGGTCAATTTTTTGAAATTGAGATAAATAATAAATAAGCTTTCCATTGATGTATGGTTTGTTAGGATAGGACAATATTTGGCTGGGATACAACTATTTGAAAATCTGCAATCTGAGGGTGCAAAAAAAATCAAAATATTGAGAAAATCGCCTTTAGTGTCCAAATGAAGTTCTTAGAAAAGCATATTACTAATAATATATTAGTATGGGGGGGTGTGGCTAATATTTATGGGTGTGATGTATTTATGGTAGGAAATTTACAAAATGTCTTCATGTAACGTGATCTTTACTTAATATCCTAATGATTTTTGGCATAAAAGAAAAATCGATCATTTTAACCCATACAACGCATTGTTGGCTATTGCTACAAATATACTGCTGTCGACTTGTGTTGCGGTTTTGTGGTCCAGGGTCACATTTTTCATATTGCTTTCCAAAACAGCCCCATTTGCTAAACATGAATATTTCTACAGAAGAACTTTATTATTTTAATTATTTTTATTTCCTAATCCCTTTCTGAATGGTGCACAACCCTGTTTGAAATACAGGCTCTTTTTCTCTTTCTTTCTTTTTATTTTTTGATTGATGCTGTGCAATGTAAAACACACATCTAACATTCAAAGTTTCCCTTTCAATCTAAATGTCACCCTGACAAAGTCGGGCCCTTGTGGTATAGGACGCTCTGAGTCCCAAATGTCAGTGAATACAGTGTTTTGATTAGATGACAGGACTCCTTGGCCCTGCATTATTCTTCATCCTGCAAAAACACCTGATAAAACAACCTCTTATCTTGCATCATCTTGCTTCTTTTTTGCATTTGGACATCTGGGATTTTTTTAGTCATGATTAATTAGAAAAGATTTCAATTAGCTCTAGGGTTCAATTATATCTCAAACTCAATGTCGTTTCACGCTGCGATGGAGAACGCTCATCTGCGCCCGGTTGAATAAGCCACCCCGATTGTGTCGCTCTTTTTGTAAATGGTCTAACACATCTGAGATTGCGACAGCATGATGCCACACTCAGTGTCTCCCCTCTCAATTTCATTCGAGCAGCATGAGGCCTCTTTATGAAATTCTCTCTGGCAATCTTCGGCTTATCCTCTCCTCTCGGTGGCAACTCTCAGTAGCCCTGACTCATCAGAACCAACATTTCTTTTGCCCATTTCAGATGGACACATATTTTGAACATTTGTCAGGGCTCAGTGTAGCCGAGTTATTAAAATTAACGCAAACTATTTCAAAGGTGAAAAGTAGCAGTAAATATATTTCTAAATTAAAAATATGAGTTTGCAAAAGGTGGAAAGTATAAATGTGAATGTAAACCGAATTACTAGCTTATCTTCAGATTACTGGTGTTTTCTGTCAAAACGCTGTGCAGTTTAGATAGGAAGTGTCATCTGAGTGACATAAAACAGCCAACTACAGCTTGCTGTTTTGTACTAGACATTTAGAGACAGGTAAATCTGAATCACTGGGGCGGCACCCTTTTAAAAGGTACTAATATGTATACTTACGGTACAAATATGTACCATTTAGGGGTACAAAGATGTACCTTTTAGATTTTGTACCTTAGGGCAGTGGTTCCCAACCCTGGTCCTGGAGGCACCCCAACACTGCACATTTAGCATGTCTCCTTTCTATGACACACCAATTTCAGGTCTTGAAGTCTCTACTAATGAGCTGATGGTCTGAATCAGGTGTGTTTGATTAAGGAGACATGCAAAATGTGCAGTGTTGGGGTGCCTCAAGGACTAGGGTTGGGAACCACTGCCTTAGGGGACCACACCAATGACAGCTCTGTGCCTTTTTTTCTCAAAGTCTATAATAATAAACCAAAATGCTGCAAAATGGTTACAGCAAATAATGGTACAGATGTCACCATAAACAGAGCAAAGGGAACATTAAAGTTGTTCCAAATGCCTTAAAACTCTTGAATATATATACCTCTTGAATATGAGATTCTATCCCATGAACTTGAAACCCCGCAGCTATAGGTATTCTCTAGTGCGGGAATCTGACGGCACACCTGAGCGCATTCAGTCTATGCTGCTGAATCATAAATGCCCCAGAGATGCCAGAGCCAGAAACAATTTATAGAACATTTCTTTCTTAGTAAGTGCTGCAGTATGCTGTATTCTTCCGAATATGGCAGATAACACTTCTTTAACAAATTAAACAAACTTAAGTATAGTGCAGTTTCTAAGAAAGAGTGTTTGCCATTGTATCCACATGGAACAGTTTGTGGTTTTATGTAATAAGGCGCAAAAAAAACAAATAAAACCCTGAAAAAACAATAAAAATATATAGTTACAGGGCCCCACCATCGATTGACGGCCTTACATTCACATTTGTATGTATAATATAATATAATATAATAAATATAATTAATATACTAAAATATCATGCATATAATAGTATAATAATTTGTAATAGTAACAAATATTCAAAAACGTGGTATTTATTATAAAGAACCTTTCTTCCAAATTTATTGTAAATTACTACTTGCTATACACCTGGGGGGGGGTTGTTCACCTTGAGAGGAACTGATGTCATACATCTACAAAAGAAACCAAAACTATCAAATGAATTTAATAGTACATAATTTATAATGTGGCTCAGAAAAGTAAAGTCAGTTCTGAGAAAAGCTCTAGCATTATTTGTTTGCAGACGCCACTGGGTTTGATATTTTGCATCAATGAAATTCAGACATATTAAATAATAGTGAGAAACAAATCAAATTTGATACTCAACAAAAACACATATGCAAACGTTTTTTAATGGAACCATTTATTGAACATTTAGACAAAAATCTGAAAAAAGTTTGCATAATGTGTTTTTGTTGAGCATAATATGATAGGAGAATATTAATATGGAGCTGGTCCCACTTTATATTAAGTTGCCTTAACTACTATGTACTTACATTTTAATTAATCATTTGGTACAATGCACTTATTGTGTACATACATGTTTTTACATTGTACTTATATTTTAAAAAATACCTGCATGTAATTACATCTGTAATTTAAAATTTTTTTTTTTTTTAGAATTTACAGGGACTGTTGACCCCCCCCCCTTACACCTTAACCCACCCTTAAACCTACCCATACCACCAAACCTGTCCCTAACCTTACCCGTATCCCACCTCAATAGCAGCAAAAGTTGTTTTGTAATACAATATGAACACACTAAGTACATTGTACTTATTTTTTTGATGTAAGTACATAGTAGTTAAGGACACTTAATATAAAGTGGGAGCGAAAACGGAAAACTAAAGTAGGAAATGAAAATAAAAACTAGTAACATTTTGAGAATAGTATATTAACCCTGCTAGATGACTCGGTAGCATTGAGCCATCTTTTATGGCTCATCTCAACTCATACATACATCGCTGTCATCATGTGACTTCCTTGTTGGGAAGTTCTGTCAACTGAAACGTAACCTGCCAAAGAGGTTTATGGCTGTTTTCATCAGTAGTTGGTGTTGTTTCTACTGAAGGGAAGAGTCAGCCGCTGACATTTGAGCGTTCAGCCCTTTACTGTAGCCTTGGGGAATGTCTTTGCACAGTGCATTTCAGCAGGACTCGGCCCAGCTCCAGTTCTGACACCTTGACATCCCTCAAACACGGCTGGAAGCATCTTATTCGTTTGAATCGCACTCTTCTCTGACTGCTGAGGTGGAAGGGCACAGCTCATCCCTCACCTCACTCTTACTGATTCATCAAGACAGAAAATACAGGCTGAATCACAGATGTGTTTTCATAGAGTACATACAGGGACTAAGTCTTACTAAGATGCTATAGCAATCAGAGCTCAACAATAAGGATGGGCCGTTGGTTTTGAGGCCATTGAGGAGAATTCAAGCTGGTTGATTGAACTGTCATTGGCAAAGATAAACATTATGATTTCTGTTATGAATTGAAAATGTTTCTTTATTTATCTCGTGGTTTTCCAAAGTGGGGGCTGTAAGACTTTGATAGGGGTCTATTTGAGAACAAATACATCAAATACATACAAAATGTACTTTTAACAAAGATTAATAAATACTGTAACAAATGTATTGCTCATTGTTTAGTTTAATGTTGTATAATGCATTAACTAATATTAAGTAATGAGACCTTATTGTAAAGTGTTACCGAAATGTTTTATTGTATTTTTTATAATCTGCAAAATATATTAACGACTTGGAGCATCCATTAGAATTCAGATTTGTTTTAGCAAATAAAACAAATAAATACAAATACAAAAATAAAAATAAATACATAAAAGTGTACATTTATCATTTCATTGAGATGCAATACATCTGTATAATTTCCTACTGTATAAGTTCCTGTGAGGTATTTTTGAAAATGACTGAATTAATTATTTGCTGTGAATTGCTTTGTGAAGACCTTTTGAAATATAAAATCATATACAATTGTAGCAATCTAAAAATGCTGCTAAAATAAAATGGATATTTAAATAATGGTATTAAATAATATAATATCATTATATAAGTCATGACACGACATAAGTTTTCCATTACTTTAATTTAATTTAAATTAAACCAATTTCAATTGCAAGTGATTCAGTTTGATTTTTTAAGACAGATTAGTTGAAAAGTTGAAATGACTTGAGTTGAATTTGATTATATGACTAAGAGCCAGTTTTACTAAACAGGGCAAATTAGCGCCTGAGTGCAATTCCAAAACAGTGCCGGAGGGCCTGGAAATTTCTGCGGGTGATTTACTAACAATGCGCACATTAAAGAACACAGACAGATCATTTTCATAATGACCAGCGCAATCTACCAAGCCCAGTGCAAATTAGTGTAGTCAAATAAAGAATAAAGAAATAAATAAGCCACAGTAAGTGGAGGGCCGGGATGAAAGTACCACTTTTTTGGTTTGGAGCATTAGTACTCTGTGGTTGTTTGTGCTAGATCTCTCAAACTTTGATATATGGTAGCCACATTTGTCTACTACAGCTAAAACTCACTTGGACCTGTACTGCATAATCACAGATTATGTGAGTTAATGCCAAATACAAAGAGTTCCGTTGTTACAACCTACCCCACTACTGGTTGTAACACAGGCTGGGGATAGATGTAACAGTGTGAAGTAATTTGCTGAAATAAGACCCACACTTCCAATTTATGCAAAAGCTTTATTGAAGAACAAAGAATAATCAGTTTTGAATAAAGTGAACCATTTAAAGTGACAAAAACATGATATTGTATTCCTCTTAGGACTTTAAATTTAGCACAAAAACAATTGCTGTGTGTTTGTGTGAATGTGTACTGTATTCAGTCACTAGCTATGTTGCCATCTACATACTTTTATGTGAATTTTGGAATATCACATAAAAAATGCTGGATGGAAATGTTAAGATGCGCATAAATTCTAAACATGTGCACAAAAAAAACAAAAAAAACGTATGTGCTTATTTGAGGCGGATAGTGTTTTTATCCAATAAGAAGATATGCCATCAGCGGTCTTTAGTAAAACCTGGCAGTACAATTTTAATGCCAAAGGACGGTTTGCGCTGGCGCAAATTGTTAGTAAAACTGACCCTAATGACTAAATATATATATTAATATATACTAATCAATCTAAACTAACTAATATATATATATATATACCACACACACACACACACACACACACACACACACAACAAACAAACAGAACAATGTGTTAAATTTATTGTTATTATTTTGTTACGGTGTGAAAAAAAATTAAAAGTCTGAACTGCTAGTCTTGGGAAAGTAAAGAAATATCATTTTCCAAGAAATTTCCAGGTGACCTCTATCATGTGCCTCAAATTTCATTGGGAATATTATGAGGTGAACCACTTTGCTTTGCCTATATGATTTGCTCATTGTACACAGCGCAGACAAAGTGTACAAATAAACACTATCAACAGCACAATTCATTTCTAAAAAATTCCCCATGGATAGAGGTGTCAATCTGGTTGGACCGAATGCTCACACACCTACACCAGCACGCCTGAAGGCAGAGCGAGTGCGGGACTACAAGTCCTCCTGAACACGATTCAAAGGAGACATCTTAAAAGCACCTCCTCCCATCAGATTCACCTCTCCACACTGTCAGCGTGGTGTTAGCCTCTGCTTTCATGCAGCGCCCTTGGGATTATCATATCAGGCTACGTGACCTGATTAACTGTCTGCCACCTCACAGCTGAAGAGCTGGATCAAGCGACGCTGCTGCCCTTCTCCATTTCTCTTTTCTCATTAACCTCTCCGTCATGTTTGTCTTCCTCCTGTTTTTCACTCCGGTCAAATCTACCTCGAAACTTATTTCTGACACTTTTGCATCATGCATAGCCCATGTTTTTTTTCATGGTGTTTGCACAACAGGTTGTTCTCCTGATGTACAAATTCTGCAACTTGTCTTACATAAAACTTCATGTACACTTCATCAATGATGATCTGAATACTAAAATGATAACACCTGCAATAACATGAAAGAAAACATTAAATTCATCAATGGTTGCCTACTCCAGTAAAGACCACAAATGAGTTGAATTTGGTTCACAAGAAAATTTGGTTCACCATTCAGTCAAAGGTTCTTTAAAGAACCATCTCTTTCTTACCTTTTTGTAATCTGAAGAACCTTCTTTCGCCACAAAGATGTTCTTCAGATGTTAAAGGTTCTTTATGGAACCATTTAGACAAAAAGGTTCTTCTATGGCATCGTGAAGCACCTTTATTTTTAAGAGTGTAGGGACACACGTGTTTCACACGTTGCGCAATCCGAGCGAGATCTTAAACACAGATGGCGATCATTGTTAGGCATTAGTGTGCCCTGTCATTAAGAGGTGGCCAATTAATTCCCCTCCATAACAGCAAGTGATGCTAATGAACGTTGACTCCGTGCGGTGGCCTTCTCCATGGGATTTAAACGAGGACACAAAGACGGGCATGTCCTTGTCAGCGGTGTCTCTTCTGCAGAAAAGACCTTTCCTCTCTGTCCTCAACCTCCTAAAATTATGAGGCGTATCATCAAAAGCCCTGTCATTGCACAATACAAACAAAATCATATGAGCTGAAGAATAAGAAAGCTGTTCAAAGAACATCTGGGTTACATAAATCTATCGACAACACACCTTAAATGGAAAAAATTGACCCGAAACACAGCATAACCAGATCTTCATCTGCTCAGAAAATGAGTCCCTTCTCAAAATAAACATGAACAACTTTACAGGTCAAATATAAAATATTGAACCTGATATTTTAAGTAAACACCTGTACTTTTATAAAAGTACAGTAGAAGCTTCACCTTTAAACTCACCAGTAGAAAACTGCCATGGACTTGCATTTTAATATATTACTGGAAATGCATTTTGTTTGCATTTGCATACATGTATTTATTTACACCGTATATACACAGATACAGACGTTTACTTAAATGATAAATATTCAAGAGCTGTAAAGTTAAAGTCTTTGGTTTATCTCATAGCCACAAACTGATTTGCTAAATTTTTTGCCCAGTACAATGCACTACTACAGCATATTTAAAACGTATAAAATAATACAGCAAACTACTCATTTGAAGTTTGAAAAACATCTGTCAAGCTGGTTGGAAGTCTCATTCAGTGAGAGACAGCAAACAGCACATTATATTCAACAAATTTGATTAAATTCAGAATATCTCAGCAGATTATAGCCTGTTTGGGTTCCGTTCTATGTAGAATAATTATCATTTGGATGTAAATTAGATTTCCTGATGATCCTGTTTGTAATAATAATTCTTACAGGGACACTCCCGATAACCATTTAATAATTTATGACCACTATTAAAGCAAATACTCTCTTTATTTTCTGTATGAAAAGCTGAAGCTCCGTTAAAACACAGTCTCAGTGTGAAAGTACAACACGAGCCTGCTGTTGTCTTACCCTTCAGACTGCATGTGCTGATGGAAGAATTTGCATTTTGGTGCCGTAGAGTTGATTCGAGTACGAGTATCCAGTTCCAGATCAGTGCTAATGAGTAGAGAGTCTTGTTTTTACACAGAACTAGCTGACATTTACATGCAACTTGTTTATGAGCTCCTCATGTTCACTGAAGGCCTCTGGGCGGTCTCATTAGTTTATTATGGTTTCATTAGTTTTGAATGTCAAAAACTTGTGCATTCTGGATGTTTTGGTGGGAGACGATTTCGACATTGTTCATCGGTTGTCCTTAAGTGCTGATCTCTAAAGCAGGTGACTCAATTCAATTCAATTCAATTCATTTCAAGTTTATTTGTATAGTGCTTTTAACGATACAAATCGTTGCAAATCAACTTTACAGAAAATTAAGTTTCTACAATATTTAGTAGTAGCTTATCAGTGGTGCCGGTCAGTTTATGTACATATGGCAGAAATGTACGGAAAAATAAATTTACAGAAGATGAACACTATTAACAGCAAATTATTATATGATGCAATCAAACTTAAAAATGTGGTAGTTCTGTATGTTGTTACAGGGCTGGCATCATCTGAGGTCCTCTGAGGAATTGGCATCATCTCTTCTCATGTGTTCTGGATCCAACTGAAGCTTGTGTAAATCCTAGAAACAAATAGAGACATAATTAGCGTAGTTGCTGTTCCAACCAAGCACAATTGATTTTTTTTACCCAAACTAAAGAATAATAATGATGTGCATTTGATCATATATAACTGCAGTACAAGATTATGATAAGCATTATTTGAATGCTTGGCCAAAGAAAATCTTTAATCTAGATTTAAACAGAGAAACTGTGTCTGAACCCCGAACATTATCAGAAAGGCTATTCCAGATATTTAAGTCTCGATATCTAAGTATGTTTCAGTATATTAAGTATAATATAGCTATTCCAGCTATTAAGTATATTAACTTGCCGTCTTGAAAGGACAACATCTATCATTAAATAAACAATTCATTATGTCATCATTCAAAATCGGTTGGTATACACTTATAAAAAACTGCTTAAAATTTTACCATTCAGCGCCCCAGTCTTGGTGACAAATGACAGAATTCAGCAGCTTATTATGAAACTGTCAAAAATAGCACATCACCGCTCAGACTGGTGTGAATGTGCGATCCAAATAATTCTTTATTCATAAACTTTTCACCTCTGCGAAGCCGAGGACAAATGGGGATTTAAATGGCTGCTCGGGGTACAGTGAGGTATGGATTATGAATAGGGACAGCGATTGATTCCCTGGCGTCGTACAGGCCAGCGAAGCATGTCAAGTCTTGTCGGGCACCGGGCCCAGGAGCCGACGGTTTGGGTTGTGAAATTTGTCAAAGTCAGTGCAAGTTTCTGTTTGGAGGAACGAGTGACAAGGAGAGATGCTGTGTATTGAAAAGACAAGAGAGAAGAAAAAGACTTTCGAGAAGTTGAAAAATACACTGAATCGTGATGGGTTGGTACAACGTTTCTGAAAGATTCATGTTGAGAGGGTCATAACCAGAGGCTGCATTAACCCAAAAAATCCAGCATTTATCAAACTTTGGTACAGACCAAACATTGACAGACCATTAAAAGACAAGATATATTACTTTCCCTACTAACAAATGCTACGGTAAAAGATATCAGTGGGGAATAGAAGAAGACAAATAGTAGAAAAAAGCAGAGAAAATAAAGTTTTAATGCATCCCCCATGAAAATACACCAGAGAAGTACATGAGTGAGAATTTGAGTAGAAAATGAGAGATTTGTTGTGTAGTCCATTGGAATCATTTATGGGATATTGTTCATTAAATAATGTGACCACGTTGCAAGACGGCTGTCTTTTTCAAACTGTGAGAGCAGGTTAAAAAGAAAAAGACAAGAACCGGCCAAACAACTCATAGTGAACTAAAAGAGCCACAGAAGTTGTAATATTTTATCAACAATAACATGGAAACAGGTTTTAAATAAATACAATTATTTAAAATATCTTTTCAAATCAAATGTTTTGTGTCTCAATTAATAAATTGCACTTCAATGCGGGGTTTTCCCCTCTTCCGAACTCACTGTCAGTCGCCCAGTGATTTTTTTTTAAAGGGGTCATATGATGTTGTTAAAAATAACTTTATTTTGTGTATTTGTGTTTATGAAATGTGTTTATGTGGTTTAAGGGTCAAAAAACACATTATTTTCCATATACTGTAATTATTGTTTCTCCTCTCAGGCCCTCCTTTCTGAAATACGTCGATTATTACAAAGCTCATCGTTTCTGAAAAGTGAGGTTTGCTCTGATTGATCTAGAGTGTTGTGAGTGGCCGAATACCTCAAGCGTGTGACAGAAATGTTACCCCCTTACCATACTGTGATGCCCTGTCCCGGCCGGAGCGACGAGACATACACATGAAACCCATTATAAACGAGGCATTTGTTGCATCCAGTGGGGACATAATTACAGATTATAATGACGTATACTGTCTTTTTACACGTTGCGTTGCATCGCGCCGCGTAAACATAAAACCATGTCTGCATTTGTGATCGGAGAAATGACAAACAACAAGTGCTACTCTACACTGCCCAAAAAACACGAATTTGAATCGTCAGTGGCAAATTCTTAAAATATAAAAAACGTACTTACAGTCTGTGAGTTAGAACAGCCGGCATTGTAGTCTACTCTGCAGGTTCAGGAAACAGTCCTCCTTAAAATGCGCTGGACACATTTGAATATTTGGGTTAAACTGTTCTGGAACAGGTTAAATACAACTTAACCTCTGATTTCTAGTCGTGTCCTCCTTTGAATGTCACACACAAGTAGTTTCGCTTTCACAACGAAACAGCGTCACACCACACGGCCTAGAGTGAGCAGCGACCAGCGGGCTTGAGTGAGCAGAGGTAGGCGGGCTTTGAGAATGGCGCGGCCGGCGGATTTGATGAAGGAGTGGCCGGTGGGCTTGCGGCAACCACATGGGACGACCCCAGGCTGGACTCCGCTTCATCAACGGTGAAAGCCAATCCGGCGATCCAAAGCGCAAAGTTGAAGTATTTCCTCAGCAACCAGCACGGATCAACTCCAGGCATGAAGAAGCGGATATCGTCCTCTTTTGAAAGACCAAACAAACTAGTTTCACTTTCACAGTGAAACACAGCACCTTCACGACATGGTGGCGGCCACAACAATACTACAGTGAGAATAAAAGTTACTCCTTCTTTCTTTTCGTGAACATTTGGGTGGCGTTATGCATATCTTCCCACATAGTGATGTAGATATTTTGGGGCGTGTTAGAACGAGCCGTTTTTTGGTAGGCGTGGTTGACTCTTATTTTTTTTTATAAAGAATATCTCTTTGGATTTGAAGCTTTAGTCTTTGCAACTTTACAGATCTTCTTTATGCACCAAGAGCTTGTACCACTCCAAAGAAAAAGGAAAAATTTAAAATCGCATCATATAACCCCTTTAAAATCTTATTAACCTATTTTATTATTAAAGATTTAAAAATTCAATCAATCAAAATGAGGAATAATGATTATTTATAGCGCAACATGTGGTCATATCATGAAATATTTAATTTTTCTTGGCCTTTTAAAATAAAAGACTTTGATGTATTAAAACATGCTGTAAGTTTCAGCACTGAAAACTTTCTCCTCAGTCTAAAAATTGTGTTTATTGAAACTGTGATGTAAAAATGGCTTGTTCCAAACTTCTGCAACTTTTTGAAGTCAGAAAGTTGAGAATGACCACCCAGGGCTGCGTTTTAAGCATCATAACCCTAGATCAAAGAGATCGTTGGTGCCAATGGTTTCTATGATCCACTTTGGTCTGGAATGCTTTTAGGAAACACAACCCAGATCTGCCCACATGCACAGAGAGTGTTTACATGAATGTCTTAAAGAAACAATAGCCAAAAAAGTTTTTTTTTTGTACAAAAAACAATTATAACTAATGTCTGCTCTAGAATACAAGCAAACAATAAGAATAAACAACCAAACAAATCAAATTACATCTGACATTACATTTTTTTTGCAAACTAGAAGACATTTTGTCAGTGGGAAGTGTTTATATCTCATATGAGTTACACCTGCATCATTCTCTGTAAATTAATTTATATACAGGAAGTGTACATGTGGCTTCGCTGTAAGAAGCATGTATGATTTACACATTAGACCTACATTGTATAATTCAGCATTTAATTGACACAGTCGAAGACGTCCTCTCTCACAAATCCTGTAAATATTTGAATAATTCATTGCTAATAGAAAACTAGCCTGATTTGCATGTAAGCATAATTGATTTGGGGGGAAAAAAGATAGAATAATGAATCTGTGCCGGCTCTTTATATTTTCCCCCATCACAGCATCTCTCCAAATGAACCCCCCTCACCTTCCTCTGTCTCCTATTCTCTCTCTTTTTTTGTCTATCTTTCATTACCTATCTGTTCCCCAGATGACACAGTGGTAATAGCCTGGCACAGTACTGGTAAACAGTTTTGACAAATTAAAATCAGCCACAGCTCAAGTGAACGACGGCTTTTGTGTGTACATAGATGTAAAATAGATTAAAACAAAGTAAAACACCACTTTTTCTTGAGAAAATCTGAAAGTGAGTTATAATTTTCCACAATAAATAGTTCCTTCACCAAGTAATTTAGTTCATCAATTTAACTTTAGAATTGTAGCAACTTGGCACATTCATATACAATTCAGTTCATGTGCGGTCACAGGTCATGGTAAGCAGCCAATGCAAGGAGCCGCTCCAAATCTGGATATGACCAGAGGGTCTGTATACAGTGTGTCTGCTTACAACAGAGCAGTTTTAATTAAGCAGCACAACCCTCCCGGCCAGAGCACTACACTTTCCTCCAAATGAATTCATTAGGCTACATTTACTGAATCTATCAATGATTTATACATTCGCTTAATCTGCGTAATAGGTCTGCTTAAAGGGACAGTCCACAGGAAAGTTCATGTCATTCCAAACCTGTATGACTTTTCTTCTGTAGAGCCCCAATAAGATATTTTGAAGAATGCAGAGTGCACCAACCTGACTTTCATTTTCTGTACAAAATTACTGTATCTTTTTATTATCTTTTATTAATTTGTTTTTACATACTAAGCATACAAAATAACCATAATATGTTTGCAGTTATTTAAGAAACATGCTAAGTTCACTTAGTTCATGAAACAGAGAACAGCCAGTTATTCGACTTTGAAATGTGTGTTCCGTGTCGGAATGTCTGTTTTTGTTTTGGTCTGTGTGACTCTGCCCACTGCCAATTTAACCAATAGTATTTCAACACTCCAGGTTGCCAGTTGTCAGAAAACACAGTGTATTGCAGCCATGGAAGCCAGTAAATGAACAGCGTCAGGGATTGCGGAATCTACCCGACCTATAAAGCCTCGGCATCCATCTAAAAATCTCTATGACCAGAGGCATATTAAAACGTGGATAAATTAACTCATCAACTTACAGTGTAAGGCTTATCGCATTCCATTGTCAATTACAATCTGGCAACCAACCAGAGCATTTAGTCTGAGGAGGAGGGGGCGGGATAAACAACTCTCTCCAATATTTAGAATTTGGACTGCAGCACCCATTTCAACCACTAGCTGTCAATATTACACACTGCACCTTTAACTACCTTTTACCTATGACTTTTGCCTCGGTAAACTCCTACAGCAATTTGCAGACTATTAATAGTTAGTCAGGTAGTTGTTAAGTTTAGGTATGGAGTAGGATTAAGGGATCTAAAATACGGTCATGCACAATAAGGCATTAATATGTGCTTTATAGGTACTAATAAACAGCCAATATGTTGTTAATATGCATGCTAATAAGCAACTAGTCCCTAAACTGAAGTGTGACCAAAATTATGTACCTTCACAATCCCCTAATAACTTTGAAAGCAACAAACTCACCAAAAAAGCTGACAACAGTGCTAGTGCCTAATAGTTCGCTCTTAAATTGGACTAAAAAAAAGAGTTCCATGTAAATTCAGCGGCTCTGCGGGCAGTAATCACCCTTGCCTATTACCACTGCAATGTCTCTTAACTTCTAGCGCAACAAAATCACTTTCCATCCATGCTTCCATCTATCTTCATTTTCTAAGGTGACACACTGACAGGGGCTTCCATCATGTGTCATTATTGGTGCATGAAGCTCCACAGCGGAACCATCCAGAACTCGAGGAAGGGCATCAATCTGAAAATAACCCCTTCCTCAAGCACATCTCTCAGCATGTGTCACGGGAACATTAGGATGTATGTGGAAGGAATCTTGTAGCTGAGTAAGTAATTAAGAGTGAAGAGGGAATGCATAATTCACGTAAGTGGATTTACTGCTGTCGAGGATGAGACGTTTGGCACAGGTGACTCTACAGCTTTATGACACTTGTAACAAGTAGCAAAAATGAGTCAGCGTCTTTCAGATTTAAATGTTTTGTTTTACTCATTAAAGGGATAGTTTGCTCAAAAATGTAGGCATAATTTGCTCATCTTGATGTAGTTTCAGACTCGAATGACTTTCTTCCATCCGTGGAGCACAAAACACCCCAAAACACAAAATCCTCTTTTTCTTACAGCATATAATGACCATAGGCTATGAAGCTCCAAAAATCATCATAAGTCACATAAAAGAGATTCATATGATTTGTTTGCTACATTCTAAGGACAAAGTTTGTTACTTAATAAAAAAATATTGCCTTCTTTCTTTTTATGTCCCATTTGCACTTCTCAATATCCAAACCAACTGCTTCTGGCACCACTGACGTCAAACCTGCTACAAAGACCCTTTAATATTAAACATTTATGCACATATTTGCTATGTTTAGGGGAAAATAAGCTAAATTCTATTAAATATGCAATAAAACATGTTAAAACATGTTAAAAATAAACAGTAATGTGCTATATTGCTGTCACATGACCTCACTAAGTAGCATATTTAATTCTTGAATTCTTATGTGAAGATTCTTGAAAAAAAATTGAATGACGTAATAATGACAGTAATATTTTTTGATCTATTACATACTAATCATAAGAAATAATTTAAAATAGCATGTCTTTAAAATTATAAAAAAATAAATATTGATACATAAAAATATTTAACTGTTTTAACTATTAAATGAAGACATTTCTAATAACCAACTATTGAATAAATAAATTCACATTTTAGGCTGCTTTGGGGAAAAAATCCTGGACTGCTGACTTTATGAAGAATCAAGTATTTTCACTAATTGGCTTGGAAATAAATAGGAATTTTAAACTAAATAAATAAATAAAAATTTGACACTCTAATCAAATAAAGAGTCATCCATCAGACTGAAAGGAAGGTCAAATACGATTTCTCACTCCGTGGGCTCATGCATGCTGCACAATTTGGCAAATGTAGAAGATCACATATCACATGCAAACAGAAAATGTGCATAATCTAGCCTAGCACACATGCGGCATACTGCAAAACCAGTATGTAAAACTATAGCAGTACCTCAAAATCGTTAAGTATAAATAAAATTGTATACAAGTGAGCCTTAATCTTCCTTCTTAAAACATGGAAATCCGCTCACTTAATGCACCACCTGCTTCTTTCACAAGGCCTGCCAGGGAACTATCAGCAGCATCGGGAAGGTGACCCTTCAAGTGTTGGTGTTGACATTGAGTGGCATCCCCTGGTTATTGCTTATTTAAAGTTAAAGCAGGGGCGAAACGTTGATCAAAACGAAAAGACAATAGAGAGCGGCACGGGTCATCTGCCAGATCTAAGATGGTGTGACTCACTTTGACTTCAATTAACTCCTGAGGGAGGTTTCCCGCTCAATGTGTGATCTTTATCACCAGGCTGCCTCTTAGATCAGTATCATGGGCTGAACCACAGGGAAATGGAGATGGCTGGCTTGACAAAGTACAGAAATCACTTCTATTTTTGGGCCTGTTCCTCCCACCCTCCCTTAACAATGTCGCCTCACAATTGACAGTTGTGACCTTGATCTAGAAGGGAAAAGTTTGTGAAGGCTCAAGGTTTGTGCTGATGCAGTAAATAGGGAATTTGACAGAGTACAAAGTGTTAAGGAGAGCACAGTGATGTTACAGGAATAGTTCACCCAAATAAATACAAATTCATCATTTACTTACCGCCATGTCATTCCAAACTTGTATACTGTCATTTTTTCAGAGACAATGTCTGTTTAACTCCAAAAAGGACAGGGAAAAAAAACATACAATCACACCTGGCATGGACACACAGCATTTTTGAATCTGAATGTTAAATGCGTTTTACCATATGCGCCACGTTTATTTGTGTTTTGTGGAGCTTAAAAGTCTGTAGTCACTATGCAATCTGTTTCAGGCACAAAAAAAAAAAAAGTGGCAAATATTGGATAGTATAATTTTATCTAATAAAAAATAATACCTATTTTACATAAAATATGTATAAATAACCAATATATTAACATGTTTTAATGTATTGTTTTAAATAAACTATATATATTAATATATATATATAATATGATAAATAAATAAATACTGTACTACAGGGTTTTTCTGTCCTTTTGTAGCTTACAAACCTTTAGCACTATGCTTGTTTTGAAACTATAAATGGAGATGTGTTTAAAAAATTGGACACATAACAGTAAAATAATATAATAATAAAAAAAATGAATAACATAAAATAATTAAAAATACTGTCATGGAAGTGTTTATTTGGCTTTTTGGACTTCCAAGGCCTATATCCACTATGAATGGTTGTTTATGTGACGATGTTGTTGAATGCTTGAAGGTTAAATAATTTATAAATAATAATATGAACACTACAATACGCATGAACAAAAACATAAATATGTTTAACTATTAATTTAAATAAATAAAAATACAAATAAATATATACTGCATATAAAGAGCATATTCAAACAATTCCAGCCAAAAATTGTGTAATTATAATACTGTATGTAGTCACTGTTGCACAAATATTCACTCTGGATTGGACTGTCAACTTGGCAAGAATCAAAAGTACTTTCACTCCTGCATACATAAGCATGCCACAATGCACTTGCCAAAAAGCTCTTTACAGTATTCTGTTTAACTTGAACGGTAAAAACATCCGGACAACCCGACTGCAGCGTTCTGTGATTATCCTGCAGAACATTCTGAGATATATTTCAGCTACACAGGACACACATTTCAAACTGAAAAGGAGTCAAATTGACAGAGTAAATACGGCAAAGAAAACTCACAGACATTGCAGCTCTGTACGAGCAGAAAAGGGAGAGACAGAGAAGGAGAGCAAGTCAAAAGAAGAACCTGCTCTCCAGGAACCCACTGTGGGGAATTTTCTCTCTCTTTCTCTACTCTTCGTTTCTCCTCCCTTCCTGCTATGACTGCTCTGCCGTGTAATTCCGGGCTTTGATCACTGTTTTGTACTGGGGGGGGGGGGGGGGGGGGGGGGTGTGGTAATGATATTAATGTAATTACAGTGAGGATTTGCAGGCCACGTCCTCCCCTGCAGGTTTGTAATATTAATGATCCGCTGTGGGTGGCATGATTGCGGGTGGGAGGGTAATCGCAGAATGCACTGCTGTGAAAGCCTCCTCTCACTGGAGACAGCAACCTCGCGCGTTGCGTCTTAGATTTTGTTAATGGCAGGGCACAATGATAAGGCCAACGCTTGAGAATATCCCTCCTGTATTTGCACATCCAAGAATAGGTAATGGAAATGACTGACAGAGAAGATTTGTTATAAGTCAAATGACTAACTGGTTGACTAAATGGAAAGAAGGGGCAAAGGGGTATTTGTATTGTACCACATACAACTAAGTAAAAGTAGCGATGCTAGTATCTTAACTACATTTTTGGTGTCTTGACATTAGTTCAGCTGTTTACAAAACAGTGTCACTTCTCCAGTAACAAGCTACTTTTTTTTCTAAAAGAGTAGAAAACATTATTTTTTATCACATTGTATTGTATAGACCGATGCAATAATGAAAATATTGGAATGACTTGAGGGTAAATAATGACAGTAAATAACTGTGTATGAATAATAATAATAATACAAATAAAAAAATAAAATAAATAAAAAAATGATATTTATATATAAATACATATTAAGCTTTTCTTTGATATTTTTATTTTACTATTTACAAAAATAAATAACTGTTGTTCGTTCACTATTTTTCCTATTTACACAACAACAAATAGGCATTTTAAGAATTCTTTTGATATTTTTGCTTTTATCTATTTAACAAATAAATAACTATTATCTATCAAATATTTTAACTATTTACAAACAAACAATACTCATAGGCCCTTAAGATTTTGCTTTTAACTATTTACAAGCAAAAAATAAACATTTTATCTATAAATATTTTAACTATTTACAAACAAATGAATGAAAGAGTGGGAACATTCATGTAATTCCAGTCAAAAAATTATAAAATTGTATGTGACCCTGGACCACAAAACCAAACACCAAAAGGGTTCCATTTATTTAATTAGATTTTATACCTCATCTGACAGCCTGAAATAAATAATCTTTCATTGTGGAGATAGGACAAATTTGGGGCCGGGATACGCTATTTGAAAAATCGGAATCTGAGGGTTTTCCAAAAAAAAAAATCTAAATATTGAGATAATCATCTTTAAAGTTGTCCAAATGACGTCCTTAGCAATGCAGAGTCTAATTAAAAATTAAGTTATGATATGTTTACGGTAGGAAATTTACAAAATATACTAATGGAACATGATGTTTACTTAATAACCTAATGACTTTTTTTCTAGCATAACATAAATATCTAATAATTTTGACCCATACAATGTTTTTGTTGGCTATTGCTATAAATATACCCCAGCGACTTAAGACTTTTTTTTTTGTGGTCCAGGGTCACATATATAGTCATTGTGGCACAAATATTCACATCTGGGGTTGCTTTGAAATTAGAATAATTTCTGGACTGTTGACTTGGCAAGAATAAACAATATGTACTTCTAAACTGTCCATTCGCAAGTAATGATGGGAAATCTGATTCATTTTAGTCAATGAAAAATTTAAATGAACCGACTAAAATGACATTTTTGATGAGTAGATTCATTTTAGTAAGTTTATTTAGTGATTTGAATTAAGTGAATCAAATCAATTTAGTGAACTGAATCAATTTGTGCAAATCCATAATTTAATTTACAGTCATTCACATTTACAGCATAGTGTAGCTAACAACTGCAACTCCATATTCACTAGTCATTATCCTCAACAAGAATAATATGTTTTGTAAGTCACAGCATAAGGCTTATTTCAGCTGTTACTGTGTCCATATGGGCATTTAGCACATAAAAGCAGTTCAAGCAAACGTTATTACACCTCAAACAAAGAACAAATTAAACTGGAATATTTCAGAGGTTTTTAGAGCATTCAGAACGTGATGAGTTCGTATCGTCCTCAGGAAGGATGTCTGACATGATGTGGGCAACACACCAACACGGCCAGGTGCATAATCAAGCAGTCGCTTCAGCTGGACTCACCTGACGGAGATGGAGGCCAGACCCTTTGTCAAGCTAGAAACGTATCAGGTTATCAGCCAGACTCAAATGAACCAGAGAGCTGTTTCTTGATTTACGCCGAAGTGGCTTAGCGGTTCACACAGAGGCTCTGATTCATTGAGCTATCATGCTCACGCAGGCAACATGGGTTTGACTCCATCTTGCATCATCTATCATTTTATTCTCTTCTCCTTGACATTTCCTGTCTACACCTATAAATACAAGTGGCAAAAAGGACAAAAATAGAATAAAAATATATATGGGGGAAACTGTCACACCATTTACTTCAGTGACTACTTGCTATGTTAAATGTATTTTTTAAACCAATTTCTGTATATACACATACTTTAAAGTCCGTGGCTTCATTCATTAACATACAAGTTAAAGTGTTAGTTTACCCAAAAATGAAAATTAGTCCATGTTTTACTCACCCTCAAGGCATCCTCGTGTAAATGACTTCCTTCTTTCAGACGAATCCAATCGGAGTCATATTACACATTGCCCTGGCGCTGTCAAGCTTTATAATGGCATGGTCGGTGTTTTTGTTCAAAACAGTCCCAAAAAGAGCCAAACGCGCACACATCCATATTAAAACACAGCATACACGGCATGCGTTTTTGTAAAGAATCTCCATATTCTGCAAGGGGGATGTAACTTTTTGATATCATATATATATATATTTATTAGGGGTGTAACGATACACGTATTTGTATTGAACCGTTTGGTACGAGGCTTTCGGTTCGGTACGCTTTACAAACCGAACGATTCGTTGGACTAATCCTACACAAGCTTCAGTCTGGATCCAGAACACCTGAGAAGAGATGATGCCAACCCCTCAGAGGACCTCAGGTGATGCCAACCCTGAACCAACATACAGAACTACC
Source organism: Sinocyclocheilus anophthalmus (assembly GCA_018155175.1). NCBI lineage: Eukaryota > Metazoa > Chordata > Actinopteri > Cypriniformes > Cyprinidae > Sinocyclocheilus > Sinocyclocheilus anophthalmus. The sequence goes on along the minus strand of JADLZN010006192.1, from coordinate 1,095 downwards.
ACATTTTGCGATAAGTTTGATTGCATCATATAATATTTGCTGTTAATAGTGTTCATCGTCTGTTTTTATTACGTCTTATATTGATTTTTCCGTTCGGCTGGTTCGTCTGGTCAGAGGAGAACCGGCCCCCAACTGAGCCTGGTTTCTCCCAAGGTTTTCTTCTCCATTCTGTCACAGATGGAGTTTTGGTTCCTTGCTGCTGTCGCCTCTGTCTTGCTTAGTTGGGGACACTTAATTCCAGCGATATCGTTGACATGATTGCAATGATGAGTGCAAAGACAATCACTGACATCACTGAATTCATGATGAACTGTCTTTAACTGACAAATTAGTGTTTACTATTGTCATTTTACATTATTGACACACTATTTTCCTAATTAATGCCGTTAATTTGCTTTGACACAATCTGTATTGTATAAATTGCTATATAAATAAAGGTGACTTGACGTGACTTGACTTGACTAGTACATTTTTGAAAAAAAAGAGCTTAAGTGGTAAAATATAATGGTCCTCAGTGCCACGGCGCTCAACAGGCAGCCCAACCAGGCAACGTGCTTGTCTGCCCAGTGTCAGGGCCCCGCAATAACCTCCCCTTGCTGGGTTGCGTCGAAAGATGATGATCTTGTATCGACGATAGCCAGATATATTGTCAAAAACATCAGTTGTTGGCAATATTAAGATATTTGGCTTTTCCAATTAATGTAGGCATGTTACATTCTTATTTTTATTAGGCCTATTTTTATTATTATTAAGTTACTTTTATTATTAAATTAAAATTATAATTAATTTGCCCCGCAATATTACCGCATAAGTGACGCACTGCGAGGATAACAAAAGATAAGGCTATTTACTCCTCAATTAAAATGTTTTTTTTAAACAGGGTCATTTATACAATGAATTATAGGCCTATAATTAAATTATTAACACTGCAGTCATCAATAAAAATAAAGCACCGACTTTCAAAAACAACCTGTTTAACACAAATTATGTTTCTTCTCATTTTTTTCACTATGTAATATTAGAAATATTAAGAGAATAAATTAAAACAGTTAGCTATACCGTTATCAGCATATGTTGAAGTAAATTCGTCTCTCG